>CP139509.1:297803493-298230941 GCA_021014915.2 Artemisia tridentata subsp. tridentata | reverse complement strand
GGTGCCTTGTTTGGTAAACCCTTCTCATAGTCCACAAGCATTGCGAGCAATTCTGTGACTGTCTTCCCCGAGCAATGCATGTTATAGTTTTGAACAAAACCTTTAAAATCCTTGTTCAAGGATCTGTTGATTAGGTTCATACACACATTCTCAGGATAGACGTAGTTGATCAGTTGTAGTTGGTCCATGTACATCTTCATTTCCAACACATGATCACGAACAGGTTTACCTTCCCCCTGCCTGCAGCTGTGTAATGCATCGATCAAATCATACAATTCAACAGCTGGTGGCTTCTCATAAGTCTTTTGGAGTTCTTCCAGCATGTCTTTAGGAAAATAGTTCTCAAACTGCTTTTGCAATTTGGGAACCATACTTCCAAGCATCAAGCACGCAACTTTATTGTGCTTTTCATACTCCAATTGCTAGGCTTCTCTGACCTCCTCGGGTTCAGTAGCAGCTGGTTCTTAAGGGCAGGGCTTATTCAAGTATTCCAGCTTTTTGGACACACTCAAGACAATCCTGAGTGACCTATACCAGTCATTGAAATTCGGGCCAGTCAATTTTTTCCTTTCAAAGTGATTTTTGAAAGCAGAACTTAGTACAACATTTTCGGGTTGAGCCATTTCTATAGAAAAAAAGTTCAAATATTAGTATTCTGATAATACAATTTTTCAAGAAAAGAAAATACCCAGGAAATATACATATAACCATTTAATCTTCTTGAAAACTAGGATCCAAATTTTTATAGTTTCACTACATCAGTTGATTTGCTAGTAGTGAAAGTACAAAATACGGTAATCTGTCGAACAATAATTGGCAAACAATTTTTCGACTCCTAGATTATTATGGGATTTACATTTGCCAAATACAATTTGCAAAGTAAGCATATTTCATCCCATCTCATGCCTTAAGTTTCTAGGTCTCACTAATAACTTAATTAAGTCGTCTAATTTAGAAACTGCAAATTCTCCATTACTGGTCTCACGCATAATGGAAATTTACCTTGTCATTAAAATCTAGGCAAGGTCTCACTTACGCTAAATAATAACTCCAAGTGTTTCTTATAATTAGATGGCATGGACTTAAATTTTAGGGTATTTATTTTGATGTGTCAATCAAAATATGTACGAAGAAGCATGCACACATCTTTGTATCATAAGTTTTCAAAACGTTTTTATTTACCAATTTAGGCTAAGATTTAAATCAACAAAGTTTCAATTGAGGTATTGGGTTCACCAATCAAAGAATTACCTACAATTATCGCCCACTATATCCTACTACTGCATGAGTCAAAAGACCCAAGTTATTCGGATAATTACCACAAAGTGGCACGTGAAATTGAGGTCAATTCACCATTAAGATGATTTTGTACATTAATAGCTTACTTGGTAGCTCCAATTAGACGCACAAAGGAGCGGAGAGATAAACGTCAGCACTAAATGCCCATTAAAAACGCGTCTCTTTCGGTTTGACAATTTAATGTCAATCCTCCTTATACCCCTCTTATAGTTTGTCTAAACTGGGTGAGCCGTTCACACTATTGGTACAAAACTCACCACTCAATTAAAAGTTTATGATTATAAGTCTTAAAAAAATATGTTATAAACTATAATATTGCTAGTCTCGCCTGGGAGCAAATTACCGTGCGAAGCGAACCACTGTCGGCACATAAGACTTTGCAATATGTATAATTTATCACATCAAGTTTCATAGTTATTAGGTCAATTTATTTTCTATTCGAAAAATTACCCTTTTTTTTTTGCTTACAACTCGTCATAAAATTTAAACAAAAAATCAAATAATTAATAAAAATAAATAACCAAATAAGTACACATAATCTTAACAATTAAATCATATAGCCACATGCAAACTTTTTGATAAAACCTATTAATAATCTATCTATGTTTTTAATATGCATATATTTAACTAAGACTATCTCCTACAATGGTAGGTAGAGCCACGTACATCAACGAATCGATTGCGTTAGTCTTAGCAAACATATACCAAATAGCACATAAATAGATTCATTAATATAATAATTGAGGTCTTCCCCAATTTTAGATCTATCTAAATTACATGTGACAATCAACTTAACAATTAATTTAAACCATATTCCATGATAAACATGCATGTTTCATCATGGATTAATTACAAGTCACAAGATACGTAACCTTTAACCACATAAACACGTTACAATTTTAGGGTTACAAAACTAAATTTTTTTAATTATGGGGCATCGGGGGGGGGGGGGGGGCCCCCCCCCCCCCCCCAACCCCCCCCCCCCAAAAAAAAATTAGGTTTCGATTTCTTTAAACCCTAAAATTCAAGTAACATAAATCCTAATCCAAGATTCGATTTTTATGTGTTTCGATAATACAATTACATGTTAAAACGGCTCGTGATGCCACTGTTAGAATTTAATAATCATGACATACTCATATATTAATCTATAAAACATCATACACGTTGCGGAAGCGTATGATCAATTTTAACACGTAAAAGATTAATCGAAAAATAAAGAAACGTACCTTTTGATTCTAGCAACAAGAATCAACTTCAATCTTCTTCAAATCTTTATCAAACGGATTAACGAGATATCCCTTACCTTTTTGTATCTCAATCCAAGATATATAAACTATAATGAGTTTATACCACAATCTTGTACACACTTACTATAACCGAATTAAAGATTATGCTAGTAATGTAAACACAAATTAAACCAAAATAATTTTGCTTATGAAAACTTTGAGTCGAACAACCCTAAGGGTTATGGTTCGATCGGCCTTAACAAAGGAGAAGAAGAAAAGACTTTTTAGGGTTATAGCAAGAGTGCAAGAGTAAGAATGAATAACCTTAGCCTTTGTATTTATAGAGTATAAATCTTGGAGAACAAGTTGGCTTGGGAATGAGTTATAGAAACCCCTAACCGATCGGCCCATGCATCCCTTAGAGGATTCCGGAACCTTCTTGACCTCTAATTTCATCTATAGTCCTTCCTTTATTCCCTGACGGTCGTTACTCAATTCCCGTTAATTACTTAACGTCTGTTAGTCGTTATTTTGTGTTCTAATAATTAAATACATAACGGTTTATATATTAATTATTATTACATTAATTTCTCATACGTAATGTGTACAATCCCATGGTCCCGGGTTCGATTCTAGTCATACACATTAATATTTGTCCATTAAAACTAACAGAAAACCCCATTATTTCAAATTTGCAATGGATTGATGTTGCAACAGCTGGTGGCACGATCAGATGATACTACCCAAATGAGACTATCGACAAATTAAGTGAACAAACTTTACATAACCAAAGACACGACAAGCTGTTTCGCGAGTAACCGGATGAGTATGTTAGATGAACCCTCGTTGGGCACGTTTCCTATACTGTTGGCTGTTGGTTGTTGGTTGTTGGTTAGCCCAGAACAGGGTGAAGATAATCAATGACCTAACTACGTATCAATAAATGGTTACCGGATATCACTTGGAATCGTGTTATCACTTTTCAAAGTAAACTATTCGACCCTATTGCCTGGGTATCACGAATATCTACTTGGGATAAGACCAAATATTTGTTATTGAATTAGGCACAAATCAATAACCCTTGCGCATCCAAGTGTTTATGTTTTTTGTTATCTATCCTTCATGCTTGATTGATTTCCTATATATAGGAAAGTACTCACAGCTAGTCAAATGAAATTATGAGGATTAATCGACCCATTAATCGCCTCATAATTATATCCATTATAGCAAAAATAGTGGTTACATGACCAATTAAACATGGTCATAAGTGCAGTTTTAACTGCCACTTGAATAGGTCAAAGTAGTTACATACTTATACCAGCAGTACTAACTCAGTACCAGCAGTACTAACAAAGTACTAGCAGTATTAACTCTGCTCCAGCAGTACTAACTTAGTACTAGCAGTATTAACTCTGATCCAGCAGTACTAACACAGTACTAACAGTAGTAACTCTATAAAATAATACACTTGGGACCACCAAAATTTATTAATTAAAAGAGTTATTAATTAATCGATAAATTAATAATTATTAATTTATATATTAATTAATATTTTATTAATTTATAGTAGAATACTTAGTTTACAAACACCTTTCAAGCTTCCACTTAATTATTGTATACAATGCATGTATATCAAATGAACGGCCCAATTTGAAAGAAACCTTCAATCTCCCACCTTATTATGCTTCTTGTGTTCAATGTATCACTTTATGGACATTAAAAATATTTTCTATATAAATATAAGATCAAAATACGTTAACACAAACAAATCATACACACAACATTTTCTATATATGATATCGATGAAGAAGATGATGAAAGTTCTACAATGGAGCCCCCTTCGCGAAACGAAGCTATTAAAGCGGCAATCACATTGAACAATTTCTTGTTGAGCTATGAGAAAACAACACCAGACAATTTCTTTTGAGTCATTTTTCAAGAAACCTTCATAAATCATTCATGTAATATGCTATATATAAGGAATTATTAATTTATATTTTATATGGGGTCTAAAGAAATTATCAAAAATGTATTATCTTATAATTTTAGCGAATTATTAATTTAGCACCCTATCCCCGAGTCGGGACCGGCAAAAAATATTATCTTAGAGAGTTTATTAAATAATCGAGTATTAATTTATCGAGTTTCTACAGTACTAACAGTAGTAACTCAGTGAAGGATTAAACCTTCTTATGAGTTACTCCTAACCACTATTTTAGTCAGGGTAGTCAGAGACCTGATTGATGTATACTTCATACCTTCTGACCCATTATTAGGTATAAACTGATCCCTCAAGTGCACTAAATTTTCCGCTGTTGCGGGGAAGGCATTTTGTGAGGTTAAGCTGAGTAAATTTATACTGGTACCCATCCTCTTTAAACTATCTGGGTAGCGGAAAATGCATGCATGTGGACAAAACTATTGCATGAGCAATAAATAATAAAAGCGAAGTTTGACCAGCAACATTAAACTCTGAACAACCATTTTCACCCGTTTAAGGATTATCGTCAAATATATTTTTCTAAACGAAACGTATTAATTAGGTTGTTATACTTACTGTTTTAAGTCAAATTAGCTAATTATGACTTTTCTTTTTCTTTTTCGGCTGCTATGACTACTTATAAAACGACATCTTATTTTTACCGTAAAAATTTCGTCATATTGACTAAAAGTTTGCAAAATCGACTTGACACGGGCCAATCGTTTCAACGCCGTTGTTATTTCTTTGTTGATTACTTTTTATCGTCGTTGTTTCGAATCATTTGACATACTAAATTTAATTGCATGTTTGATTCTGAATTAATCGCTGCTTTAACCGCACCAGACGAGCTGGTATCGTGTATAGCGACGAAAATTTATAACGACAAATAATTATAGTTGTGATATTGTGGTTAAAATGTAGCGATTGGAATTAAGATAAATATGAAGTATATATACATTAAAAAAATAAAAATAAACAGTAAGCAATTAGTATAACATACAAGCGCAATAAATAAAATAGAAAAAATTACACGTTTGGTCCCTGTAGTTTGCTCAGATTTCATGTTTAGTTCATAAGTCGTTTTAATTACACAAGAGATACCTATTTTTGAAACCTTGCACTCATTTACTCCCTATTTTGGATTGGCCATTAGTTTGACCGTTAAGTGTTTAAATAACATTTGCCCGTTAGTCCATCCGTTAATATTTTTTGCACCGTTAGTCCTCATTTTTTAAAATGAATTAAAAAGGGCAGCATAGGCTCGAACTCGGGTCTTTTTGCTGAAAAACCAACGCCCCAACCACTGGACTAAGAGTCTAGTGGTGTAATTATATCAAAATAAATTTTATTTAACGTTTTCGTCCGTTTTTTACGTTTTTGTCATTTTTTTTACGTTTTCGTCCATTTTTTTACGTTTTCGTCTTTTTTTTAACGTTTTCGTCCTTTTTTGTTCTTTTTATACCTTTTTGTCTGTTTTTAAACGTTTTCGTCTGTTTTTTTACGTTTTCGTTCATCTTTATACGTTTTTGTTCATTTTTATCCGTTTTAGTCCGTTTTTATGTGTTTTCGTCCTTTTTGTATATGTTTCGTCCGTTTTTTAAGTTTTCGTCCATTTTTATCTGTTTTCGCCCGTGTTTTTACGTTTTCGTCTATTTTTTTACGTTTTTGATCATTTTTGATCGTTTTTGTCTGTTTTTTACGTTTTCATCCATTTTTATACATTTTATCTGTTTTTAAACGTTTTCATCTATTTTTTTTACGTTTTCGTTCATTTTTATATGTTTTTGTCAATTTTTATACGTTTTCATTCGTTTTTATAGATAAAAAATGGACGAAAACGGATGAAAATGGATGAAAACATAAAAAATAAAAGACAAAAACATATAAAAACGGACGAAAACGTAAAAAAATGGACGAAAACGTAAAAAAACGAAAGAAAGCATGTAAAAATGGATAAAAGTGGACAAAAACGTATAAAAACGAACGAAAAAGTAAAAAAACATACGAAAACGTTTAAAAACAGATAAAAACCTATAAAACGGATGAAAACGTAAAAAAATGACAAAAACGTATAAAAATAGACGAAAACGTAGAAAAACAGACGAAAACGTAAAAAAACAGACGAAAGCGTATAAAAACGTACGAAAACGTAAGAAAAAAGGGACGAAAACCTATAAAAATAGACGAAAACGGATAAAAATGAGTTTGAGCAAAAAAAAATGTTAAATAGAACTTATTTTAATATAATTACACCACTGGACGCTTAGTCCAATGATTGGGACATTGGTTTTTGGGCATCAAGACCCGAGTTCAAGCCTATGCTGCCCTTTTTAATTCATTTTAAACAATGAGGACTAACGGTGAAAAAAATATTAACGGAGGGACTAACGGGAAAATATTATTTGAACACTTAACGGTCAAACTAACGGTCCATCGAAAATAGGGACTAAAGGAGTGCAAGGTTTCAAAAATAGGTATATGTGGTGTAATTAAAATGACTTATAGACTAAACATGAAATCTAAGCAAACCACAGAGACCAAACGTGTAATTTTTTCAATAAAATATTACACTTACATTAGCCTCGTCGTGGCTAAAATTTTGTTTAACAATGTTATCAATATTAGCGTGATTGAATAATTAACAAAAAAAACTCAATCTTCTTCTACAATTGGTAGATGGTGAAAATGGTTGTGTTATATATGTAAGTTATTAAAGGTAAGTGAATGATTAGCAAAAAAGTTCAAATTTAAAACCACTAAACATGAATATTTTTGTCAAATCACTTTACCCACTTTTTTTTTAAGCTTTTAAGAAATGTTGTTTCCTTTTCATATCTTAACTATCTATAATGGAGGAATGGTCAAAGTGGAAAAGTGAAATGTTGAATTTTCGGTCAATCCCCATAATACCCTTCACTAATTTAGGGAACACACAAAACTTAATCTATACTGCTTAATAAAAAAAAACACACAAAATTCATACGCTCCTCTCTCTCTCTCTCTCTCTACTCACACATAAACCCTAGCTTTTCTCAGCCACCGCCCTTCGCCGCCCTTCGCCGCCACCACCGAGGTATGTTAATCAGATCGATTGGTCTGGTCTGAAAAGCGTAAAGTTTACTTGATAATCTGTATCCGATGCTTTATATTTAATATGTTTTCGGATTTGGAATCGAAAGTGATTAGTATCTTACAGTGAATGATAAACATTTGCTGACGTGGACAATTTGGATCATTGCACTAAGTATTTGAACCAGACTCTTGTCACATTCGGGTTTCCTGCTTCGCTTGATTTGTTCGCAAATGATCCGGTTTGAATTACGTGTTATTTTGAAATGTTATTATTTTTTTGGTTTATGATTTTGGGTATTTTGAATATTTGATGACCCGTATATTTGGTGTAGGTTTCGGTTGCGAGGACTTGTAATTGTATGCACTCGTTGTTGCAGCAAAGGCAACGTGATATCGAGTTTCGAGAGTCTGCTAATGACCAGAAGCATAGGTAGTATTGTTTTTTTCGCTATGAGTTGTTTTAGTTTAAATCGTCAATATTTAAATGAATATATATGATTAGAGTTATTTTAGTCTCTTTATGCTTAGTTTAAAGTTATCTACCCGCTGCTGCGTTGTGCATGTTACCAAATAATAGCATTTAAAACGCGCACGGTTGACACCATCCATTTAGTTTGGGTGTCTTACGGGATTTATTAGGAATTGAAAACATTGAATATGAGGGTGAGGGATGGGGTAATCTGCTCTTAACTTGTATGCGTTTTTAATGATGCATTCTATGTAAATGCTCAAGATGTTCAGAATGTTACATTGCTTAACGAAAAACTACCTTACACATAAGTTTTCACTGATGTTGCTGTGTCTGTGTGTTCTTGCAGACTTTTGTCAGATATATCGAGGCTAGAGACCAAAGTAGAGAGATTAGAGTCGCAATTGTCTGCGAAAGACAGGGAAATAGCAACTATTACCCGAACAGTAGAACACTTGTATATAGTTATATTTGAGTACGATTTTCGATGGAAGTTACTTACAGTGTGTTTTGATTAGGAAGCAAAAGCCAAAGCAGGTTTAAAGGCGCAAATTGATAAGTTACAACAGGAAAGAGATGAATTTCAAAGGATGGTTATAGGAAATCAGGTATTGTCTTTTAAAAACCAACTAAATCATTCATTTATTATGTCATGTATTTTGTAAAATCTTATTATGGTCAATACGTTTTGTCACAAAAGAAAGTGAGAACCCAACAGATACATGAGATGAAGAAAAAAGAAAAGGAGTACATCAAGTTGCAGGTATGATTCGTCTTTTACAATTAACTATTTTTGCATCGTTTTTGATTTTTTTGATTGTTGAACGAAATTAAGAGGGTGTTTGGGATTGCTCAATTTTAAGCTCGTCTGGCTTTTTTGCCATTGTTAATACAAGAAAAGTACTTTTGTAGTGTTTTAATTGCTAAGTGCTTATAGGCTAATTTTCTTATATGTGGATGAAGTTAGCACATGGGTAGGGTAAGTGGCTAGGTGCTTATTTGAAAGTTCTTATAAGCCATAATGCCATATGTATAAGCCAAAACTATACAATTCCAAACACCCCCCCTATAAATGGATGGACATCTTTCCATTGCAGGAAAAGCTAAACCAAGTTATAATGGAGAAAAAGAAGGAATCTAGATCAGGCATGGAAATCATGAATTTACTTCAGGTAATTGATGAGTATGGTCGATATTTGCAAATGCATATATGGAGTTAGTTGTTATGCTGTCTAACTATCAGTTTCCGTGACAACAGAAAGAAGGGCGGCAACGTGGAACTTGGAATGGAAAGAAAGCTGATAACGATTTCTATAAAAAAATTGTATGTTGTATGATTTTTAATATAGTAATTCAAATCAGATATAACATGAACTTCTCTAGGTGGATGCCTATGAAGCAAAAAATCAAGAGTTGGTAACTGAGAATGCTGACTTGAGGACATTGTTACGATCAATGCAGGTTAGTTCAAATATTTTTCGTAATTACAGTGCACTTTTTGTTAGATATGCAAAGTTCTCTGGTCATGTCAGCTTGTTTATATACTTAAAGCTGATATGTTTTGTGCTTCTTCCAGAGGTGACATTTTTAAATGAGAAGTGTTGCATTCTTTTTGTCAAGGGACCAGTAGTTCATCGAGACTTAAAACCGAGGTTTGTACATTTACATTCAGAACATTTAGCCTTTCTCTCTCTGGTGCATATTTACATGTAACTTTGTACTTGGTCATCGATTTTCATGGTTTGGTTTATCATTTGGTATTTGCTAATGATATTGAAGGCTACTTGTACCTTTTCAGGAATGTTCTTTTAGTCAACTCCAGTGCAGACCATCTTAAAGTTGGAGACTTTGGACTAAGCAAACTTATCCGGGTGAAAAATTCTCATGATGTTTACAAAATGACCGGCGAGACTAGAGACTGGGAACTGTATGTCTAAGTCTTAAAACACTTCTGCTATTGAATTATCTGAATTGTGAAATTAGTCGCATCATACCCCTTTTAACTTTTGTAATTTCTTAATGGCATACATCCAAAGATCGTTATATGGCTCCAGAAGTCTTCAAGCACCGTAAATATGATAAGACAGTTGATGTCTACTCTTTTGCAATGATATTGTACCAGGTAATATGTGTTTTAATAGAACTTTATGAATAAGGATAGAAAGCAAATAGATGATCATGACCATTATGTGTCTGAACTTTGTTACAGATGCTTGAAGGAGACCCACCACTATCAAATTTAGAACCTTATGAAGCAGCGAAGTCTACAGCAGGAGGGCTCCGACCTGTTTTCCGAGCTAAAAGTTACAGTCCTGAGCTGAGAGAGTATGTTAATTCTACATGTATAACCTTATTTTAGTTCCATGAATTGCATCATATGCGATTAATTCTATTTATATAAAAATTTAGTAAGTTTGAGAGGTTTTATGTATGAGAACATATTTGTTTAATCAAATTAGAAATTGGGCCAAAAATTGGTTCACCTTTTTATGATCATATGGTCAATTTTTCTAAATCTTAACTTCTTAACTACATATTATGTGTTGGTTGAATGTTTGTGGTACGTAAGTAATTAAGATGTTGTGATTAGATTAGTCAATTACAATAAACTTTTGTGTGCGAGTGGTGCCCAAATAGAATCCGTTTGAATCAACCCAGTTGCAATGCATTAGTTTAATCAGGTAGTTGCATTTTTTATTATTATTTTTTTTTTCGCAATTACATTTTGATATTTTCGCGTTCTATTTTGAATGTTACACGAAACTCTTACTACAATATCGCATATCGTTAATTGTCTACCGCTAGGAATTTCCGTTGCTATGCACGGGTACTCGCCTAGTATAATAGTAAAAGATAAAAGAGAGTTCCAACTTCCAAGCATGGCCGCTTTGATCCAGTAACAACTTTGTGATCATCAGTTTTGGATAAAGTTGATTCTTGTAGAATCATAACTATGATCGAGTAGGTATAGTATATGAAGGGATAGTTAAATGGGCCGAGAGAGAAGGGTTCCAAAGGTGAACGACATAATCATGATCATATGACTCGTAAAAAAAGCATAATATATAAACCATTAACGGAACCAATAAGACTACCCCTAGCATGTCTAAATTAAAAGAGGTGTCTACTGGAAGTTTGATAAAATTCGTGAGTTCAAGTGGTCGGTGCAAAAAAGAAAATGCGTTGACGAATACCAGAAAATTCGTGAATATGTTGGATTATACATCAGTAGGGAGATTTTCTATTGTTGCTATATAGCTCTTGTAGTACAGCCATTTATGAATGACAAAGAAAAAGAAGTTAAGATGAACTTATACCAATTGACTGATCATCTTTTCAAACTGAAGCAACTCAATGGTACACAAAATAAATGAATGGGTCATACTATACAAACCCCCCTACCCAAAACCACCTTAATGTAAGGTGTACTTATGTTTTGTGTTTTTGTCTCCTAGTAATACATAGTAAATGCAGTACATACGAATCATTCTTCTCTCACTCAACCTTTTAACCAAGTTTCCCAACATTCATCCACTAAATCTAATAAGTTAAGCGTTACATCAACCAAACTTTAAACACCACCGAAAATGATTTCAATGTACATCGATGAATCTAACCTTTCGCCTGATTTCAATGTACATCGATGAATTCCACCAAGTTCAAAGTATAAGAGCAATAGGTGTAATGGAAAGGCAATTCTCCTCATTCGGGCCCTACGGGTGCCACGTCACTATGACATACCTCCCTTTACAATCCCCCCTTCCTATAATATATCACAAGTTACTCATTTGGGCCCCACCACTATCTATTTTTATTTTTTTTATTCAAATATCCAAATACACTAAATTCATTTCATTAAAAATAAAAATACATTACAACATATTAAAACACATACGAAACATAAAATAAATACACGAAGGAAAAAAACACGCTACGAAATTTAAAAAAACAAACCACAATACGATACGTAAAAAAACAAATCACAACACCGTTAAACATTTCATTCATCCCATTTAGGGTGGTTTCTCAAAACCTCCCACACGTGAACATATTGGAAGTTTCTCCCCTCAAATCGTTGTTCAAAAATGGTCTTTGCATTCTTGAGAATTTCACTGTCATTTTCCCCACTTGTACGCTGCAAATGTTTGTAAATAGCGTTGAATTTTTGACATTCACTGCTAAGTCTTGTCCATTTACCCATGACTGTATTTTTGTTACGATTGTCACCGTCAGTCTGATTGTTGAACATTTCTACAACACGATTCCAAAAGGAGTATTCATTGTTGTTGTGTACGTCTTGTGAAACTGCAACCCAAACTTCAGCTAGCAAGTTTTCTTCTTTTTTGGACCAACGATTATTCATTTCAAATGTTTGAAGTTTGATATACAAGTGTGTGAAAAATAGCCTATCATGGTATGTTATTTATAACCGTTTGAACTTTCAAATTCAAAATTCGTATTAAAAAACGAGCGGGATATTTTAAAATTCAAATTCAAATCTAAATGGGCGAGATATATTTAAAATTTAAAATTCAAATTCAAATTAAAGAAAGGGCGGGTTATATTTAGAATTTAAAATTCAAATTCGAATCTAAAACGGGCGGGATAGATTTTGAATTTAAAATTCAAATTCAATTTAAAAAAGGGGCAAAATTTATAGCTGATAAATACCCCAGACTTCTCACACTTTTCTCACACACAAACACATTCAAACTTTAGATATTCAAAATCCAAACTCAACATTCAAAACTGCAAATATCTCGCAAAGATTTTTCCCAACAATTCCCCAGTCCTCCTCGTCGAGATTTCTCCCAACAATTCCCCAGTCCTCCTCGTCGAGATTTCTCCCAACAATTTTCCAGTCCTCCAAATGAAGTTTATTACACTCCACCAGAGGATATCTTTCCGGTGTTCCAACCGAAAAATGAACCGGTGAACACTCCACCGGTTGTCGAACAAGAACCAAATCCATTTGGTCTAACTGAAGATGAACTCAGACTTCTGGAGCAAGATGAGGAAGTCCGGCGAGAAACAGAACAACGTGAACTAGAAGAGGAAGCTGCTCGTTTGGAGCAGCAAGCCAGGGATGAAGAACACTTGAGGAAGAACTGGTTTGACATAATGGAAGCAAAGTATTATGCCGGCGAGTTCAGATCATCTTCCAGTGAAGACGGTTGGGTCTCAGATGATTCCTTCAATTAATTTGTAGTTTCATTACCGTATTGTACTTTGTATTCGATGCTTAATGTAATTTTCATTCGATGATTAATGTATTTCTCCTTGTTAACCCTTTGTTCTTCCTCAGATGCAACACACACAGTTCACAAAATACACACACTTCACAAACACTATTTAAAAAAAAAAAAAAAAAAAAAAAAAAAAAAATTTCATATATAAAAAATACCCCACTTGTCAGTAAACTTGGCTTGTCGTCTGCACGAGCAAGCTGCAAAAGGCGAAGGATGGCGAATGGGGACAGTACCATGGCAAGCCATGTCGAACGTGCCACATAGGCACGACTAGCCATGGCATTTGCCACACCGTTTGCTCTAACTGATCAACATCATCATTCTGTCATTCCAAAATGTGCTAAACAAATAAACTTGAAAAACATAATATTATACATTGTATAATAAAAGTAGGGTTAAATCTGCAACATAGTTTTTCAAATGTTCACATATCGGATATCAACTCTAAGGCTATGCACAGTGGAACTGAAATAATCGGTCGAATCCTTGGGGTGACCGATATTGAAATCGGTCATGCCCAGTGTGGGGGAAAGGTCACATATCGGTCGAGCTCAAAAAAAAAAAAAACAATCGGTCTAATTTACGACTGACTTTGAACACAACAAAAATCCAAAAATTCGTATTACCGTTTGATATTTAAACTCGGTCATCGACTGTGGCAACTTGGTCATGTCTGGTCACCGGAGAGAGAAAGCTGATGTGGCAGGTGATGACCCGGGTCACCACTGTGCCCAGCCTAACAATTACCACAATACCTCATAAACTATAGAAAAAATTACACGGATGGTCCTTGTGGTTTACACGGATTTCATGTTTAGTCCCTATTTCATTTTAATTACGCCAGAGATACCTATTTTTGAAATGTTGCACTCTTTTAGTCCCTATTTTGGATGGGTCGTTAGTTAGACCGTTAAGTGTATAAATATTATTTGCCCGTTAGTCCCTCCGTTAGTATTTTTTGCATCGTTAGTCCTATTTTTTAAAAAGAATTACTCAGTAGAGTCACATTGACTGACTTCTTTGATCAGACCCATTTTCATTCTTTACTCAGTATCTATACCCACAACCATTTCATTCTTTATCACCCAGATCCGGTCAACACATAAATAACAAAAAAAACCGATCAATCAAAATCCAAAATCCAGTCAACACAACGCATCAAAAAAAACATAAACCCAATATCACCACCAAAAACCCAGATCCACATCACACAAAAAAAACGAGTACTGACCAAACCCTCCAACAAATCCAATAAACACAAAAACTCACACCAATCTAAACCCAGAACTCAATTCAATCAAAATCGACACATGATTTATCACGAAACAAAATCCTAGATCTAACTCCGGCGGTAGCAGCTGTGTGAACAAACCATCAAAAATCAACCCACAAGCGAACTCTAACCTCAACATTACCAGAAGTAATGCTACCAAGAATGAAGACAATGGTAAGTTTAAGGAAAGGTCGAAATTGTGTACTTTAAGGAAGGTAGACCAATGGAGGGGTTTGGTTTGTTGGAGCGAATGAAAGAGCGGAATTGTGTTCCGGATTATGTTAGTTATAGTACATTGTTACATGGGTTGTTACAATGGGGTGAGTTTAGGGCGGGGGTTTGTGGTTTTTAATGAGATTTTAGATGTGGGATTTGAGGTTGATGAGCGAATGATGAATACTTTGTTAAGTGGCGTATGTAGGAGATCTAGAGATGAAAAAGAGTTTTTGGAAAATGCTTATCAGGTGTTCAATGAGATGTGTAAGAGAGGCTGCGATATTGACCCTGGTGCTTATGAGTTAATGATTGAAGCCTTTTGTAACGGGAATGATAAGGATGGGGTTGTATCCAAGATCATTCACATTGAACATCGTCATTAGAGGCCTTTGTATTGAAGGAAAGGATGAGAAAGCCATGTCACTTTTTGTTTCGGTATGCAAAGGAAGAGGTGGAATGCTTGACAGAGTTGCCTTTGATGTCTTGATTAAGGCGATGAATCGACAAGGCATGGTAAAAAGTGCGACATGTGTATATTGTGTTGCACTAAAAAATGGAGTAATCCCGTTAAAGAAAGCCTAGACGATGAATTGTCCTACAATTAAAATGCAGAAAGTGGACTTCAAAGCTCACATTTTTGTTAAATTTATGTTGAAGTCAGTAGCAATAGCAGATGAGATAAGTTTTCATTTTTCAGTGATTCAGCTGTCATATTACATGTAGATTTCTGGTAGGCTATCTTAAGAGAATGTAAATACAAATTTTAGCTTTCTGGTGTCGGTGGTTGTGGCTGCCGATGTTGTTGTTGATTTTGGAGATGATAATGGGGGAGGTGGTTGTGGCTGCCGATGTTGTTGATTTTGATTTTGGAGGTGGTTGTGGCTGCCGATGATAGTGGTGGGGGAGGTGGTTGTGGCTGCTGATGTGGTTGTGGTGGCTTTGGGTTGCCGATGTTGTTGTTGATTTTTGACAAGATAATGTTTCTTGTTTCTTGATATGGCTCAGTTAAGCTTTGGTAGGGGTGGTCGGAAAATAATGGTGGTGGTGGTGGTGGTAGTAATGGTGGTGCCATTTTTAATTCATTTTAGAAAATAAGACTAACGATGCAAAAAATACTAACGGAGGGACTAACGGGCAAATAATATTTATGCACTTAACGGTCAAACTAACGGCCAATCCAAAATAGGGACTAAAAGAGTGCAACGTTTCAAAAATAGGTATCTCTGGCGTAATTAAAACGAAATAGGGACTAAACATGAAATCCGTGTAAACCATAAGGACCATCCGTGTAATTTTTTCTAAACTATATTGTTTTTGTGTTCATAGCATAAATGTGTTCTTTGTCTTCTTCCGTCCATTTACCAAAAATCCTAACTCAAACCATCAGAGGAGATAAGGGAGTCACAATTGTTCCACCTTTCAAATCACAAACTTGTTAATTCTTCAACTTTATCCGTATCAATTCAGAATGAATAAAACCTATCTATCTATAATCCTTAATTTTTAACCCAATTTATCACTAAAGTAGCTATGCTGCATTTAACAACTTATTTTGTTTTGTTTTTTATTCAAACAGAATGCAGAATCGTTAAGATTTTAGGCTAGGTTTGTGGGTTCGTTTAAGATTTGCAGTCTCAAGTTTTAGTTTACATGTTTTTCAAGGTTGCAACTTTTAATGTGTTTTCCCTCTAAGTTATTGATTTGTCATCTCTACAAAAATCCAAATATTCAACTAAACAGAAAGAAGGTTACCAATACTTGTTTCATAAGAAGTAAAATGAAGTTAACATCCAAAAGAGATAGGTTTAGCCTGTAGATTTCACAAAAAATGCACTTGATAACAACTTAACTTATCTACAAACAAACCAATTAAATGAGGTTGCAATTAACCCTGTTCATATATTATAGAAAGATAGCATCACGTAAAGAAGTTGTAGCATAGACATAAAAAGAAAATACGATTCGCAGTATTTTGTAGCCTTTTTGACCATTCACCATCAAAGTAAAAAATTATCTTTCTTACAAAGCGATGTTGGAATCTCACACTGAGCAGGTCCTATCCAAACAAGACTATCCACATACTGAACAATTTGTTAGTTTTGTAGACATAATTTAGTAGTTGTATGTTAAGATTGAACTCGAGACTACGGGATTGCATACTTTACGTATGAGAATCAATGTTAAATAATTAATATATAATTAGTTATATTTAATTATTAAATCACAAATAAAGTAACTAATACATGAGTGACTTATTAGTACGAAAACCAAACCCTTTGGGGTGTTGGTTGCGACTGGTCGAACAAGAAAAAGGAGGGGGTTGAGTGTCGAGTTTTGGAACTTGAGGAGGTGTTGGACTCAAACTTGAAGAGCAAGTTTGGAGCATATATAAACCCCTCATTAGCTCTTATTATTGGATGAGAATAACGAATGACAAACAACCCTTACTTTAGAGTATATATGTATCGTACAGTATATCACTATCAAGATAATATACAAATGCCATGCATGCAATTTCTATACACATGACAGCCATGTGCATGCATCTTTTCTTTAATGATCGACAGTTGTAAATAAAAAAAGGATTCGACCCTTTTTATTTTATTAAAGCTAAACCTTGGTTGTTGTATGCTTTATTTGTGATTCAAGAACTAGCATTCACATCGAATCGCTAATAGTAAGTGTGTACAAGAACGTGGTATTAACTCACTATAGTTAATATTTTGGATTGAATTACAAAACAGTAAGGGGTAATTCGTTAATCCACTTATAAACCCTAATTAGGGTTCTTGATCTCCATTGAAGAATACTTGAAGTTGATTCTTGCTTAGCTAGAATATTTAAATTCAGTTAATTCTTTATGTGTTTAATTGATCCTACGATTCCGCATGTATACTCGTTGTTTATGTTTATTTAATTATGATTGTCATGTATTAAAATTCCAACAGTGGCATCACGAGCCGTTTTAACATGTAATTAATTACCGAAACACATAAAAAACGAATCTTGGATTGTGTTTGTATGTTAGTCAATTTTTAGGGTTTAAAAATCAAAACCCTAATTTTTTAGGGGGGGGGGGGGGCGATGCCCTAATTTTATATATATAAAAAAAATTATTTTGTTGTTTTGAAACCCTAATTGTAACATGCTTATGTGTTTAGTTGCGTATCTTGTGACTTGTGTTAATCCATGATGAAACATGCATGTTTGTTATGGATTATGATTGATTAATTGTTAAGTTGTTTTATCACATGTAATTTTGATAGATCTAAAATTGGGGAAGACCTCAATTAAATATTAATGAATCTATTATGTGGAATATGGTATATATTTTCTATGACTAACGCAATCGATACGTCGATGCATTTGGCTCAATTACCTTTGTAAGTGATAGTCTTAGTTAAATATATGCATAATTAAACATAGAATGATTATTAATAGGTTTTATCAAATAAAGTTTGCATGTGGCTATTTGTTTACATAAATTAATTGTTAAGTTATGTGCGTTATTTAGTTGTTTATTTTTATTATTACTTGTTTTTTGTTTAATTGTATGACACGTTGTAAGCAAAAAAGGGTAATTTTTGAATAGAAAATAAATGGACTAAATAATGGTGAAACTTGATGTGATAAATTATGAATCTTGCAAAGTCTTATGTGCCGATAGTGGTTCGTTTCGCACGGTAATTTGCTCCCAGACGAGACTAGCAAGGTTATAATTTATAACATGTTTTTTAAGACTTAAAGTCACAAACTTTTAATTGAGTGATGAGTTTTTGTACAAATAGTAAGAACGGCTCACCCAGTTTTGACAAACTATAAGAGGGGTTTAAAGAGGATTGACATTAAATTGTCAAAGAGGATTGACATTAAATTGTCAAACCAAAAGAGACGCATTTTTAATTGACACTTGTGCTGACGTTTGTCTCTCCGCTCCTTTGTGCGTCAAATTGGAGCTACCAAGTATGACTATTTTTATGTACAAAATCATCTTAAGGGTGAATTGACCTCAATTCCACCTGCCACTTTGTGGTAATTATCCGAATAACTTGGGTCTTTTGACTCATGCAGTAGTAGGATATAGTGGGCTATAATTGTAGGTAATTCTTTGATTCGTGAATCCAATACCTCAATTAAAACTTTTTTGATTTAATCTTAGCTTAAATTGGTAAATAAAAAAGGTTTTGAAAAACTTATGATACGAAGATGTGTGCATGCTTCTTCGTACATATTTTGATTATAAACATCAAAACTAGTACCTTTAAAATTAAGTTAATGCCATATAATTAAACGAACACTTGAAGTTGTGATTTACGTCATGTGAGAGCTTGGACTAGATTGCAATGGAAATGTAAATTCATACTTTCATTACTAGCAGATCAACTGATGTAATGGAATTATGTTAATTTGCAGTTTTTTAAATTAGACGACTTAATTGAGTTGTAAGTGAGAGCTTGGACTCAAGGCATAAGATGGAATAAAACATGCTTACATTGCAAATTGTTTGGAAATGTAAATTCCATTAAGATCTAGGAATTGGAAATTGTTTGCCAATTATTGTTCGACAATTACCTTGTTGAATACTATCATTACTAGCAGATCAACTGATATAATGGTACTATGTCAATTAGGATCCTAGCTTTAAGGAATTTCTATGGTTTATATGAATATTAACCAATGGGTATTTAATTTTCTTAAAGATTTATTATCGAAAATACTAAAATTGAATTTTGTAAATTCTTTTAAATGTATTAATGCAACATTAAACCGTAAACATGGGTTATTCTTTTATTGGTAAATTGATCTACACCCATAGGGGTTTTTGGCTAGAGTCAACTTTACTAAAAGAACAAACCCAGTCTCCTTTCCATGAGAGAAGAGTGAGACTCAATCCTATTCCTTTTCATGAATGAGAAAGGTATAATAGGAACATTATAATTGTCTAAATTCTAATATAACTCATAGCAAGCTTTAATAGTTAAGAGAATTGCACATTTTTATTTTCCATAGAAATTTCATCACCCATATTCGGCGATTAAATTCTTTTGTAACAAATATGACATTTGGTTATCTGGAAAATTATGAGTTATTAAATTAGAAGCTAGACTGCTTACCGCAAAAGGTAGTAAAGGCAAATTAGGATATTTTATCTAGTTGTTGTTCCTTTAACCCTTTAGAGGTACTACATACCATTGTGGGGATGATAGACATATTAAAGGAAGAAATTGCATGCCTAATTTTTAAGTTAATTGTATTGATGGATACTCCATTATATATATATATAGTAAAATACATTCTTTTAGTACCTAAGTAATTGTTACGTATGAGCCTTCAAAGATGTAGGAAAGTTAAAAGCAGGATATTTGTTTTCACTGGTTATGATACACTTACAATGTTGTCAAATCCAGTGGGAGCATTGAATCTTATTAATGAATAAGAGATTATTGTAATGTTCTCTAATTCAGTGGGAGCTATAAGCTTTATTGTCTTGGTAGTAACCCAAATTATCTTTTGAATGTCTCAAGATAATTACTTTCCAATTGTAGATACTTATGTTTTTTTTTAAAGGTTAGTCATGTACGTTTCCTTACTAGAAAGTGAAGTTCTACATTTACTTGCTATACTAATATCTATGACACAAATCATATTGATCACATAAACAAACGTGTGTCGTGTTGTTTATCTGCTACATGTGGATTATTCCATGCACAAGTGGGAGAAATCTTTATTGTATGCAAGAAACAACACATAGCAATATGATTTAAAGGATTAAGATTGCCTTGTTTAGAACATGTGTCAAAATATTAACAAGACTACTTCAAAAATATTTATGTATTCTTGGAATGTCATAAATAAATGAAGTGATAAATTAACTTGAAACTACTATTGAAGCCAAATTGTGGTGTTCATGATTACTTTAGTTATACATGTTTATACTTTATTGTAAAGTTATAAATATGAAGGTTTTTAATTGTTACAAGACTTATTATAATATAAAGTAAGACGTTAACTTGTTATGTCTTCTTTATTAAGACATACATAAGAAGTCATTGAGTTGATCAATGATTTATAACGTATAGTGGGATTATAACAGTTTATGTCTTCTTGTTGAGACATGGACATGAAGTGACTTAGTTAAAAAGTACTTGTGTTATAAAGCATGCAATTGGCTTGAAAAATCTATTTCACCATTAAGTTGACTTAGTTGGTAAATAGGTAAGCCAAAAGGAGTATAAGTTTATCTTATATATTGTTAGATTGTCTCACAATATTAGTTCTAAAGAAATACCACAAGTTTGTGGTATGTTCAGTTAGGAGAATCAAACTCTATTGGTATTGTTTGATTAAAGATAACTATAACTTCTTTTCTTCCAAAAGTTATCAAGGTTAGAAAATTGAGTATGGATTGTATATACTCAATAAGACTCCAACCTAGAAGATTAATAAGACACCATTTATTATGGAATGTGATGAATCACATTAAGTCTTAAAATGAAATTATGAATTTGTTAAACTACTTATGAGTAGGTTATTAACAAACTAAATGTCAGGAACTGTCAATATGTATTTGTAATGTCCCAAAAAAAGAACATTGTATTGTTGCTTTATTTGCTAAGTATTTATAGATAGTCTATAAATTACATAATCTTCTAAAATACACTAGTGAAAATCATGATGAGGCTAAACATGTAAATGATAGACCTCAAGATGATGGAATTCTCATTCATAGATCCGCAAGGATATCTCAGATATTTGATTAATATGCTGAGGATTATATTATGATGCATTACCAAATATTGAATTGGGTAAATTACTCATACTATGAATGTTAAAGATGCTGTCCATAAAGATAATCAATTTTTGGAAAATTGGTTTATTTTAATTTTTAATAGTTAGACTAGAGAATGAAGATGAGTTTCTTCAAAGATAAGGTAACCCTAGTGGTTTAAATCTTTATGTAGAAATCATATGGACAATATTGTACACATATTTTAGTGCAAGTCTTATGACTAGATTATTAATCATACTTAAGCAATTAACTATGATTGAATATTCTTTTTTTAAGCACATTAAATATATAAAGATGGTAATTGTCATACTTATTTTCATGAATATGAAATTTGACAATGGATTATAAAACTCTTCCTTGTATAATTACTTAAGCGAGGACAGTAAGTAATTAAGAGTTTTATGAATTCGTATAATCTTTGAAAGTGTACAAAATGCAAGAATTCAAGTATAGATAAATGCATGCATCTAGGAGATGAGTCTTGTGTTTAAATATTAAATCCAAGTTTTGATTTATAATTTAAAATAACATAACTCCTAAGTATTCTTGAAAGCTAGTGGGAGTATTATGTTTATTTTCTTGAATCATATATGTTGTATAACATATAGGATGTAACATTTCATATAAGTTAAATGTTAAATCTTAACTTGGAATGAAACTTCACTTGAGAGATTTAGGAAATAAAACATATAACCTTGAAGTGTGTGTTTATTATTATAAACATATGTGGTAAATAAATCTAATAGAACATGATATATCATTTAGAATGTCTAAATGGATACATATCTTTTAAATAAGATAGAACATGAATGAAATCTAAGTATGACTCGAAGATTTTTCTTGAACATCATGTTACATAAACGAATTGTTATAAGATGTTATGACAATGTTGATATCTAATTGAAAGTTATTAGATAACTAGTGTAATGATTATTCTAATGGAATATGTTTGGATATAGAATTACATCCTCAGCCTGGAACAGCTTCCAAATTCTATTAATGAACAATTTGTCAATTGTTGTGCAAATTATCATAGCCAACAAACTTGAAAGTTTGAAAGGCATCAAACCTTACACAGTAGATATTAAAGTTTACGGAATTTTAAAGAGCATATTGTTGTTTGTTTACAATGATGCTGGCTTAATTGAGATGACACTCAATACTAGTCATGGTAGGATTTCATCCTTGGCCATGTGAACTAGTTGTGCTCACTAAGAGCATAGTTGCATTATACATTAAAAGAATAAGAATACTTTAAACTTTAAAATTGTTTGAAAGTTTGATAATCATAAATTGGTGATTGAGGTTGTCACACACTTTATGAAATATTATGTGGCAATATCAAATTATTTGAATGTACACATACAAGAACTTCACCAATTGAATTCTTGAAATAAGTATTCTCAAAATTCTGATAGATCAAAGTTGGTTGATTTATGTCTTGTCAACAAGTATGATTGTCATAGCTTGAGACATAATTCATCAACTAGAATTTTCATGCATTGATCTATTTAGTATTTGGATAAAGGATGTTAAGCATTTATTATTTGTAATGAATTTAAGTACTTATTATCATTAAATTTAAGAACCAAATCTGAGTTTTATGGTATATAATTAAAATATTTGATAGTATATTGATGCGTTGACATGCCAAATTCACATGATATTCAATGAATTAAATATAGGACTTATCCCAAACTACATGATGCTACTTTATTGATGTTGTTATTAAATAAATCATGAATAGTTATCCTCAGACTTGAGATACCAGATAAGTGTTATGAATGTAGTGCATTCTGTGGAACAATTTAACGCTATACGTAACTGGTAGTTATAAGGATTGTTTTCGGAATTGTTACAAAATTCATGGGTTATGCTTATAGTCAAGATAGAATTTGTTCATTCAAATTTATTTTGAAGTTTAATACTGCTGGGGCCCTCTTAGGGTTGACAAGATGTTTGCATGGCCATGCCCAAGATCTTCTTTGAAATGTTCAAAAGATTTGGTAATCTTGTTCAATCACAAACAACGAGAAACAGAATTGTTGAATAAAGAATGACTTAAATCCATATCTTTATTTAACGTGGTATTAGTGAAAAAAGGATAATAATAATAATGATGAATCATTAAAAGGTTTTTCCAGGAGACCTTACTCGAGTTGTACTAGAGGCATCGAAGTGTTGCTAGACGCTAACCGATGTGATCACACAATTAAAATATGTCTAAGTGGGAACTGTTAGTTTTATGGACATAATTTAGTAGTTGTGTGTTAGGATCGAACTCGAGACTACGGGATTGCACACTTTACGTATGAGAATCGATGTTAAATAATTAATATATAAATAGTTATATTTAATTATTAAATCACAAATAAAGTAACTAATACATGAGGGGCTTATTAGTACGAAAACCAAACCCTTGGGGTGTTGGTTGCGACCAGTCGAATAAGAAAAATGAGGGGGTTGAGTGTCGAGTTTTGGAATTTGAGGAGGTGTTGGACTCAAACTTGAAGATCAAGTTTGGAGCATATATAAACCCCTCATTAGCTCTTATTATTGGATGAGAATAACGAATGACAAACAACCCTTACTTTAGAGTATATATGTATCGTACAGTATATCTGTTGGGTCCATCAGTACCCAAGAATACTTAAAACAAGATTTGGACACAAATTAACTAAGTGTAAATTAAACCGAGAACAATTCAAGTCACTGAGTGAACAGTCTCTTAGTGAGTCATCTTCAGGATGCTTAAGGCGAATTCAAGAAGAAGGATTCACTACTCAGGAAGGCGGTACTCCCTGGGTAGGACTTAAGCCGAAGAAAAAGATGATGGTTCAGTGAGTGTTGGACAAGAACTCACTGAACCCCATTCTCCTCAACAACATTAAGTGATTGAAGACTGAAGAACTCAACGCCTGAAAGAAGGGCGGGAAGATCTGGGAAGAGTTTAAGATAAGATCAAATCTTATCTTGTCAGGAAGAAACTTTCCCTAAGACGGCTAAAAGTCGTGGAGTGTCAGACCAACCACTCCTAAAGACTTTATAGTCCATTCCCATTGGTTCTTGGAAATGACAATTACTGTTGTAATTGTCAGACACGCTTGCTTCAACAAGTTGTAATTTTTTAATCACTTTTACTCTTTTATACTTGTGTATAAATATGTTCAAAAAGAGAGAAGTCGTGTGTGTTTTGTACATTGAAAGCCTTAGACTTTTGCAAAACAACTTCTCTCCTACAAAGAGTAACGTATCCCTGAGATAGCTCAGTGGGTCGAATTGTTACACTTAAGCATAGCTGATTTAGATAGAGACACCATACCTTGTCTATTCAATCCCAAGTGTTTGTTCCGCAAAACACTTGGGTAATAGATTCTTTGATTCATTTCTAATAAGAATTTAAACGTTGAAAAATACTTTGTGTTTTTACATTTACGTTTCATTAACTGATAGAAATAATCATTACATTGTATTAGTCATAAACACAAATAGATTAACTTTCTAGTTAACTCTAAGCGTGTTAAGGGTACAACAAGTGGTATCAGAGCCTCTGGTTTATAAAATCTTTCAAAATTAACCAAGAGTGCTCAAGGTTTTTAAAACCAAGATCCTACTATGACTGATGCAAATGTGCCCCAGCTAGTCGACAAAAAGGGTGGAAGCTTTTCAGCTGTTGCCCCACGACTTGAAGCTGGTAAATTTAGCAAGTGGAAAAAGCGAATGCTTTGCTACTTGACTGGTATGGAACCATACTACATTAATTGTGTCAAAGATGGTCCTTATGCCCCAAAGACTGATGAAGGGCTAAACAAGCCTGAGGCTCAATGGACCATTGATGAGAGGAGGGTGGTCAATCAAGACCAACGCCTGAAAAGAATCATTATATCATGTCTTCCTGACGATAAAATGGAATCAGTCATCAACTGTTCAACAGCCAAGCAAACTTGGGATGACTTGGTCAATAGCTTTGAGGGTCCCTCAGATACCAAGGAAAACAGGGTCATGGACCTGAAACTTGAGTATAATACTTTCAGGGCAAAAGACTCTGAAAGTCTCTCTCAGACTTATACCAGATACAAAACCTTGATAAACGAACTATCAAATGATGGTGTAGTTTTGTCTAAGCATGAGACAAATGTTGGCTTTGTCAACAGTCTCCCTAAGAAGTGGTTAAACTTCTCACAAGGCCTGAGGAATGCTAATCACATTCAGACCCTTGAGCTCCCTGAGATCTATGGGAAGTTTGTCTATGAAGACAACTTAATCTCAAGGAGATACCCTAACTCAAAAGCTCTTGAGTCCAAAAAGGCCTTGACCTCCACACCCATATCAACTGATTTTTATACTAATGGTGTTGTGCAGGACTTTCAAGAGGATTCTGAGGATGAAATTGATGAAAGGACTAGTGATGAGTACCTAAAAGATCTAAACGTGGAATTCCAAGAGAGGACACTCCTTGCTAGTTCAAAATGTTTCATCAAAAGAAACCAGTCCAACTTTTCAAAACGAAAAGCAAATGAAACCACTGAATGCTTTAATTGTGGTAAAAAGGGTCATTTTGCTAGGGACTGTTATTCTAAAACCACCTCAGAACCCTCTTACAAATTTTCAGGAAATAGTTCCTCAGGAACTAGCAAGTTTCAACCTAGAATGTTTCAGTCGACCCAACAATTTCAAAACAAGGGTCAAAAAGACTTTGAAGCAAAATATAGGAAAGCCAAGGCTAAACTTGCAATTCTTGAAACTAATCCCTCTATGTCTCAGGCTGCTCAAACATCCAAACCTGTTCAGGCAAAGAATAAGGTTTTAGTAGCTGAAGCTTATGATTGGGATGAAGAAGAAGTATCCTCAGATAAGGAAATTAGAGTGAGTGCACTGATGGCACTCTCTGAAGGGGATAAAGTGGCTGTTGGGAAAAGCCATGCAAGGAATGGAGAGTAGGTAAACATCACCATGAAGAAGGTAAACACTTTACTTTCTATGGATGATGATTCTGATTGGCAGTCTTACATGAATTATATTTGTGTAGATCTTAAATTTGTTGAGGAACAAAGGCTTAACATGTTTTCAAAATATAACAACATAGTGTCAGAATTGAATAAATGTAGAGATGAATTGCTTGTACTAAAGCAAGCTAAATTAGAAACAATAACTCTACAAATTCAGAACACTGAAATTTTGAAACAAAACCAAGCCCTACAAACTGAACTTAACAAAGAAAAAGCTGTCATCCAAGGCTGGACCAAAAAGAACCCCAAAGTCTTTGATACTGTGGGTTTAATCCCTAGGAAAACAATAGGAATTGACCATCACATGGTTAACCCCTATGTAAGTCCTAGTGAATTGACCTTTGTTCCAGCTGGCATATCATTTGAG
Source organism: Artemisia tridentata subsp. tridentata (assembly GCA_021014915.2). Classification (NCBI taxonomy): domain Eukaryota; kingdom Viridiplantae; phylum Streptophyta; class Magnoliopsida; order Asterales; family Asteraceae; genus Artemisia; species Artemisia tridentata. Next base: position 298,203,987 of record CP139509.1, on the reverse strand, counting down.
CAAGAAATGCTTCCCAAGTCAAATGACTGGATTGTCAGGGACAACCCAGTCAGTAAGTTACCAAACTTTGAGACTGGAAAGATCTTGCTTCCTGAAAGTCAGGCTTTGCAAAATATGCTTGGACTTACTGAACAACTCAGTAAGCTTGAACTCACTGAAAAACTCAGTAATACTGAGTCAGTGATGAACTCAAATAAGTACATTTTATTACCGTCATTTATCCTATTTATTTGACTTGTTTTATTATATTATCTGTGAGAATTGATACTTAATCGTTTACTTTTGTAATTTTCAGTTAAAAACAAGCATTTGGTGAAACTTGGCAATTTTGGACTAATTATGGAGCAAAACAAGCAAGAAGTCAAGAGTCTACTGAAATGTACAAGATCAAGACATTCTGCTCCAGATACGCCGCATCTTACTCATTACATACGGCGCATCACTATCAAGATTTCACAAGATACGATCCAAGATACAAGAGGACATGCGCCGCATCTATAAATGGAGTTACGCCGCATCTTCTGGCGGTGTACGAATATTCCTGAATATATTAATCTTGGACCCCACGCGAAGTTAAGTCAATGCGCCGCATCTACTTATTAGATGCGCCGCATCTTACCCTCTGACAGAAACTATAAATACCCCAAAGTCAGACGAAGGAAAAGGGTTCGACAGTTTTACAAGACCGAAGTACAGAAACCCTAAGGCCGAACTCAAACGATTAGGCAGCACAAGACACACCCGAACGAAGATACAAGAGCTGTAAGAAGGTCCTGCATGTATTTAATTCATTAAGTAGTTTTGTTTTATTGTGTTAGTAAACTTTAATTCATCAGGATTGGTGGCTTGTGTAATGTGAGGAGAAAGATTGCACTCCCTTAAAACTGCTTTCCCATCAATTAAAGTTTATATGTTGATGTCTTTGGTTACTACTTATTAGTGCATTGATAACCTCTGTGTTTATTAGTGGCCTGCGCATTTGACTACGGAAGAGAATGTGGCTCCCACGGTTGTTACTAAATTGATCACTTAGGAATAACTTTTAGACATAAGTAATCATTAAGGGATTTCTCGCCGATAAGATTAGGACCAACGAGAAAGGGTTAACTACATACACTTCATATAAAACTATCAATAAAACAAGTGGCAATCTACTTAATCATCAGGACAGGTCTTCTTATTGTCTCGAGTATTTATCTGTGTACGTGCGTGCCTATCGCTGATTCGTGCTCATTAGTTTATTTTATTATTTAATTGCAACCAAAACGTGCCAGTCTCTCAGGCTGAACCCCCTTGCGTTAGATTAGGTTGTATAATTAGCTTAGAATATTAAAATACTGATTAGAATAACTAGATAATACGTTCCACTCTTAGTGATCGACACTCTACTTACCATTATTTTCATACTGACCGGGTACACTGCTCGTTAAGTGTGTGTATTATTGATAAGTCGGCTAAATATAAATTTAAAACTTGAGTAGGCATTAATACTGCTAAACCGCAACGACACATCGCACGCATCAAGTTTTTGGCGCCGCTGCCGGGGAGTGAATTGTTATTATCTGTTAATTTGATTAGTATTTTAATTAGGTTTTTCTTTTTAGTTTTTAATCTAACCGCTAACTTTGTTGTGTATTAGATTAATTTGCATTCATTGTATTATTTTGCATATTTATTTGTTTTGTTTTTGTTTTTCTTTATTTTGTTTGTTTTCGTTTGTTTTTATTTGTTTTTTCGTATTTTCTGTGTTCTGCTATCGTTATACTGAGCTTATTCAAACGATACGGCGCATCTATTTCATAGATACGGCGTACTGCGTTTAATTCTTATAAAATACAACGCATTTAATTAATTCGATACGACGCATCTTTTCCCCAAGATACGGCGTATCTGTTTTTGATAAAAAAAATTTCTAAACGATAACGCCATACGACGCATCTGCTTTAGCAGATACGGCGTATCTATTATTTTAATTAAAAACAGTTTTCGAATTATTAAACAGATACGACGCATCGATTTTTATCGATACAGCGCATCTTCTGAATCAAAAATCTTGTATTTTGAAACGTAACGAAAATACGGCGCATTAACTTTTGTTAATACGACGCATTTAATTTTAAATAAATATCGATTTTTGATAATTAAAATTGATACGGCGCATTCTACTTTATAAGCGGCGTATCTATTTTCTGAATAAAGTCTGATTTAAATCTTAACGATTATAAGATACGGCGTATCCAACTTTTTGGATACGGCGCATCGTCTGCAGATATCAGTAACTTTTATTTTTCGTATTCCGTTTTCGTTGTTAATTTTCTGATATATTACTTTCTTGAGCATACCCTACTGATGTTTTTGTGTTGATTTCAGGAAGTGCATGACCAGGAGTTCAACTGAGAACTTGATTCAACCTTTCGACGATCCTGAACGAGCCTTTCATTCGCTTAAAAGGCTTTTCAACACAAAAAACTTTGATACTTCAAGTTCATTCGAGCTTGATTACTTTTCTGAAGAGAAAGAGGAAGAAGAAACAGAAACAATGGGCGAAAACACTACTATGGAGGAATACATGAACAGTACCCGTGCTGATTACACTTCAGGAGTTGCTAGACCAAAGTTTGATGATAAGTCAAAATTTGAATTGAAGGGTCAGTTTCTCAAGGAGCTAAGAGAGAATGCTTTTAGTGGATCGGAACATGAGGATGCTAATGAGCATGTTGAAAAGGTCCTCGAGATTGCGGATTTGTTTACTTCAGAAGGAGTCACTGACGATCAACTCATGCTAAGAATCTTTCCAATCTCGCTAAAAGGAGCTGCTAACAAGTGGCTAAGGAATGAACCTGCTAGTTCAATCACTACATGGGAAGATTTGAAGAGCAAATTCCTGAAGAGATATTGTCCACCTGCTAAGACTGCTAAAAAGATGGAGGCTATCAACAGTTTCAAGCAAGAGCCTGATGAAACTCTTTATCAAGCTTGGGAACGATTTAAAGATTTATTGATAAAATGTCCTCAACACTATCTAACCCCTATGCAGGAGATAATATTGTTTTATCAAGGATTGGACGTGCCTACTAGACAAATCTTGGACGCTAAGGGAGTTGTGCCTCAAATGAGTGCAGCTAATGCTAGGAAAGCTATCCAAGAAGCCGCTGATCATTCTCAAAAATGGCACGATGGGACCTCTACTAGATCTAAGAGCAGCATTAATTTTGACGGGTTTGCTGCTATTCAAGCTCAATTGGATAAAATTAGTAGAGAGATGAAGAAGCGTGATGAAAAAGTGTATGCTGCCCAAGTTGGATGTGAAAAATGCGAAGGACCTCAATACACTAAAGATTGCCCAAATAGGAATGAAAGTGAGACGTTTGAAGAAGCATACTACACACAATTTGGACAACCATTCCGACCTTCAGGAAGATTTAGGGAAACCACCCCGGGATTCTATCAAAAGAACAACTTCAATCCCGCTTATCAAGAAAGGAGGCAGACTTTGGATGACACTCTAAAGCAGATTATGGCCGATGCTGCTAAAAGACATGATGAGAACACTGCTATGATCAAAGAAATCCGAGCTTCAACGGATACTATTACAAGAAATCAAGGAGCTTCGATCAAAGCATTGGAACAACAAATTGGTCAAATGAGCAAAGTTCTTCAAGAAAGGGGATACGGAAGTTTACCTAGCTCAACAGAAACCAACCCAAGAGACCATGTCAAGGCCATAAGCACCACTGAAGAAGTCACTCCTAACATACCTAGAAGATCGATGAATGGTAATGATGGTGCAAAGCCTGAATTTTTCTTTAATTCTTCAATCAGTTTAAGGAGACTACTAAAAGAGAAGACAAAGATTGAAGAGGAGATCAAGGCAACAATGAAAGAAGAGAGCCCTGCAACCGACTTACATGCCTTGCCTCATAAAGAAAAGGACCCAGGAAGTTTTACTTTACCTTGTTCAATTAATAATATATCTTTCAATAATGTGTTAGCTGACTTAGGAGCTAGTGTTAGTGTTATGCCTCTTAAGACATTCACTACCCTAGGACTAGGAAAATTAGCACCAACTAAGTTACTTATTGAATTGGCTGATAAAATGGTAAAACGACCTGAAGGGATTGCTAATAATGTGCTAGTTAAGATTGAGAAGTTTATTTTCCCTGTAGACTTTGTTATATTAGATATGCCCGAGGATGTTAAGATTCCTTTAATCCTTGGAAGACCTTTCTTGTCTACTGCCCATGCTAAGATTGATGTGTTTAAAAGAAAAATCTCATTAAGGGTAGGGAATAATAAACTAGTCTATAAGTGCCAAGATCCTGTTAAAAGCATAATTAGAGGTGTCTATGTGCTAGGATTAAGAGAGCGTATGGACCTCGATCTTGAAGCTAGGCTTATGGGAGAAACATTGATTCAAAACAACTCAACTAATCCTAATCATGAGAACTTTGAGGAATTTATTGACCTTAATGTACCTACCGAACTTAGACGCGATGTTGTTAATGATTCTGATGATGAGTGGTATGATTGCGTAGTAATTAACAAACGTAGGAGAATAGTTGAGAAAACGAATTTGAATAATGATGTGTTTATTGAACTACCACCCCACCTTGCTTATTTATGCCTATATGATAATAAGAATTTCCCGTCTATCATTTTGTCATCTCTGCCCGAAAGGGACAGAACTTTGTTTATACAGATATTAAAGAAGAACGGCGTGGAAATTAAGGACGAGCAAGGAGTGTTCAATATTACTGAATTGGCGATGAGGGAGCGCGATGTTTCCGACTCCTTCAATGATTGATATTAAAGAGCTGAACGTGAGTCTAACTTGAAGACTCTGGAATAAAGACAAGTGCTGACCGGGAGACAACCCGGAAAATTTTTATTATTCTGTTCTGTGTCGAGTCAGTCAGGCCCGCAGCAGATACGGCGCATCTCAATCCTGAGATGCGACGCATCTCCTGCACTGGTCATATCTTACTTTATTTTTCTGCATTTTTTTATTTTCGACTTTAAAACTTTTTATCAGTTTATTTTAATGCGGCGCATCCCTGGTTAAGGATGCGACGCATCTTCTATTCTGATCCGTATTTATTCCAGGCTCGATACGGCGTATCTTCTTCCATAAGATACGGCGCATCGACTGACCTGATGATTTTCATTTTAATTTTTATGTTTTATTTTTTCCTAACTACTAATGGATACATCAAATATGAAGCTTAAACGTTCTCATCCACAAGAAAGATGATTTTTGCTCTTATACAAATGGAGGATCATACCGAGCAAATCTCAGGGGAGTTTTTCTGTTCTAATTCTTTTATTTTCCAGTTTTTAACCTTTTATACAAACAACGAGGACGTTGTTTAACTTAAGTGGGGGGATTGGAGAATTAGAACACTTACTTGTCCTAAACTTTTCAAAATATGCTTAAAATGTGCTTAATATATCAAAATTAAAAAAAAAATTAGCATGTTTTTGTTTAAAGTCTAAGTTGCATAGCTGCACACATGACGTTATTTTCAAAAATTGTGATTTTTCAAAATTCACAAATCTATGAGTGTGCCGGTGACTTGTAAGCTTTAGAACTTGGCTTGTATACTATTCGAGACCACCATAATAAGTATTATTTATATAATTGGAATGACTTGTCTAAATTGGTAAATTTCTAGGATTACACCCAAAAAGCCTATTATATGTTATGTGTTATTAGCTAACTACACTGGTTAGTTAACCCCCGTATAAACCCTTTTGTTACTCTCACTTTTAGAGTAAGATACCCCTAGAAAAACACTCAGAGCCATTCCTTTCGTTTCTTACACCTTTGTTATAATGTTTCGTTACACCCTTACACCTTAGCCTACCCTGTAGATTAAAATCCGTGGTTGGTTAATTGCTTTAGGCAAAGTGTGTTTCCTTACATTACCTGTGTTCGCGTGCGTAATTCATTATCTTTGGTTAGGTCAGGAAATTGCACAATGCAATTGGAGTGAAAGTAAATATTGTATATCTTTGAGTTTATTTTTCGTGTGTTTACTACTTTCACTATTACCGTTATTTCTGAAGTCATGAAAAGTATGGAAAAATTATCCAGAATTATCATTATAGTGATGTGGTGAAATTTTACACATCTATGTTTATGTTTCAAGTAAAAAAAAAAAAAAAAAAAAAAAAAAAAAAAAAAAAAAAAAAAAAAAAAAAAAAGATCGAAAAAAAAATAGAAAAGAAAAAAGAAAAAGGAAGAGTTGGATGTTTGTTTTGACCAACTTATGTAAAGTTTTGTATTAAGTGGTCGATATCACCACTGGTTGTTGTATATTATATCTATGGATTGAATGGGAGTTGGCAGTTATGGGAACACCAACTAAAGGTTATTCTTTGATTAAGATCTTGTTGAGTATAATCCGTGTCTACCTAAAGCGTGTGCTTCAAGTGTTAAAGCGTGAGTTATTCTATGATATGAGTCTTATTCATGGGATGGTTGGGATAGTGATTAACCACACTTAGGATTTTAATTTATCTGTTTTGTTTATTTTTCATTTTACACCAATTTATATCCCAAATTTTATCCATACCCTATATTATTCTTTATCCAAACCTTTGATTTATTGAGATTAGGGATTTGAGCAATCTTAAGTATCGTAGTCATGGATTCGGCTATGTATTTATGATTTTGTCGCCCTTTTTGATATAATACTATTGGTGAAGATTACTTGGTCCTATCTTTAGCCTATTCGAGTTAAGGATTTGAGCAATTGCAAGTATCGTGTTCGTGGATTCGATCATGTATTTGTGATTTTGTCGCCTTTTCTGGAATCTGAGATCGATAGAGATTAAGAAGAATGATTAACCCTTAAGCCTACAAACCCTTTTTACCGCTTTAGACTTGTTATTCCTTGGCTTTAGTGGGGGAGATGGGTATACTTGCCAAGTTTATGATAGAATATTCATCACGACTGGACAGTTAAACGATTAGATTTGCTTTTATCAAATTATTTTATTTTACTTCTAATTCGTTAAGTGTTAGGTTGTATGATTATGACAAAAATGAATACATGCTTAACTATAAAAATAAATCCTAATATCTGTTAGGATACATTTTCATAAGATTAATTCTAAGGTTTACTTGGGGACAAGTAAAGTTCAAGTGGGGGGATATTTGATGAACTCAAATAAGTACATTTTATTACCGTCATTTATCCTATTTATTTGACTTGTTTTATTATATTATCTGTGAGAATTGATACTTAATCGTTTACTTTTGTAATTCTCAGTTAAAAACAAGCATTTGGTGAAACTTGGCGATTTTGGACTAATTATGGAGCAAAACAAGCAAGAAATCAAGAGTCTACTGAAATGTACAAGATCAAGACATTCTGCTCCAGATACGCCGCATCTTACTCATTACATACGGCGCATCACTATCAAGATTTCACAAGATACGATCCAAGATACAAGAGGACATGCGCCGCATCTATAAATGGAGTAACGCCGCATCTTCTGGCGGTGTACGAATATTCCTGAATATATTAATCTTGGACCCCACGCGAAGTTAAGTCAATGCGCCGCATCTACTTATTAGATGCGCCGCATCTTACCCTCTGACAGAAACTATAAATACCCCAAAGTCAGACGAAGGAAAAGGGTTCAACAGTTTTACAAGACCGAAGTACAGAAACCCTAAGGCCGAACTCAGACGATTAGGCAGCACAAGACACACCCGAACGAAGATACAAGAGCTGTAAGAAGGTCCTGCATGTATTTAATTCATTAAGTAGTTTTGTTTTATTGTGTTAGTAAACTTTAATTCATCAGGATTGATGGCTTGTGTAATGTGAGGAGAAAGATTGCACTCCCTTAAAACTGCTTTCCCATCAATTAAAGTTTATATGTTGATGTCTTTGGTTACTACTTATTAGTGCATTGATAACCTCTGTGTTTATTAGTGGCCTGCGCATTTGACTACGGAAGAGAATGTGGCTCCCACGGTTGTTACTAAATTGATCACTTAGGAATAACTTTTAGACATAAGTAATCATTAAGGGATTTCTCGCCGATAAGATTAGGACCAACGAGAAAGGTTAACTACATACACTTCATATAAAACTATCAATAAAACAAGTGACAATCTACTTAATCATCAGGACAGGTCTTCTTATTGTCTCGAGTATTTATCTGTGTACGTGCGTGCCTATCGCTGATTCGTGCTCATTAGTTTATTTTATTATTTAATTGTAACCAAAACGTGCCAGTCTCTCAGGCTGAACCCCCTTGCGTTAGATTAGGTTGTATAATTAGCTTAGAATATTAAAATACTGATTAGAATAACTAGATAATACGTTCCACTCTTAATGATCGACACTCTACTTACCATTATATTCATACTGACCGGGTACACTGCTCGTTAAGTGTGTGTGTTATTGATAAGTCGGCTAAATATAAATTTAAAACTTGAGTAGGCATTAATACTACTAAACCGCAACGACACATCGCACGCATCAGTCAGTGAATGAGTCTGAATCAGAATCATATCCACCACTCCCACCACTGAATACCCTTCAGGGTGCTGCACCCAACTTAGGCCTCCCACCAATGGTCTACTCTCAACACTCTCCAAAAGAGAAGTCAGGATTGGGAAAAACAATCTTGAAAAGACCAACATTTGAAGTCTCAATAATTACTGATGACTCATCTTCTTCAGTCCCTTCTGAAGTAATTACCCAAAGCCCTGAATCAAAATTTGATTAGTTGGCTGAAATAGTCAGAAAGCTAGGTGAGAAGATTGCATCTTCTGAGAAACCTTCTCAATCCAAGAAGGAACAAAACCCAGCTTCCTCAAAAACCAAACCCAAACCCTTAAAACCCCTGAAAAGATGTGAACTGTGTAACTATACCAATCATATTACTGATGATTGCTATAGAATTCTTTATTGCATGATTTGCAAAAAGGATGATCACAGGACCTCTGATCATAAAACACACTCAGTCACATCAAAGATGGCAAGCCTTAAAACTCAGTCTTTAAACTACCCTTCTGATTCTAAACAGAAACAGAAACAAAAGGCAAAACCTTTTGCACCTTGCCCTTACTGTGGGTTCAATGATCACCATCCTAAGGATTGTCAAATTGACAATTGTTGTGAAAATAGTGGAAGTTCCAATCATGACACCTCAGGAGGTGATAAGGCCATTCAGGCCAGAAGAGGTATGACAAAGTCAGCCTCTCAGTCTACTGAGTCTACATCTGCAATCAAATGCATAATTTGTGGTAGCTCAGTCCACCACACCACTGACCATAAATCAATTATAAATATTAAAAAGACCCCCAAAGCTAAGCCCTCCAAGAAGTGGAGTCCTAGAAAGAACTGACCCGGTTTACCATTTGTGCAGAAACATGCCAGGGATCCTATTTGGCATCTTAATAGTGGATGTTCAAGGAGCATGACTGGTGTGAAGGAGTATCTGCACAAGTATGTGGATGAATCAGGACCCAAATTGATATTTGCTGATAACTCATCATGTCTCACTGAAGGTTATGGTTCAGTAAACTGCAATGGTATAGTCTTTACTAGGATAGCTTATGTAAATGGTCTAAAATACAATTTGATAAGTGTCAGTCAACTATGTGATGCTAAATACATAGTTCAGTTTGATGATAAACAAGCAATCATCTTCAATGCTAATAACGAAGTTGTCCTTATTGCACCAAGAAGACATGATGTTTATGTGTTAGATATGTCCAGTCTGACTCAGAACGGAACTTGTCTCTTTACCAAGGCCACTGATACACTCAACTGGCTTTGGCATAAGAGACTCTCCCACCTGAACTTCAAAAACATAAACAACCTTGTAAAACAAAACAAGGTCCTTGGCTTACCATCTCTTGTGTTTTCAAAGGATAAACCATGCTCAGCTTGTGAAAAAGGTAAACATCACAGAGCATCCTTTAAAACCAAAACCAACTTTTCTATCAGGAACTGCCTACATCTTCTCCATATGGATCTATTTGGACCAATTAGTCCTAGATCCATTAACCATGAGAAGTACACTCTGGTCATTGTGGATGAATACTCAAGATACACTTGGGTATACTTCCTGATCAAAAAGAGTCAGGCAGCTGAAACAATTATGTCCTTTGTCAGGAACATTGAAAATCAAAATGACATCAAAGTCAAACAGATTAGGACTGACAATGGAACAGAGTTCAAAAATTATGAACTTGAATGTTTCTATGATGAGAAAGGTATTTCACAAAAATTTTCCTCACCCTACACACCTGAACAAAATGGGGTGGCTGAAAGGAAAAATAGAACACTCATTGAAGCAGCTAGGACAATGCTAAATGGATCAGTCCTTTCCAAACACTTTTGGCCTGAAGCAGTAAAGACTGCCTGTTACACACAAAACAGATCCATCATTGTCAAGAGACATAGCAAAACTCCTTATGAGTTATTCAAGGGAAGAATCCCTGACATCAGCTACTTTCATGTCTTTGGGTGTCCTGTGTTTATTCATAATAACAAGGATCACTTAGGAAAATTTGATGCCAAAGCTGATGATGGATACTTCCTAGGATACTCCCTTGTCTCAAAAGCCTTCAGGGTGTTCAACACTAGGAGACAGCATACTGAGGAAACATTTCATGTTACCTTTGATGAGAGCAGTGATGCAATCAGTGTCTCTAACAACTCAGTGGAAGAGATAGGTATTGATGAATCATCAAGATACCCTCCTGATGAACATCATACTGATAATGGTCCTTCCACTCAGTACCATGCAAATGCTGACATCTCCTATTACATCATTCCCCACAACCTTCCTTACCCAACCATCACTGAGTTTATTGAAGCACAAAGTACTGATGAATTCATTCAGTCAGTACAAAGTGCTCAGGTACTAAACAATTACAGTGATGAGTCAACCCACTCAGACACTCATGATGCGGAAGAACATCATGTGTCTGATCCTGATCCTACCCATCAGGCCTCTACAAGTTCTAATCAGTTTCCAAGACCTCAGGACAGTTGGACTAGGTCTCAGGATATAGAACTTTTCAATATAATTGGTGAGCCTACTGAACGCATGCTCACAAGAAGCATGGCTACTGAACTGAGAGCAGCCTCAGCCAATGAATGCCTATTTGTGGACTTCATTTCCACAATTGAACCCAAAAGTGTTAAGGAAGCACTTAAACATCCAAGTTGGGTTCAAGCCATGAATGATGAACTGGAACAATTTGACAGAAACAAGGTAATGACCTTGGTCAAATGTCCTGAAGATGTTTCAGTCATTGGCATGAAATGGGTATTTAAAAACAAATATGATGAAAATGGCATAGTCATTAAAAACAAAGCCAGACTTGTAGCCAAAGGCTATAATCAACAAGAAGGCATTGACTATGAAGAAACATTTGCACCAATAGCAAGGATGGAAGCCATCAGGATCTTCCTTGCTTTTGCTACATACATGAACTTCAAAGTGTACCATTTGGATGTTAAAAGTGCATTCTTAAATGGCTCACTGAAAGAAGAAGTTTATGTTCAGCAACCTCCTGGATTTGAAAGCCATGAGTTTCCTGACCATGTCAGCAAGCTTAACAAAGCCCTTTATGGACTGAAACAAGCTCCCAGGGCATAGTATGAGACTCTTTCAGCCTTCCTGATCCAAAACAAATTTGTCAGAGGCAAGATATACAACACATTGTTTATCTACAAGACAAATAATGATGTCATACTTGTACAAGTGTATGTTGATGACATCATCTTTGGCTCAACAAATTATAAACTTTGCAAACAGTTTGAAAAACTAATGGCAAAGAAATTTGAAATGAGCATGATGGGAGAACTGACTTACTTCTTTGGTCTACAAATCAAGCAGACTGATAAAAAAACCTCTATCAGTCAAGAGAAGTATGTCAGAAGCCTACTGAAGAAGTATGAGCTCAGTGACTGTGCCTCAGTCAAGACTCCCGTGGTACCCCCAAACAACCTTGGTCCTGATCTTACTGGAAAACCAGTGAATCAAACTCTTTTTAGAGGAATGATAGGATCACTGATGTATTTACTTGCATCAAGGCCTGATATCCAATTCTCAGTCTGCTTATGTGCCAGATATTAATCTGACCCAAGAGAAACTCATATCACTGCTGTGAAAAGGATATTCAGGTACCCGAAAGGTACTCCAAACCTTTGATTATATTATCCAAAATGTTCAGGCCTTGATCTTAAAGGATACTCAGATTCTGACTATGCTGGATGCAACATGGACAGGAAAAGCACCTCAGGCTCCTGCCAAATTCTTGGTGGAAAACTAGTATGTTGGAGTGCTAAGAAGCAACAATCAGTTGCCATGTCCTCAGCTGAAGCTGAATATGTTGCAGCAGCATGTTGTTGTGCAAATGTACTCTGGATGAAAAGTCAACTCAGTGACTATGGAATTCAGTACAAGATGGTTCCCATCTTTTGTGATAACACAAGTGCAATTGCCATCTCAAATAACCCTGTTCTTCATCAGAGAACAAAACACATTGATATTAGATATCACTTCATCAGGGACCATGTCATGAATGGTGACATAGAATTACACTTCATTCCTACTGAATATCAGCTAGCTGATATATTCACCAAGCCATTGGATGAACCAACTTTCACCAGACTGAAAGCTGAACTAGGAATGTTGGATATTGAGAATCAGTCCACTGATTGACTCCATCCAAATATGTGTAAATTCTGATAACCCAAGTCCCTGACTAAATGTGTTCTTCAGTAAGAAAGATCACTGAACTTCAGGAACTAAACCCAAGTTCCTGAACCCTTAACCCTCAGGAACTAAACCCAAGTTCCTGAATTCTTGGTCCTCAGGAACTAAACCCAAGTTCCTGAACCATTGAACCTCAGGAATTAGACCCAAATTCCTGAACACTAGAACCATCAGTGACTAAACCCAAGTCCTGACAACCAGGTTCACTGAATGAAAAGTCATTCAGGGTCCTCATGAAACATTAAATACTAACTTAAATGCTCTAAGTATCTAGTTAGTAAATGTCCGAGGTTGGTAACTGAATTCTTATTTAATATAAGAATATTTGTTCTTTTGCCTTTCTGGCTTCCACCTCTGGGCCCCCACATTCCCACTTGGAATTAAATGCCTCTCCAATCACATTACAGATATGTGATGACTCATCTCTGCAAATTACACTTTTGCAGAACTGCTCAACTGTTCACCTTGACTGTTGCACCAAACCAGGGAAAAGTGGAGTGGTGGCATTAAATGCGGATCCCAAAACATTTTATTCAAAACAGTTTCCAAAAATTCTTTTTGAATAAATAAAATTCGCTTAATGCCTAAAATACCCTCCACTTCACTTCCCTATAAATACCCCAACCAAAATAACAACACACACTTCTATTAGAAATCTTAAGCAAAATTCTGCCCATTTTTCTCTCAAAACTAATAGTGTGTGTGTTCTTAGCTTTAAGAAATCCCAACCATCTTTGTTACCCAGACTTACCAACAAATATGGCTTCCTCTAAAGCTGTGACATACGCCCCTAATGTGGAATTCACATTGAAGGGTGTAGACCTCAAAAAGAACAATGTGGTGGGAAACTTTTCCTATCCACAAGGTTCCATGCTTACAAGAATGTAATGAAATATCTTCAAAACTGTTTTCTTGCAAAAGCATTTACCATGACCCCCTCAGTCATCTACCATGACTACTTGAGGGAATTCTGGTGTACTGCTGTGGCTACTAGCCCTAAAGACACCAAAGAATCCATCATCACTTTCACAGTGATGAATGGGAGAAGGACTCTCTCCCTGGATTACAATAACTTCATCAAGGCCACTGGTCTTGATTTTGTTGAGGCTTTTGAGCCCAATCCGACTGACCAAGAGGTTAAGGGAGAGTTGATCTTCTTGGGACCTCATGACCCTAAACGTCCTGAGTTGTCCACTGGAGCCTTATTGGAGAAGGCTCCAATTGTCAAAACCTGGTTCCACCCAGTCTGGAGGATCCTGATGACATTCGTCATTCAGGTCCTTGGGGGAATAAATCCTCTACTGAGCAATTGAACTCATCACAACAATTGATGTTGTTCAGTCTCTTGGAGGGTAGAAAGATAGATATCGGAGGTATAATCTTCCGTGACCTTGTTGCTAAGCTCTCAGGAAATCTAGGCAAAAACACTTGTCTTATCCTAGGTTTATTTCCTGTGTGCTTCAGGACCTTCTTGGTTCTGACTATGTGAGGCTTGACGTCGAAGGTATGAAACCTGACGTCTTACATAAGACCAATTTCACTAGTGGCATCACTGAGGTACAACCCATTGCCCTGACTAACTACATGCTGGTGGTTATTCAGGGGGAGAACGCTGTTTCTCCAGTACCTTCACCTACAAAGAAGGTGAAGAAGACAAAGAAGGGTCAGTCCAGTAAGGTGGTTAGACCCAAACCACTCGCCACTGAGACTGATGCCCAGAACCAACTCAACCTTAAAAAGAGGTTGAATGTGGCCCAGACCTCTGAGACACCCACTACAGAGACCCTCCTGACCACAAAACAAAGGCCAACAGAGGGCACTGAGCAATGATCCTCAGTGTCCTCGGGCAAACCCCCTCTTCCTCATGATTCCACTGACATAAACAAGTCATTGGAGTCAGGAACCTCAACCCATTCACATCCCGATGAAGGCACTGATAAATCACAATCAGAGCTTGAGGGAGAAAAGGGTCCTATATCCTCGGTTGGGCAGCACTACTCAACTGAGAAGAGGACCCACATCCAATCACATCCCGATGAAGGTACTGAAAAATCACAGTCAGGACCCAAGGGAGTCAAGGACCCTAAATCCCCAAAAGGGCAGTACAACCCTGATGGGAAGGGGGACCATCAACCATCACAAAGAGTGCCTCATGATAGTTCTGAAAAACACCCGTCAGGACTTGAAGGCGCTCAGGGGGACAAAGACTCAGAGGGATATAAAACACCCGCTGATACGGAACCCACAACCACCTCAGGCGGATCAATTCTCTCAGGAACTGCCCCCAAAAGTCAGGCTGAGAAATCAGTTATTATGACTAGCCAGGCTGATAAAACCAAATCAGTTATTATGGCGGGGTCAGGACCTGGCCAAAACCAAGGCAAGTCCTTTTATGAGGAGGAGCCGCTTAACCTTTTGGAGTTCGAGTCTATGGGGGATATTCAGGCTCTTCTTGATTCTGAAGATGAGCTCAAGGAAGAAAGTGAGGAGGAAATATTTGAGGCTGGTGATGACATGGAGATTGATGCACAACCAACTGAGCAATCGCATCAGTCTTCTCCACATGGTGAAGAATCTGAATCTCAGGCTGATCATTCTTCAGATTCTGAATCATCATGCCCTCAGGAACTAAAGAAATATGACAACAGCAGTTGATCAAATTCCTACAAAAGGCCAACAATGCTCTCTTTAAAGGGCTCACTGAAGAAATTTTTGACAAGCACACTGAAGCAGCTGTTCATTATGTCGATTTGAAGAAATTAGTGGAATCCTATCATGATGATGTAAATGAGCACAAGTCATCTATCTCCTTCTCCCTGACAAATCTTGATTACAATTTTAAAATGTTCAACGAGTCTCTCACCAACATACAAAAGAGCGTTGAAACTATTCAAGAGTCAGTGACAGATGACCCTGAGCTAAACAAAAAAATTGTTCAGGCTTCAGAAACTTACCAGCAACAAACTTCTCAGTTGGCTGCGCTGGTAAACGTGCTGAGATCCTCTAATCTTCAGGGACTCAACTCTTCAGTGGACTCCATCCGATCATCCCTGGGTCTTATGGAGTCCCACATGGCATCTTTGGCATCTTCTTCTTCCTCCCTGGCTTGGAATCTTGGGCCAAGGATGACAGCGATAGAGGCTTCTCAGGCTTCTCTTGAGACTAAGGTCTCAACTCTTTAGAAGGACACCTCAGACATCAAGACCATGATGACTGAGATCTGTCAGGCCTTCAAAGGTCAGGCTCCCTCAACTTCAGTGAGCGAACCAACTCTTGCTCTCACTATGGGTCAAGCAACAGTTGAGGGGGAGAAAGTCACTGAAGAAGAACCTCCTACTCACACTGAGGGGGAGAATCCTGAAGAAACCCCATCTTCATCACACCAGGACAAAGGCAAAGGCATCCTCACAACCACTGAGCCTGAGCCTACAATCTTGGTACCTGCTTCCAAGGAAAAAAGGCAAGACCCTGATGAGCCAGTCAGGGTCCCTTATGAGGTCAATGGAGTGATTAAACTTCTTACTAATGAGGAAATCCAAGCTCATATGGAGAAAGAGGAAGCAATGAAGATGGCAGCCGAAGAAGAAAGGGCGAGCAAGGCTGCTCTTGTTCAGGTTGTAAGAGAAGAGGCTGAGAAGATTGGTCTTGAGCCTAAGGAACTCGCTGGAAGAAAGGGTGGTCAGACCTTCATGAAAGCTCAGTCTGCTGAGATGATTGCTCTCAGGAAGAAGAGGGAAGAAAAATTGAAAAGGACTGAAGCGATCAGGCAGAGCAGGATTGAGAAATATCAGTGGTACATGACAAATAGGTTGAAGCCAGAACCAATCACTGATATCATGATCCATCGAAACACCAAGCCTGCCGTTTTCACTGTCTACAAAAGTGCTGACAAAAGAATCTTTGAGGTTCATGACCCCTTCAGATTCGCTGACTTCGGGATCACTGAATTGGATGAATTAGGTCCAATACTAGCGAAAAAGTCAAATATTGTGGTCCCTGGTCTATTGAAGTCCCTGAGCCTGAGGTATGAAAGACTGGCAGAAACACCCCAGGAACTTGGTATTCCCTCTCTTCTTCCTGCTTCAGCTCAGCTACCTGCTCCCTCTCAGTCTTCCTCAAGAAAAAGAAAGAAGATTGAAGCTGAGCCTGAGATCAAGGTTCCTGGTCTTGATTGCAACAGAGCCCTCCCTGAAGGAGTTCCATTCAGGAACAACTTGGTCATCGAACAACCTGAAAGAGGTTTGTTCTTCACTGATGAGTTTGGAGACCCAGCCTTCCAAAGATGGAGTGACATTGACCAATCAGGAATCAAGGCAATGCTGGGTTTCCTCATGATGGCCTCACCTATCAAGACTCCTGAGAATGTGAGGTTCTGTCAAGACCTGAGAACAAAGATTCAAGAGCATCCTGATCAGCATGAGCTTGAGTCCAAGAAGCCAAAGCTTGAAGCCTTAGGGTATAAGTTTGACTGAATCCGCCAACACCACTATCCCAGTACTATGTACAGTTTTGTTAGGACTTGTAATAATATTAATAAGATGATGTTTTTATTATTTCAGTTTCCTTATTTACTTTCTAGTACATTCAGTATGAGCAGAAGTCATTAGCTCACTCATTACTAATCAAAACACTTAGGAATAATTTATATCAAAATAGGGGAGATTGTTGGGTCCATCAGTACCCAAGAATACTTAAAACAAGATTTGGACACAAATTAACTAAGTGTAAATTAAACCGAGAACAATTCAAGTCACTGAGTGAACAGTCTCTCAGTGAGTCATCTTCAGGATGCTTAAGGCGAATTCAAGAAGAAGGATTCACTACTCAGGAAGGCGGTACTCCCTGAGTAGGACTTAAGCCAAAGAAGAAGATGATGGTTCAGTGAGTGTTGGACAAGAACTCACTGAACCCCAGTCTCCTCAACAACATTAAGTGATTGAAGACTGAAGAACTCAACGCCTGAAAGAAAGGCGGGAAGATCTGGGAAGAGTTTAAGATAAGATCAAATCTTATCTTGTCAGGAAGAAACTTTCCCTAAGACGGCTAAAAGTCGTGGAGTGTCAGACCAACCACTCCTAAAGACTTTATAGTCCATTCCCATTGGTTCTTGGAAATGACAATTACTGTTGTAATTGTCAGACACGCTTGCTTCAACAAGTTGTAGTTTTTTAATCACTTTTACTCTTTTATACTTGTGTATAAATAGGTTCAAAAGGAGAGAAGTTGTGTGTGTTTTGTACATTGAAAGCCTTAGACTTTTGCAAAACAACTTCTCTCCTACAAAGAGTAATGTATCCCTTAGATAGCTCAGTGGGTCGAATTGTTACTACTTAAGCATAGCTTGAGTTTAGATAGGAGACACCATACCTTGTCTATTCAATCCCAAGTGTTTGTTCCGCAAAACACTTGGGTAATAGATTCTTTGATTCATTTCTAATAAGAATTTAAACGTTGAAAAATACTTTGTGTTTTTACATTTACGTTTCATTAACTGATAGAAATAATTATTACATTGTATTAGTCATAAACACAAATAGATTAACTTTCTAGTTAACTCTAAGCGTATTAAGGGAATAACAATATCCCTATCAAGATAATATAAAAATGCCATGCATGCAATTTCTATACACATGACATTCCATGTGCATGCATATTTTCTGCATCATTGCATTACTGATCGACAGTTGTAAATAAAATCATTGCATTAATGATCGACAGTTGTAAATAAAAAAAGGATTCGGCCCTTTTTATTTTATTAAAGCTAAACCTTGGTTGTTGTATGCTTTATTTGTGATTCAAGAACTAGCATTCATATCGAATCGCTAATATTACGTGTGTACAAGAACGTGGTATTAACTCACTATAGTTAATATCTTGGATTGAATTACAAAACGGTAAGAGGTAATTCGTTAATCCATTTATAAACCCTAATTAGGGTTTTTGATCTCCATTGAAGAATACTTGAAGTTGATTCTTGTTTAGCTAAAATCAAAGGTACGTTTACATTTAAATTCAGTTAATTCTTTATGTGTTAAATTGATCCTACGCTTCCGCATGTATACTGGATGTTTATGTTTATTTAATTATGATTGTTATGTATTAAAATTCCAACACAATTTTGGTTATACCCATTAGTCTTGCTTCAATCTTTGATAATTTAACCTTCGCTGCAACTGAATCATACAAAACTAAACGATTGCCACAAGCTTCAAAAAGAAACTCATTGTTTGATGTGAATCCAAACGGAGCTATGCCACTAAACTGTGAAAAGATATGATTTTTCGACCATGATTCAGCCACCCCATACTCACCCATCACCCACACTTCACACTCACCATTAGTACATGACATCACACATAGCTTTCCAGCCAAAAATCCAAGAACATTTCCATATCTAGCTAGTAGAGAATCTGGAAGTGACATCTCGCTGAAAGCCTTGACACCCAAATCAAATGCCACTACGGTTTGTCGGTCCCTCTCCTCACCAGTAAAACAAATCCAATGAACAATACCATCAAGTCCATCTCCATAAAATTCGTCTTGATCAAAGATCCTCGAGATTTGAGATGGAAACCTTTGAGTGATCAATTCCCATGAGCCGTTTCTCATACTAAATACCTCCACTTGCAGCCACTCTCTAATGACGTTTAAGAAACTACTAAAAGTTAGTTGCATGATAGCTGATGAGTTTTTTGGTGGTCCAAGAACACACGTAAGCTTAACAACTTTGTAATCATCAGTTTTGGGGTCAGACCCAAACCGATAAAGTATATCAATACCCTCACCATCTTTATCAACTGGGGCAGGCACAGTGAATGGCGGGAGAGTTAATACAGCTGAGAGAGAAGGGTTCCAAATGTGAATAGGATATGATCGTTTAACAAAGCATATTAAGCCATTAACCGAACCAATAACAGAACAGCCATCATAAACATATGGTGTTTTAACAGGGAGTTTGATGAAATTAGTGAGTTCAAGATTAAGACATCGAGAAGGGTGAGCTGTGAATGGGTTATAGCTCCTACCAAAAGAAACTCCATCGTAGAAGACCAAAAGAATTTCATCATTGTTGCGGACTGAATGATTAAGGTGGGATTTTATGAAGGATGGTTTAGATAAAAAGATCATTCTAGGGCTTAGATACGCACCTCATTTGAGTAAGCAGTTTCGCTGGTAGACGTATGAATATGTTGTTGGATAAAACATCCGGAGGTAATCTCTGAATAGAAACTGCTTGTAGGTAGGGGTGTCAGTAGGGTCGGGTTGACCCGACCCGAACCCGATAAGCCTTATCGGTTCGGGTTAAATCGGGTTGAAAAAGCTTATCGGGTTAGTTTCACCCGAACCCGATAACCCGACATTGTTATCGGGTCGGGTTAGGGATTGAAAATTTTTCTTGCCGGGTTATCGGGTCAACCCGACAATCATTATTTAGTTCTATTTTTTTTAGTAGTAAAACAAGTTCTTTGTAGGATGTTTGAGCCAAGATCCTAAATAGAGGCATAAACATATGCTGGCTCAAACAGTTAAAGGCAAAGACTTCACAAAAGAAGTGGCTCAAAGAAAACATGAAGCATACCTATAGCAACCAGTAACATAGACAACTAACTCAAACTATTTCCTATATGGTGCCTTCACTAAACAGGGTATTCACCTATTGCACATTACTAACTAAAAACTGTTTCTCAAACTAACTGCCTTTTGAAATACGCATTTTGGAAATATGCAACTTCAAGTTGCTCATTCAAAATAACTATAGAACTTAATGGAGAAAAGCTTATAACAGTTTGAACGTATTTTGCGCAGATATGGTAGCTAGCAGTAACATTTAAATGTGGAATATGACAGTGAAATTTCAAATGAGCAAAATTGCAAAAATCCATTAGTTACTACTGTTACTTAATCGGGTCACCCGATAACCCGAATCACCCAACCCGACATAACCCGACACGACTACCACCCGAACCTGATAACCCGATTCCTTATCGGGTCGGGTTGCGGGTGAGTTTTTAAAAAATCTAAACCCGACTCAACCCGACTCAACCCGACCCGATAACACCCCTACTTGTAGGGAGGAAGGCATTTTAGTGTGCCAACTGCCAAGTAAACCCATGTTTGATGTGCTTAATTATATCTTGCCATCCCTCTTTGGAAACTGTAGCATCTCGTCAAAAAAAATTCTTGGTAGCATAAATTAAAGCATGCATTTAGTACTGATTAAATGCAAAAGTTACCAAGGTAGTTAACTGCATACTTAGCAGTTCCCCATATTATACTCACCATTAAGTCCTAGCTTTTGTTACGCCTGCCCAAAAGCAGTTGGATGAATTAAATGTGGGAATGTAAATTCAATTATCAAAGATGTTAATCAACCAAAAACCTTAGCTCAACTTTGATTGTGAGCTGTGATGTATATACGTACTGATGACTATTTAGACCTATAAGTTTATGAGATAATTCCCAAACTAGGCCAAAAGTTTTGGCCTATTTCAAGAGGAAGCCAAAACCATCTCCTCTTTCTCATTTTGTCCACGCTCGATCGCTCGACTGCTCGACCTCATAAACCTTGCGACACGTGTCATTCTTTTATTATTTTATTAATATATTCCAGGCCCACAGAAGTACATGCAATTATATTAGTTACTGTACACCGTTTGTACTTTTATAGAAAGTCAATGCTCGACTGACGGCGCTCGACCAAAGATGCTCGACTGACGGCGTACTTTTTGTCCTTGGAAAAGTAAAAAGTTGTCAGAAAATCTGTACTTTGGATTGCCAAATCTTTTGTATAGATTTGGTTTTGTACTTTTTTTTTTTTTTTTTTTTTCTCTAATTTCATTTTTTTTTTCAAAAAAACACACACATCCTACACAGTTTCATTTTTTTTTCAAAAAAAACACACAGCTACCAACACCCACCACTAATACTCGGCAACCTAACTTCCTTTGGGATACGTGCAACCGCCCACCAACCACCACCGGCTACCAACACCCACCACCGCCCACCACTGCGGTCTGCAACACCCAACACACCATCATCAAACACCACCGCCCACACACATTGCTACACACTATCTCCCAAATCTATCAACCAACCAATCCTCATCAAGGGTTAGAATACTTCACACCGAGACGAAAACCATCAAACGACAATTCCTCGTGGATGATATACAAGTAAGTAAATCCATCTAATTATTTTGCGTGGTTTTGGTAATGCCGACCCACTTAAACTTTTGAAGTGCTTATTACTGTGTGGGATTGCTTATTACTGTTTAGGTTCTCGTTTATAGTGGTTGCTTAATATCTTCCTGATGTTGTTGTTGCCTTTGTGGTTTTATTCTTGATGTTCCTGGATTTTTCATTGTGATTTTGTAATATGTAGAATCAGTTGTGGTTTCGGGTTGTCTATTTGATTAGTTTTGATCACAGTTGCGTTAGAATTGTGCTAGTGTTGGAGGTGGTTTTCTTTCGAGATCGACAAACACCCACATAGGGTGCGTTGCGTCTGTGTTCCCAGCTTACGTAGGGTGTTCCCAGATAGACTACCAAATCCCACAATCCCACACGTATAAGATTGCCTAATAGAATTGTCTTAATGTTCGAGATTGTTTAAAATTGATTTACATGTTTGATATTTACCCAGGCATGTGTATGGCTTCATATGTACTATGTAGTAAAACATGAATATTTGCGTATTTCTCAATATGAAGATGTACACTGTCGTTAAAGAATTTGTGGAAGATGAGGTATAACTTGAATATATTGTTTGTGTTGATCATGCTTTAAATAATTTGTAGAAGTTGATGATCAAGTTGACATCAAACTTGAACCCAACAACAATGCCTATATCGAAAACATAAACAATAGTTTTGATTAAGTGCTTATTTAATATAACTTCATTCATTATAGCCAATAAATGTCTAACTTGTCAGCCCATATTTACATGTTTAGTTATATAATAAACTTTGATTTATAATCACATTTTGTTTGTTTGTTTCTTTGTTTGTGTTTATAGTTGTATCATGCGAAGGTTAGCGTGAGAACAAAGCTCCACTTGCTAAAAAACATAAAGCAAAAGTTGGGTGCAAGGCCGGAATGTCTTTCCCTGTTTCGAAGCACGGTCTTTGGCAGTTGGTTAAACATCAAGACACACGAGCATGACAATCAGTTGCTGCACTATTTACTACAACATCAACGTGAAGTTAAGAACCCTGATACAAATACTCCTTTTTATTTTGACATTGGGCAACACCGTTTAGAATTTGGTAGGCAGGATATGTGTTTGATTTTAGGGTTTAGATTTGGTGATGTTTCTTTGGCTCATTATCACAAGCGAGTCTCTGAATTTGGTAAGCGTATTATGGCATTACTTAAAGAAAAGCAAGGTTGGAAAGCAAAGATTATAAAGGCCGAGAATCTTGTCAAGATTCTTAATGATCCGTTTGATTTTGCTGAGCTAACATCTGATGATGCTGTACGCGTTTGCTTGTTGATAATTTTAGAGATTATTTTCATGGGAAAACAGGAAAGAAACATGATCCCAAATGATATCCTGGTTCTTGTAGACGACTTGTATGCATGGAACGCGTTTCCATGGGGGGAGTATATATGGCTGGAATTTCACAACAAGATTTACCATGCTGTTACAAAGGTTAGGGAACGTCATTTGTCAGAAATTGCTACCAAGGGTCCTGGCTACACAGCAACGTATACTTTGTGTGGTTTTGCGTTTGCTTTGAAGGTTAGTGTAATTTATTAATCATACTTTTTCTGAAATGTATCTTATATTCTTATACTGTTTAGACTAATTTATTAACGCTAACAGATTTGGGTATTGGAAACCTTCCCCAATGCTACAAATTGGTGGGTCAAAGATGACAATGTGATCCCTAGAGCACTTGCATGGGATGACGGACAGAATTTTGAAAAGAATGATTGTGATCTTCTCTTTGGTACTAGTCAAATTTTTCGCCTCATGCCGACAGGTGATAATTTTACACCAAGTATCTTTTATTTTTTTGTTTCTAAAGGCATGGTACGGATAATCTTTTTATTTTTAATATACAGTTGATGAGGAAAATCAACTTTGGTGGAGAGCCAGTTTAGACTATATCCGAAAGTTGATGCCAGTACCGTTGTTTCATGATGCACCAGTTGGTCCCGGCATGCATACACCAACAGCCAATACATCGGGTGCACGTGCCAAGTTGACAGCACGTAAAAGTGCACATGTTCATCGGTCAGCACAAAGGGCTTGTATGCAACAACAGATGGCTGGTATGCAACAACAGATTAACCAACTTCTTCAACTTGTGGCACATTTGAAGCCTGATGGGGTTACTGACCTGCCGTATATGGGTGAAGAAATGCCACCTGATGCTTCACTTATATCTCAGATGGTAGAAATGCAAAAACAGATTGATGGACTTCAAAAATATCTCGAACGTTTCAAGAGTGATGGTTTTATTGAGGAGAACGCTGGTTCATCCGGCACCGCAAGAGTGTTTGTTGAGAAGGTAATATTTCTTTATAATCCTTTTTAAATTTATTTTTTGTAAGATGTACTAGCATTACCAAACTCCTTATGTATTTATGAAGCTAGTCACATCAACCTAAAGTAAAAGCCTTTAGTACTTCCTTCTATTATTTATACCAAGTATAACCCTTTATTACTCACCTCATTTCCAACTTCCCTATATTTACACCAAGTAAAAGTCTTTAGTACTCACCTCGCTAAACAAAATGTCGGACAACATACCTTTTGAAATTAAAACCGAAATCATTAACAAACTTCCTGTCCAGGCTTTACTTCAGTTTAGAACTGTTTCAAAGACATGGAAGTCTTACATTGACAGCTCTAATTTCCATATTAGTTTCGGTGTTCGCCCGACTCAGCCTTCTTGTTTCCTTATAATCTACAAGCAAGGTTTCGTTGAGTCAAGATTTATATGTTTTGAAGATGATGCTATAAATTTGTCCCCACAACGTACCTTTCTTCCAACTCTTCCTCAAATAATTCTTAATACAAAAGTCAGTTCTTTTAATCTTATTCCAATTGGCACCTCTCACGGGTTGATATGTTTTTCTGATTCTTTTAAGATGGCTGTTCTTTGGAACCCATCAATAAGAAAACCAGTTGCTATAGTACTCCCTGATTGTTTAAGTCAGTATGAATCAGATAAAGTTGTTGTGGGTTTTGGTGTTAATCCCGTCACTTTTGACCCTACCATTCTACGGATTGCCTATCCGGTCCATGGACATGGAGCGTGGAATGTTTTGTTATTTACATTGAACTCCCAACGCTGGAAGATTTTAGAAAATGAATATCTGCCTCGTCAAACAATCCGACTTAAACGTTCAAGTCAAGCAGTTATAGGTAGTTACATTTATTGGGCAGCTTCTGAAAGGATTGTTGGTGCTGCTGGTCTTTCTTCTCAAAAACGTTATATGATTGTGTCATTTGATTTGGTTAACCACAAATTTTCTGTCATAGATATGCCTGACAGCTTACTAAGTCGGCTTCCTGTACCTTTCTATATTTCAAAGATAAGAGGCTCTCTTGTTATTTTTGGTAACACGATAGGCGATCAGTACCATACGTTCTATATATGGGAGCTAAAGTTGAATCGTGTTAACAAAATAAAGTCCTTTAAAACACTATTCAACATTTTCACTCCTCATTTATTAAAGTTACTTGGATTTACAAGTAACGGAGATCCAGTTTTTGAATCTGATAAGCCCTATCAAATGGATCACACACTTGAAGTCTTCCAACTTTCGTCACAAGAACTTAATAATCTACGTGTTGAAGCGGATGCAGGGTCGTTCTTCATGAGCCCCTTAAATGATTCACTACTACTGCTTACTCTCCCAGATTGTTTTGTATGTTAATTTGCACCAATGTAGGGTTGTTAGATAGTTGTTTGTATGTTTTCGAACATGTATGTTTTTCCAGATATTATGTATAATAGAACCAATTATGCAACATTTATGTTATTTTATTTTATCTTTTTATTTTATCTTTTTAACTAATTTGGTTGACTGGTTTCTGTAGTCAGTCACCACAACTAATTCAATTAAGTTTTTTTTTTTTTTTTTTTTTTTTCAGAAATCAACTGAAAATGATGATAATATGGATGTAGATAACGATTCAAAGGTGCGTTCTTTACAATGGTATTTATATCATATGCTATATGGTTTACGAAACGGCTTACTTTCATGTACTTGTATTTTTATTTTTTTTTTGTAGACAACTGGATTTGACGTGCAAGATGATATTTTCTCTTCCGGTAATGATCTATCTGCACAAGAGGTTCAAGAAGTAGTGGATAACCTTGTTGGCTCACCAACTGAAGATCCGACAGATTTTCAGGTAATATATACAGGTTTTTTTGTTTATTTTTTTACTTACATTTCTCACCCAGAAAATTTGGCCTGTTCACTCGTCCATTTTATCAGGATGTGAAACAATTTGAAGTTGAGGAAGATGTGCATGTGAAGGATGTGTCTGTGAATGAAGTGATGAATGATGACCAACATGTGGGAGAAGATGAAAAAATTAATGATCCACGTTGTTCAGATTCCCCTTTTAACATGGTAAATATACGTTTTATGTGGGTAATCTAATCAAAGTATAACCAATACGCACATTCACGCCAAGTTAACCGTTATTCAGGATTTGCTTTCATTTGAGGATGTGCCTGTGAATGACCAGATTACTGAGCCACAAAATTTAGATCCTGCCTCCACTCCGGTAAATACATTGTTTCTGGCAATACGTTTTTTTACTAAGCTTGAGTAACTAACTTAAATTTTGACAACTTTTATGGATTGGTTACACTTTTTTTACTAAGCTAGAGTAACTAACTTAGATTTTGACAACTTTTATAAATAAGTTGAAGAGTAAATTACATTGTTTCTAGCAATACATTTTTTTGAGTAGTTTTCTGGATAAGTTGAAGAGTAAATTATATTATTGTGAATGAATGGTTTATCTCGAATCACTAATTAGCCATTCAAAACTAATAGTAGAGACTGTACGAAAGGTGATCCTCTAGTTTTTGTAATTATTTTGGTCCCTAGATGGATATCATCCGGGTTGCGATTGGACATGTTAAATACCCGTTGAACATGTTACATTGTTTCTAAGAACAAATAACAGGCACATTCCCGCAACGTAAAGCTTCATTTTTATTTTTATTTATTTATTTTTTCAGGTAGTTAGCAGTCCCGTTCATATGGGGGATGTTAACATGTTTGATTGTGAGACAAATAATGTTAATACTGTAAGGGTGCCTTTTGAACGTGAAAGGAAGGCGAGCAAGGTCTACCAAGACCCATATACGCAGCAACAGCCTACTACTCCAAGAGTTTTAAGAAGGCGTCTAAAGAGACATGTTCCAAACGTTACTCCTAAGATTTTAGGACCCGATGGTAAAGAAATCTCGCTTAGACCCTGGAAAGAGGTACATGTGAAACATCCTTGCACCTTCTTAATGTACAATCCCCACCATTTAGCTTGTTATGTGTTTTTAACCCATAATTTTTTTGATGCAACCATTCAGAATCTGAATCGTAATCCTAACGCTGTAATGTTTAAAGCGTTTGTCCACCCTGAAATAACGTGTTGGATTGAAGCTCAGAAGAAGATTACGCGACAAGAGGACCGTCAGTTATTTCGTTTCCCTTGGGGCAGCGGAGGTACGACTGCTAATCTTGACTTCTGGTTGGGATTGTTGGGCAGGGACGCCAAGTATAGAGGTTGGCTTTCTGATGCGGTATGTAATTCTTGCAAGCCTACAATTTATGTGTTAAGTGCACCGAATCATTAATAAAATTTTGTTTGTATTCTTAAATGACAGCATCTTGGAGTATGTGTCGATTTTATGATGCATTTTAGACCTGCCAATGCTGATTGGGTCATGCTTAGCCCATTTTTCTGCTCCCATATGCTTAACTATGATGTACCGACATACTATGCTGACGGAGTAACAAATGGTATCCCGTGGTTTAGTGAACGGGTCAAGAAGGTGTGTATTTTAAAACTTCAAGTAATATATCTTATCATATATTAACAGTTTACACATGCAACTCTTACAATTGCCATAATGCAAATATTGTAGGTCTTCTTCCCGATTAATGAACCTGATGTTCATTGGAGCTTGGGGGAATTAACAATTTCAACCGGTGTTATTACATTGTATGATAGCCTTGGGAGCCGGAAAGATGATCAACTCTCAGAATGGAGTAGACAATTCAGGCAAATTTTTGAAAAACAGCTGCCCATATTACTTACCGAGAGTGAGGTTATGGAGAGGAAGAACTTGGATCGTAATTCATATTCTGTATCCTTTCGGTATGCACCTAACATCCCTAGACAAGGTGGCAAGTATGGGGATTGTGGTGTTTGGGTCATTATATTTTTACACAGGTTGTCACACAACCTACAATTGAAGATAAAGAATCCAGTTCAAGCCGCTCTAGCATATCATGAGCATTTGTCCGAGTATTTGTGGAAATACAAGATTCCGGTTACTCCAGTGCTTACCAAATAATCAGTTGTATTTGTGTGGATGCCTAACGGCTGGTTGTTGGTTGAAAACTCAAAACATTTGCATTCTATTATCTCTTGTGTGGATGTCTAACGGCGGGGTGTTGGTTCAGAACTGAAAACATTTGCATTCTAGTATCTCATGTGTAATGGTGTAATATATTTCATGACCAGATTTGTACAGTAGGCCAATCATGTATCCTTGGTAATATTTTGAACATTTGTAAATTTTATGCAGCATGGTGCCTATGGTGTAAGTTGTGATGATTGATATCCGTAAGTTGTGATCATGTATTTTGAACATTTGTATTATGCATGTAAATCATATGTGTAATGGCTTCCTCTTTTAATGCATTTGTTATATTCACGGCTTCGTTATGATGAATGGGAACAATTATATGGCCGTAAACTTTTGTTTCTTTTACAAGTGAAAGTGTTGGAGTAGACATACATAGGACTATTCACGGCTTCATTACAAGTGAAAATGTTCCAGGAACATTTGTTATATTCACGGCTTCATTACAAGTGAAAGTGTTCCAGGAACATACATAGGACTATTAATTGACCGCTCGACTGGTGGTTGGGGAGATGGTTGATTTAATGTTATGAGATGGATGATAAATATAAATATGACACCACACCATAACATATGGAATTCACCCCAAAACCATTTAAGTATATTTATTCACCACCAAGATAAACGTCGAACATGAATTCACCACCAAATGATGAATGGGAACAATTACTTGATATAGATGACTCCGATTTGCGACTATCTGGCACCACACAGAAGAAAATGAATTCACCACCAAGTGAAGAATGGGAAAAATTACATGATATAGACGACGCCGATCTTAGACTATCCGCCACCACCCAGAACATATTCCCTAAAGTTGATAATTATGATGAAAAGCTTGTTAGGAAAATACCTGGTACTTCAAGTATTGTTCAAGCTGCGAAGATCCGCAAAACTGCGGATATTCAAGAAGGTGTGGGGGTGTTGTAATGATGACACAGGAATACATTAAGAGAGTTTGTGATGAGGTGGAGGATTCCGATTTTCAGAGTGTGCCATGGGTTAGAGCAGTTGAGTCTTTTCAAGTTGATGGCGGGGTCATTGTTGGTGTTTTTGCCGATATCCAAAAATTTATCAAAAATGGGAAAGTTGAGAAAGTTGTTGGGATAATCAAGTCTTGTACCAAGAATGTTTTGGGTGATCTCACAGTAACACTGAAAGATGTTTCAGGTTTAATCTCAGGCACAATTCATCACAAAGTGCTTAATGATGAGGATCTTGCAAAGGCGCTTACCGTTGGAACTGTTTTGATACTTAAAAATGTTTCGGTGTTTTCACCGAAACAATCTGGCCGCCATTACCTTAACATTACAATAAGGAATGTGTTGAAAGTTTTCTCCAGTGATGCAGTGTTGACGGTGACAGTTTAAATAGGTTTAACTCATTTGTGTTTTGTTGCTTGTATTCCTTCCTTTATTTTCAATCGCTACGTTTAAATAATGTAATTTCTTTTTTAGATATATTGTTTTAATGAACTTTTTTTTATGCAGTTGTTTTAATGAACTTTAAAACATTCAACATTAAAGAAGTAAAAGTCATAATAATTTAAAAACATTCAACATTAAAACATAATAATTAAAATTTTAAACATTAAAGCATACTAATTAATCTACCCTTAATTTTCCCATGTTGTCATAAAGATTGTCAAGTAATGCAGCAGAAGCATCCGTGTGGTTTTCTGGATTCTTGTACACCTGGAGTGTTGCCTTTAGTACCATTATCTGATTAGCCAACAACTTGCAGTTTGAGCACTCCCTGTTTCCAGATCTTGATGTTGGTGATACTGCAGAACAACATGGAGGTGTTGACGGTCCACTCGAACGGGTCATTTGACGGATTCGTTCCTCCTTCCACAAGAAAAATTGACATCCATATTCTTCTGACCAAGGCTGTCAACGCATAAAAAAATAAATATATCTTTAACAAATAACAAAAATTATTTGTATATTACAGAAATAACAAACCTTTGATACAGGACACGCGTAGTACAATTGACCACGTGTACGCGGCTTATGTGATTCTCGTAGAACCACATTTCCGTGTCCACAAGGGCATGGAAAAGCTTCATGTTCGGCCATCTTCATGAAGTCAGCAGTTAAAAAAAATATGGGTTGCTTGTCAGCAGTTAAAAAAAATATGGGTTACTTATACTTGTCAGCAGTTAAAAAAAATATGGGTTACTTATGCTTTTATTGTAAAGTAAACGGTGTACCATGTAATAGACTTAATAAATGTGATTGGTTGGTTTGGTAGACAGAAAATTTAATGTGAGTTAATGCATGGTAGGTAATTCATAGGTGTTGTATTTAATGTGATGGGTAGATGGAAAAATTAATGTGGAATTTAATTACACATTAATTTTTCCATCTACCCATCACATTAAATATTGGCGCCACATTTATTAACTCTTTATTATAAAGTACAGCGTCGGTCGAGCATTTCTAGTCGAGCACCGTCGGTCGAGCGTTTAATAAAAAACTGATCGACTAGGTGTACATATATATATATATATATATATATATATATATATATATATATATATATATATATATATATATATATATATATATATATTCTGTCCTAAAAAAACTTTATGAAGGTAATAAAAAAATGAGTTTCGGACAACAAATTCCGTTTATATCTGGTTTTCGAAGATGGCTCCAGTTAATACTGCTGTTATCAACAGTTGAAACTTTATGAAGGTAATAAAAAATGAGTGTTTCGGACAACTAAATTGACACTCATAAGTTCATTGATTTCATTCAAAAAGCAAAGATTACACAAGATGATTCCATTAGACAGATGAAAAGTCCCAATACTTGTTTGTTTGGCTCTGGGCATTGTTGATTTTATTGTAAAGTAAACGGTCGACCGACGGCGCTCGACTAGCAATGCTCGACTAGCAATGCTCGACCAGCAATGCTCGACCGACGGTTTACCATGTAATAGACTTAATAAATGTGATTGGTTGGTTTGGTAGACAGAAAATTTAATGTGAGTTAATGCATGGTAGGTAATTATAGGTGTTGTATTTAATGTGATGGGTAGATGGAAAAATTAATGTGGAATTTAATTCCACATTAATTTTTCCATCTACCCATCACATTAAATATTACAGCTATAAATTACCTTAGTCACATCACCTTTATTAAGTCGAGCGCCATCGGTCGAGCTTCATAGTAAAAAAATATTATTTTTGCTTTGAATTTTAGGCGGGAAAATTTGGCGCCATTTTTACCTACCAACTTATTGAAAATTGGCGCCACATTTATTAACTCTTTATTATAAAGTACACCGTCGGTCGAGCATTTCTAGTCGAGCGCCGTCGGTCGAGCGTTTAATAAAAAACTGATCGACTAGGTGTACATATATATAAAAAAATGACCAACTTATTGAAAATTGGCGCCACATTTATGAAGGTAATAAAAAAAATGAGTGTTTCGGACAACAAATTCCGTTTATATCTGGTTTTCGAAGATGGCTCCAGTTATGGTGTTTCACTAATGAGAGATATTACATACAATGGGTTAGTTTCCTTTGTTAATAAAAAGTTCAAACTTAACAACGGATACGTTTTTAGTTTTTCTTACAAAATGGCACACGGACCGGTCCACATAGTTGATGACGACGATGTTCAGTTTTTCGCTAATGAAGTTTGTAGGCCAAAAGCTGCATTGGCTAAACTTTTCGTTAAAATGGTTGTCAAAAACGTAAAGGTAAAACCATCTTCTTCCAAGTCATTAGATATTGACCTTAATGAATCTTTATTTCCTAATTATTTTGAACCACAAGCTTTTTACAATGATATTCAAATGCCAAAAAATGAAGAATTTGAAACCTACAACGAGTTTAATCATGAATTTGAAAATAATTCTAACCAACCAACATCCCTTTTGGAAAATAATTTGGCGCCATTACATAATGAACAATTTGTGCATAAATGGGAAACAAACACTTTTGAAAATATGCCTCCTATTCCCGATGAACCAATGCCCACCATTAAGGTCCCGAATAACATGAAATACAACAGCACTAGCTCTCGTGTCTTTTTAACTGGTGACGTATTTGATGATAAAGAGAGCTGCATGTATGAAATTGGTAAGAAAGCTATAATAGATGGATATCAATTTAAGCAAAGAAAATCAAATAAGTCTAGGTACGATGTAATTTGTTATCATCCGGGTTGCGATTGGAAAATAGTGACCGCAAAGATAAAAAATAGTGTTAAATGGAGGGTAGGAGCAGTCCACGATGTTCACACTTGTCCCAAAACACAAGTTCTTCCTAATCACCGTAATGCTACTGTGAAACTTTTGGGACGTTTACTAGCACCAAAACTGAAAGACAGCAGTCAAATCTACACGCCAAAGGACATAAAAGAAGATCTTGCTGAAGAATTCAATATCGACGTGTCTTATAAAAAAGCATGGGGTGGAAAAAACCGAGCATTGGAGTATCTCTCTGGTTGTCCTACGGAATCGTTTTCGCAATTACCGTATTATTTTCATAATTTAAAGAAGGCAAATGACGGTACGGTAACTCATATTGATACGGATGATGCAGGAAACTTTAAGATGTGTTTTGTGGGCTTTGGTGTTGCGGTAAGCATGTGTATACTATATATCCATTGCACGTATATTTTGTTTTTTGACACTATTATTTTATCCTTCGTTTAACTAATGTTTTGTACATCAAACAGATTCAGGGTTTCTTACAATATTTACGACCACTGATAATAATTGATGGAGCGCATCTTAAAGGGAAGTATCTTGGAACAAATTTGCTTGTCGTTGGAATGGACGGTAACAACCAGATTGTACCAATTGCTACCGGTGTTTCTCAAGGTGAGACTGGGGAGTCATGGACATGGTTTTTTTCCAAGTTGAAAGAATGCATCGGGGAAGTTCCAAATTTGGCTATCATTTCTGATAGACATTATGCAATTGGACTAGCGTGTAAATCAATCTTCCCAAATGCATTTCATGGATATTGTTGTAGACATCTAATGATGAATTGTGCTTTGGGAGGTAGTAGGAAGAATAGGGCTTTGTATTGGAAGACATGCAAAACTTACACTAAGGATGATTTTTGGGCCGCAATTTCTGCTATCCAAGGATCTAAACCAGAAGCTTATGAAAAACTTCTTGAAGCCGGCATTGAAAGATGGTCTAGGGCATACTGCCCGACTAATCGATACAACTATATGACATCCAACAGCGCAGAGTCGGTAAATGCATTAACAATGCATGTCAGAAAAGAACCAATAACAAGGCTAATGGAGTGGTATAGAGGGCTTGTACAAGAGTGGTTTTGTAATCGTCGTGACAAATATGAAGGTAAACTTAATTTTTTATTTTTTTGGTTTTTATTTCTTTATATGGGTTTATTTATTTTATATAAGTTGATAATTATTTTGTACTATGAAAATAACTGTAGATGCGGTGGAGGGGGAAATTAGTGATTGGGCTACTACAAAATTAAAGGGCAGGATGTTAAAAAGCGCCAATTGGATTGTCAAAGGCATTCAAGCTAACGTACTTTATGAGGTTGTTGATGGTCGAAAAACGCATACTGTGGATTATAGTGAAAAGACATGTACTTGTTGTCAATGGCAATTTTCCGGTATACCATGCGGTCATGCGATAGCGGTTAGTAGATTTCTTAAACAGACTGATTGTAATCATTTAGTTTTGTTTTGGTTTAAAACAGCAACGCTAAAAGGGACATATCAAGGATTGGTTTACCCTATAGGAGAAGCCTCCAATTGGGAAAAACCTGATGGCTTGCAAAATGTGAAGCCACCAAGTGTGGTTAAGCCCCAATCAGGAAGACCGAAAAACATGAATCGTATTAAATCTCAAGGAGAGGTATCAAGTCCTTTAACATGTACAAGGTGCTGGAAGGCTGGACACAAACGTGGATCATGTAAGGAACCATTGCCAAAGAAAAAGGTAATTGAATTGTATTTTTATTCAACAAATACTTTTTGACATTAGAGTATAGAGTATAAGCTTGTTAAATTGCTTTAATGTTAAATGTAAGCTAACTAAAACCATGAATTATGATGGTTATTAACAGAAAAACGTGGGAACATCATGTTGGCGACAACCATCAATGGCAGGAACTACAAGTTGGGAAGAACCATCAATGGCAGGAACTTCAAGTTGGGAACAAGCATCAATGGCGGGAACCTCAACCCCCACACAAGATAATGAAATGGATTGGAGCTACGAATATTTCAACTTAGATGACCCGTAATTGGTACAAAAGTTACCAAAGACCAGTGTTTTTATTGCAATTTGTAGTACGGGATAATTACATAAAATTTATGCTTGTAAGCAGTGGGACTGCTAAATGTTTTGTGGACTGCTAAATTCAATTGTCTTCCAAGTTAATTCAGGTTATATGCGAACCTAAATAAATGCAGGTGGAATTCAAATGATTCACACTTTTAGAGATTTTACTAAACTAGAATGCAACATTTCTCTTAGCGCTTGATAACACAATTAAACAACTAACATAGAGTTAAACACACGCACAAACATAATAATAGTACAACGTTATTCTACTAGCTATTTTCCTAACAAGCTTTTTTCTTGATAACACAATTAAACAACTAACATAGAATGGCAACACACCAGAATAAAACCAAACCCTTTCCCCTTCATTCAGTCATTTGGTTATAGACCTTTGCCATATAGCGACGCTTCTGACGAGCA
Organism: Artemisia tridentata subsp. tridentata; assembly: GCA_021014915.2. NCBI lineage: Eukaryota > Viridiplantae > Streptophyta > Magnoliopsida > Asterales > Asteraceae > Artemisia > Artemisia tridentata. Next base: position 298,168,884 of record CP139509.1, on the reverse strand, counting down.
CCACGCTGCGCAGTCACCAGCATTGTCTTCAAAAGATTCTCTTGTTCCTCTTCAACCCCCACCACCGCCTTCAAATAAGTAACAGCGTTCGCAGCTGCAATGCCACTCACTGCCTCAAATTCTGTAATATAAGCTTTCTTTTTACGGATTTTCTCCGCCGCATGCGCACAACGCATCTCTAGATCAACCACAGCCTGTTCCGCCTCCAAAGTCTCCCTATGTAATAACACATACAGTTGTTTGCTTATCAAATGAGAATCTGCAGCATTTGCAAGTTCTTCCAGTAACATTGAAGGGCCATCCATTTCTATACTATCTTTTTTAATTGAATTCAAATATATGGAGCAAACTAAGGAGAACCAACTCTTAAATAGGAAATAGAGAAGCCTACATTATAGTGTTAAAGTGTGTAATAAATGTCAAACTACTTATCCATCTCCCCAACCACCAGTCGAGCAGTAAACCATGTTCCTAAACTTAAGATTCAGTCAAACGGCATAAAAGCAGGAGTCGACCATATTCCAAAAGTTAAGATTCAGTCAACATGTCATAAAAACAGGGATAAATACAAAATGTTGGGTATGCATAAACCCAACGTTATCCCGGAGGAATAACTATCCCGCAACTACATGCTACTTCCCATGTGATTCCATCACTAACATGGTTTGCAAAAGGAACATACAAATGTTTACAAAATAAGTTTGATGCTAAAGACACGTTGGACTGCTGAATGTTTTGTGGAACATGACAGGCAACCTTCAAGGAACATGTAATTTATGCTTGTAATAAAACTGTATCAACCTCTCTCGATATGCCAGCGCTGTTTGAATAGGGTCTTCAACCTCCAAAAGCCTACCGTTTCCCAACCTGTAACATCGATAACAAGTTGTTAGAATGATTAACAAAATTATAATTTACCAATTCTAACATTCTGTCTTATGAGGCATTATATGGGCTTAGATACTAACAAGTCTTGGAGCTAGTGGGAAGATAGGAAGAGCTAATAGGGTGGATAATATAGCCTTGTATTACATGAACTTTATAAACTTATATCAGTTTGTTTTAAAATACTAAACGAATTGGTATTTCCGTTACAAATTTTGGCTGAAAGGATCAAATGTTGGATCAAATGCGGGTGTATCTAACTTGGTGTTTTATTTAGATTACATCCTGACATGGCGTATGGGTTTCAACACGCCACTATATACGTAAATGGTACTACCCAAGTAAAACTTGAAAGAGGTTTCAACACACACTTTTTAAGGTTCAATTATTTTAATATTGTCCCGCAATGTACATATCATGACACGGGATCTTAACCATATAAAGCTGCCAACATGGCATCCCAACTTCTTAGTTCACATAAATTAATTAAGATTGCAGGACAACTTTTCAAATAAGAACTCATTATTATAAACAAATTGAAGTTAAAAAACTTTGGCGGCTAAAACCTCTTTAAAACCATTCTTGTGGACTAGATGAAACAATTGTGAAGCTAGATTACTACTATTTAGTAACATTTTCCATATTATAAACGATAGAGCTCCAAGATCATACAAGTAGATACCAACCATCTAAGTCTTGGTGCTATTGTTATCACACATTATTACGGAAGCTTAATTCACAACAAGAAGAACTAAACAACCCATACTAAATGACATACCTGTATAACAAGATGCAGAGCCACACCCCACAGTCGTCAAACAAACCACCCTGCTTGGGAACATTTTCATCATTCATAAACGTAATCCTATAGGACAGAGGATCGATTCCCTTCTGCTCAAACACACATGCTTCTTTCATCACTTCTGGAAGCCTTGTCTCTAGACAATTCCTCATTCTCAGATAAAAATCACGCGTTTCAATCTCAGGATAGCCTTGGGTATCATAGAATGTAACGTTACCAGTCCGGATGTGAAACACCGCAAGAGACCAATGTATTTCAGGTTCATTTATGGGGATAAAAACCCGTTCAACATCAGCCCATCCAAGAGGGTATTTTTCTTTGTTTGCATAAAACAAAGGCATCGATCCATTCATTAGTAGTGGTAGAAAAAAGCAGCTAACCATCGACCATTCCATATCGTCTGGTCTAGTATGCCACATGTAAGCAATCCATAGATCAATGTGCTGTAAAAAAAAAAAAAAAAAAAAAAAAAAAAAAAAAACGCGCTTTTGATTTTCTCTACCTCCCGACGGATTTCAAAGAAAATGTTTTTATTTAACATCAGCATACTTACGGATCAAGAAAGGTAAAAAATTAAAGGTGTGGCCTTATCATAGAAAAACATACTTCAAGTTTATCGCAGTCAACACGGTTCGTACCACGACACACTTTGGTACTTTGAGCCTCCACTCGAATTCCCATTACCATGTCGACGAAATATGTGCAAAGGTTTGCGCCAAACCCATTGCTATGACAATAACAGAGGAATGGGTTTTCGAGGGGAAGCTCAAAGTACCAAAGAGTGCCCAAAAAAAAATTGTCGATTCTAGAAAAGCCCAAAGGACTCGTGTTGAATGGGATAATGAAGGAGTATGGCCTGTGATGAACAATACATACTATATCATTATCACAATCAACACGCCTCAATTATCAGAGCCCATCTTTCAAACGATGTATATGGGTTCCATTGCTTAATTCGACTGAGTTCCATAAAACCATTTGTGTACTTGATATTGATCACATTTTTCGTTAAAAAAATAACCAAAACATGGGATCAAGATCAAGCAAAAAAATGGTTTTCGGGAACTCAGTCAATTTAAGCGGTGGAACCCAGCTGCATGGTTAGATAGATGTTCCCTAATAATTGAGGTTTTCAAAGTATTATAGAATCCACAACTATAATTTTGAACTCAATTTTACAAAATCACTTCATTATATGATAAAACGACAATCATTTATCAAATAAAACAAGCTATGAAGGATTTACAGAGACTAAAATGCCTAAAGTGATTAAAGTGTACACCGAAAAATATGGATTCTGATTACAAATATGCACTTTGTCTCATATAAAACTCACTTGAAATCTGTTGGCAAGTACAGACAACCAAAAGCACATTTTATATAAAACTGAGTAAAGTAAATAAAAGATTTTTTTACTTTACCTCGTCACGCAGCCATCCTTTGCATTTATCGTCAAGGCCGATTAGAGAATCCCAGAAATAACGATCCACAACTATTTCACCGCACCAAGGAAACTTACAATTACGCCACCCATCCCTAGTGAGAAAACGATCAATTTCGTAGCAAACATAAATTCTGTCGATGTTTTGATATGGTCGATGAAGAACCTGTAATCATAAATGGCCATTACCAAAAACATTACAAAATAATAAAAACAATAAGGTACACTAACGTGCTTATATTAATATAGAGGATCTTAAAGTAACTGTTAGGTTCAAGGTACACTAACGTGCTTATATTAATAACCCTGAGCCCAACTCTACAAGGTTAAGAAAACTAAAGCCTAGAGACGAAAGGCAAGGTTTTTTAAACGTAATGGCTGTCTAAACTACATAATTAACCCTGAGCTCAGCTATTTTTTTTTTTGTCCTTTTCACATTCCGCAAATCAATCTTTCTATTATGAGTAAGAAATAAAGATAGCTGATCCAATTAGCTTGACTCCAAAAGGCCATTCAATGGAAAAGGATGATAGTCATAGGTTTTAGCAATAACTTATGTTGGTTGCATATGTCTGATCATTTTATTTTAAGTTACAAGTCAATCATTTTATTTTAAAAGTTTAAACTCCTACACATTTTTTTAAAACTATCTTCCAAACAGACATTAATTTGACAAGAAAAGCTAGCATATGGTCTTAAAATTTTTATAGGTTCACGTAGGGGGGAGTCGGTTGAACTATCTTAGGCTCTTGTACGATAAAAAAAACTAAGATTATAAGAATCATGCAACCCCTACCTCATTTTAACATACGCTGTGGCCTGTGATTAAACTACATAATTAAGCTACATAATTAAGCTTATATTGTGGAAAATTAAAGTTCAAAAAAATTTTCAAAAGATTCTACAAGATTGTGTGTACCGCCGATGCACTAAGTCTTCGCGACAAGCTCACAAGCTGTTAAAACAGTTGCCCGTGTAGTTTAAACCTGATCGGGAGTACAGACTACCTCCGCCGTGTCTTAATCACAAGCAGGATGAATAATCTGAGGCCCGATATCCTAGCCCAACTCTACAAGGTTAAGTAAATCGACTATCTATGGTTCAAGGTCGCCCGGAATCACCAGTCCATCCGTTTACCCTAGTTGTTTCCCATAGAATAGCCGATTACCACCGGTCCGATACAACACTTGGATCTTATGCAAAGACAAAAGCAAAGGTTTCCAACTCTCGCACTTGAAAATTGTTTTGGTAAAATTGTGTGAACTTTGATTTTCCAAAAACACTTTGGTCACTCTAAATTAAACATTGTACCACCAAAACTGAAACAATAACCTAAACAACAATTATTAAACTCCAACCCCTAAGCGCTTTTACAAGTCAATTAAAATAATCAAACACTCTAAACGCTAACAAGTAACCTTTCTAATACACTATCCATATCAACAGAGATAACTAAAAACTCTACGGCTATATATAAAACTATTAAACTCGATAAATAGCTAAAAATAGTTAAAACAATTGGACTAGATTAAAAATATTTTATAATACAGAAATTAAACATCTTACCTCTACCCAAGGTCTGACTTCCCGTAACATTTCAACCATAATCGGATCAAGAATGTTCTTTCGATTTCTCAATTCATCTATGCTAGGAACTGTTGAAGGTTTTACTTCAATAAACGGCGGCCTAATAACTTCTTCATACCTCCTCTTCTGTATCCCGTAACGCTCATGAGGAAGTTTCTTGTGTGTTGAGTTTTTGAAGTTTGCTTCCTTAGGTTGACACAAATCCTCTTGCTTTTCAGCTTTTACAACATTTTGCTATGGCGGTCCATCTTCCCCGGATGATTCAAGATAAACAAATTGCGACTGAAACATATTAATAAATTCATTGGGTTCACTGCAATACTCATCACCGAGATCAAGGTCCTGCGAATGATATCAAAAAATTTAGCCAGAAAAAATAAGAATCACAAATTCGGATTGATGTTCTGGTTTAATCCCACACGATATACAAAAAATTACCTTTTCACCATCAGGTGTGGTAACTTTGGCTTGCTGTTCTGGTTTAGAAGTATAAAACTGCATACACAAATAATTTACCACGTATTATTAGACACACATATTTACAAGTATAAAACTGTTCAAAAATAAATAAATTACCTTTTCATAAGTCTCCATGTTACTCTTGTCTTCCTGTTCTATTTTACAAGTATAAACCTGCATACCAAATTGTTTACCACATATTATTATAACATTTTAATTAAATCACAAATACATTATTAAAATGAATGAATTACCTTTCCATAATAATCTTTCTCCACTTTCTGTCTTTTACTGGTAAGTACCTGCAAATGAAAGTATTGTGGAACAAAACTAGCCTATTAGTGTATACCATGATAAGATTCTCAAAAGAAAATATCTTGGTAAAAAATTGGAAAAGGTAAAAAATTAACCTGAATTATAGTCTCGAGTTTGAATGTTCGGGCTTCCAAAGCATTGACAACAGCCTCAAGAGCAACCATATCCACATCTTTACATCTCTCCACTGAAGAATCATCTTGACTGATGTGTACTTCCTGACTCATTTTCTGCTTACCTCTCGCCACTTTCTTCCAGTAATAATCATAAGGTCCACCTTCTACAACTGGCCGCACTCTCGGGGTATACCACTTAAAAAACTCTAATGACAATGTATACCATTGAGATTGACCCTCAGCAATGGTTGGGTAGAGAGCGAATTTTGTTGTCGATTCCTAGGAAAAATATAGAAATTAGTTTTGTATCCACCAATCAATTATAAAAAAATTATATTTACCTTAGCAAAAAGTTGGTGGAAATCATCAGATTTCCCAAATGATTTGTGTTTCGACCATGAAACTGCTCTTGGGATCACCCCTTCATCCTTGATCCACCAGAGATGACTTCTATCGGAAGTCTCAATAATCCATATCTTCAAAAAAGTAAACAAAACGATTATCAGTTACAAGGACTATAAATATAATAAATAAGCATTCTTCTAAAAAAAGTAGGCAAATAGTTGCAAGTAATAACCTTGAATGCACAAACAAATCCAGACAAGCAATAGGTCGGAACATCCTTGGATTTTGTGTTGCCCAATGTTCCACTGTCAACAGGTCGATGCTTCGAAGTAACATTTCTGATTGAATCATACAGCTGCCTCCAAACGTGTTCTCCCCATGGGAATGCATTCCATTCTTCAAGATCCTCGGCCATCCTCAGTAACGTATCATCAATGACAGACCCCAAATCCTTACCCATGAATATAACCTCTAGGGTTAGCAACAGACACACCCTTACGGCATCTTCATCCGACAGATTTAACAAAACAGCTTCATCTTCAATAACAGATAGAAGATCGATGTTTTTCACATACTGGCCAACCTTATCCGGAAAAACACGGTCACGAAAAGGGATATCACCACTTCTCCATTTACGAAAGCTGAGAAGACCAAATCTAAATCCAGTTATCAAGCAGAATTCGCGTCGACCAAAGCACTTGTTATGTCCATTCACACAATATACAATTGGAAGATCATAGCTATCATCATATTGGTGGACCTGTTTCTGAAGCATATACTGCACCAGAGATTCTTCATTATCAAGATAGGTAAGATCCAACCACGGTCCAAAACATGTGGCCTTAAACATTGTCTGTCGTGGCTGATCTAAACTATTTTTCATGAGTAAGAAGTAACGCAATTTACTTCTCACGATAAGTGTTGAATCATAGTCCTATAAAAAAGAAATATTGTACAACATGTTAGCTTAAGACTTACAGTTAAGAAAAGCTTGAAAACATTTTAAACAATAAAAAACATAAGCACTATAATAATAACTGAAAAATGAGCGGTCAAGTAAGGAAAACCCTTAAGTAAGCTACTTAGCAATCCCTTAAGAACTTAAAACTAAGCATTAAGCTTAAGTATAATAAAAAAAGACATAATAACAACCACTATAAGCACTAGTTAACTTGAAAGCTTATAAGTACAAGGTGGATGTTTGATACATTTCAAAAGTACTAATTAAGCACTAAAATGATACTTGGATAATGAAGAATTTTATTGATAACTCATTAGTAAAGGGGACTTTGTTAAAGCTCTTTTTGTTATGGCGGCTTTTTAAAAACTAAATAATACTTTGCTTTATGTAATAAAAAAGATAGACACATAACAATTGATTGTTCATGCTATTGATGCACCCTTCACCGCTTAAATTTCTGTAAGTGTCATAGAATCGCCGGTGACTAGGTTGATCCTTCCGCTATACTCCTAGTGTTTGTTTTGACTTGCTGAGTTTCTTTGTAGGTTGTTTCTACAATGATGCTTCTAATTGTTTTATGTGCTAAAAAACCTGGATGAGACTCTTTTTGTACCTTGGATTACCTATCTCACGTGCTTTATGACGTGGCATATTAAGTGTTTCTTATGTTGGCATCACAGTGATTACTTTTCTAGTTTCTTTGTTTATTCATGCCAAACATCATCCTCTTGTATGCTTGCATTGTCCTACCTTTGCTTAATTGCACTTATCTTGTAGTATCCGTTAGTTGTTTCAACTTAGTGCTTTAGTTAACATTTTATGCTATCATTATTCTACTCAATTAACTTCTATTGTGCTAAAAGTTTGTTGGATAGTATTTTCTGCGTTTCGTTCTACTTTTCCCCAAGCTAAACTTTGTTGCTTAAGCTAAATTTATGAATTTTCACTGTATTATCATACTTATTCTCTCGTAATGCTGAATAGGGAATTCCACCTGTACCTAAAAATCTAAAGGACCCTGATGTTTGGGTTGTGGCACTCTCCAAGAAGCTTGTCGATTGGTGGCCATGGGTAGGTTAATTTTTTTTGCAACCCCAGATTGTTTAGGCGTCTTTAGTGAAATAACTGTGAGCTATCATGGCCTTCAGGTTGCTGAGGGAGACTTTCCATTAACTGCAGCTAAAGGGTACTTTTATGTTCATTTATGGAAAGCTAAAACACCTGATTTAATTATACTAACTAACAATAAGTTTATTTCTGGTGATATGGGGTTACACAGGGCGGAGATGGCAACATACAAAGAACTTGATCCCGCAATTCGTCTAAGGTGAAAGATGTAATTTCAAGCTTCTGGTATCTTATGATGTGAAAAAGAAAATGAATATGTCATATGCAACTATAGTATGTTTAGTCTTGGGCTACTTTTTACCTCATTATAGAGAAAAATGTATGATTTTAGTTTTATGCAAGTTCTGTCAGATTAAATATTGTGAGACTGTTGTCAAATGTCAAAAAAGTGAACTACTTGTTAATTTTCCTAAACTTCTTTTGTGTTCATGATGTAATTATTTTTTGTTTCTCATGAAATATGTCATGTTTATTATGACAGCAACATGATGTGGTGTCATACATCAAAGATGCGGTGAAAAATAAGAATGAGCTTTCTACTTTCAGGAAATTTAACATCGGGGAAGATGGAAAGGGGACTTCATATTGGTAATATTAAATCTACTGTTGGTGTGATATAAGTTATAAACATGATTGAAATGAATAACTCATTATGCATTTTTTTTTAAACAAAACATCTTTTGAAAACCCTTATTACAACCTAATGAACCTGAAAACCATCACTAACTTGTCAATAAGCAGTAGCGCTTAATTGTCTTATATCAATCAACAAAACTAATAAACCTAAAAAAACCTAACAAGCCTATCAATTAACATTAAATATGTTAGGTTGCCGAGAATCTTCCCCTAAGTTTAAATGCATATAAGAAATCCGAACAAGTATATAAATAAGAAGTTTGAATAAGCACTTTTCTGACATAATAACTTAACAATAACTAATGACATAATCCATATCTTCAAAAAATCCGAACAAGTATATCAATAACAAGTTTAAATACTAAAAAAAGCTAATAATAACTTAACAATAACTAATGACATAATCATGAAAACTCACCATTTTGGGTTTCGATGAATGACCGAAAGATGTATACCAGATCCAAAGTATTTACGTCTCAGCTTCTTGAGTAACCATTTTCATCAGTCTCGGTGTGAAGTATTCTAACCCTTGATGAGGATTGGTTGGTCGATAGATTTGGGAGATAGTGTGTAGCAATGTGTGTGGGCGGTGGTGTTTGAAATGGTTTGTTGATAGATTTGGGGACTGGTTTGTTGATTTGTCTGCTTGATCGATCGGTTGCACGTATCCCAAAGAAAGGAAGTTAGGTTGCCGAGTATTAGTGTTAGCGATGTTTGTGATTTTTTGTTGATAGTGTGTAGGATGTGTGTGTTTTTTTGAAAAAAAAATGAAATTAGAGAAAAAAAAAAAAAAAAAAAAAAAAAAAAAAAAAGTACAAAACCAAATCTATACAAAAGATTTGGCAATCCAAAGTACAGATTTTCTGACAACTTTTTACTTTTCCAAGGACAAAAAGTACGCCGTCAGTCGAGCATCTTTGGTCGAGCACCGTCAGTCGAGCATTGACTTTCTATAAAAGTACAAACGGTGTACAGTAACTAATATAATTGCATGTACTTCTGTGGGCCTGAAATATATTAATAAAATAATAAAAGAATGACACGTGTCGCAAGGTTTATGGGGTCGAGCAGTCGAGCGGTCGAGCGTGGACAAAATGGGAAAGAGGAGATGGTTTTGGCTTCCTCTTGAAATATGCCAAAACTTTTGGCCTAGTTTGGGAATTATGACTATTTAGACCTATAAGTTTATTTGTATAAACGAGTAATTATGACCCGTGCGATACACGTACTTTGATGTTGAATAAGTCACTAAATTCTCATGTGAATATGTGATTCACACAACTTTTGGTTTCATGGCATGCAAATTGCCGGTGCCATTTGTTCGCCACCTAGGACTAGGACGACAAAAATGTTAAAATCATAATGCCGAGTAAAAACGCCACACACATGAAAATCAAGCAACCTCAATACATAAAGATGAATATATTAAAGAACTTTGACTATGGCTATGATTATGAGGATTAAGCGTTATTCTAAAAGGTCATTTTCATGTGTTACTCTTTTTCCTTTTTCTTCAAATATCTATTCTTTTTATTTTTACCTTAAGAAAAGTTTGTAGAAATATTTTGCCAACGACTTTTACAAAGTGGCCCAACTTCTTAATATATGGTCAAAGTGGAACATGTTTTGAGATCCTTAAGTTATGCTCTTTAAAGTTTAAACTTTCGAACCGTTAGAGATTGATATATACCCAAACATATAGGTTATTAACCCGTGAAATTCACGGGATTAAATGGAGAACCGTAGAATAGTAGTTTTTAATATGTTATGGAAAGAAATACGTTTATAGAAGGGAACGATTTTTGATATTATGTGAATAAATGATACGTTAATTAGACGTATGAATAGAAAATATTTATGCTACATAAAAATAAAAATAAATCTATAAACAATATAAAGGTCATCTAATGTTTTTTGCTAATTAAGTTTGAAAATATTTCTTGTAGAAAAAGAAAAAAAATAAGGTAACAACAAAATAAATAAAATATGTAACAACAAACACAAATAACATTTCATGGAGAAGAATGGAACAAAGAATCGGATGTCGAAGCTGGCTGGCCTGACAAGAAGCCCATAAATAGAAGACCCGAATGATCTACCCTTGGGGGAGATTGTTGGAACACAAAAAGTGTAAATCATTAGTGCATGGACTTCTATTTATCTTTTGTAATAGTATAGGGTATGTTGTGTGATATTGTGTGGCTTGCGACAGCATGATACCATCGCAACACTTGTATAGTTGCGATAGGATGCTTGACTATGTATGGGTATAAATCCCCCTACCTCATGGGTTATGAGATGTGTGTTCTTCTTTCTATCTATGCGAGACTTTTACTATTTCTCTTGTTTCTCTCTCTAAACTAAAGTGTCCACACCCACTTTATCTCACTAAGATTATTAGAGTAGACGTGATATTATTAGGAAAAACATTTTCAATTCATGTAGCTTACAATTAGTGGTGTCCATATGGATCTAAAAGTATAAACAAATTCTTAGCCTCACCAAGCATCAAAAAATTCCTAAAAAAATGAACACTCATGAATTTCTCCAAAGCTTTCCCTCAAAAAACAGCAACAGTCTCACACAAAGGTTTCACTCTAAAAAAATCGATATCATCCTACAATAAATGAGTATGATAACAGGCGCACTAAGTTCCAAATAAGATAATGGTAAAAAATTAAAATAAAAAGTTCATGAAGCAATTTGCAGTGGATACACATGCAAAAAAACTTATGATGAAAATTTTGAATTGCCTTATTATGTGATTTAGTTGGTCCACCGTAATCTTGTACATCGACATTCTACAGTCACGATTAATGACACTACCAAATGAGCTTCGAGTTTAGCCAGTTCTTGTGGAGAATCCCTACAATGATCATAGCCAAAAATAAATATCAATGTGAAGATGGACTTTTTCCAGCAATCTCATGGGTAACATGCTGCTAAGCAAATATAGCAATATCGAACAAAATCAATATAAGAAAATGAAATTCAAAGCATAATTTGAATAAGGCACTTTTGTTCAAAGAAACACTAAACGTCATAGGGTAATGAGGAATGGAATTCCATATAAACCATATAGGGAAAGAAACTACCTGATCATTCCTTAACTTACATATTCGTGTTAATCTTCTAGTCTATGTGAAATATGCTTGACACTACACGTGGATGTCCTATAATCAAGATTGTCACTAAGTAGCACTTTCAAACTCTTTGTGACCCATTGCTTATACATTTATTCATACATGGGCGTTAGATTTTTATCTATAAAATCTACCACTACTTTCATTCCCATTAAAGCCCATTAACAATTCTTCCAGTTTACAACAGAATTGGCAAGGTACCACCACCTAATAATAGAACAATACACACGTAATAACTTATCCCTTAAAAAAATGAATACTTTCTTTGTAACTCAAAATTTTATCAGCGATTGAATCAGATAAATTGTTAAAAGTCAGCATGAAACCATCACGAATCACTTAAATAACCGTTAAGAATATATGTACAACTGCTTATTGGTTATCTTTGACACAGATTATCGATTTTATATTTATAAGCACCAACACAAACCACAAACTCAAATCCAATTAAATCAAAATAAAAAATTTAAGAAACATGAATATAGTTAAATAATACCTAAAGATTAGCATATTCGAGATGGATTGTTTAACCTTAAGTGTCGCCACAGGATACTCATCGGCATATATGCGGAAGCCTTAATTCTTGTATAAGTTTGATATTTTACTGGGTAATTTAAATTTTTTCTATGCAAAATGACCAATCTAGACACTCTAAAAATTCAGCATTCACTTTTCCAAAGGGCATTTAACGTCTTTTTAAAGTGTTGTATATTAGTAAGTATAGATAGATAGATTCATATAATTTATCACTTCAACTGTGACTAATATTTATACAATAACTCATTATAAGTCATGATAGTCATAACTATTGTTACTGTTATTGTAACCATGTCAGTTAACCATGTCATGAATAATAAATAACATTAATTAACCAACCTTCAACAATGAAAGACAAATAAGATAATTACTTACATGTGACATTCAGCGCTGGTTTCATGGTTTGCAGAAGGGTCAATTAAATACGGCATTGAGTTTGTCCTTCCGCTTTCTAGGAGCAGGCTTTGCTCGACTTCCTCTTCCCCATATATAGTTCAACTAACTTTCCTGGAAGCAACCATCACCAAAACAAAATAATAAGAAGTGTGTTTGTCATAATGTGGTCATATAAATTGCATTGTTCACTAAGAGGGTGTTTGGGATTGCTTATGAGAATTTCCAAACAGGAATTTCTTGTCTTACTACATTTGTTTTTTACAAAATAAGAAAATCCAAACACTATTTATCGAAGTCCTTATTTTAAAGATACATATCTGCGTATACTTATATCATGAACGTAAAAAAATAAGCAAATCCTAAACACCTAACTAAGTTTTAAGTTCATATTTTAGCTTTAAACACATTCAAGTTTACCTGTGTAGATGAACCTGCACACACCCCGTGAATATTTATCCATAAATACCTCTAAATAACAACACCATCATTAAATAACTGCAAATAACAACACCATCATTTTACCTGTGTAGATGAACCCGAACACACCACGTGAATATTTACCAACGGCAACCCAGCCCCTGAACACACCCCGTGAACACATCCTCTGAACACATCCCATGAACACACAAACTGAACCAACACATTCAACCCAATAACTAAATTCACTCCCACATTAAACCCCACATCCCCTGATCACCCACCATGAAACACACACAATGAAACCTCAATATGTTGCCCATATAATCAAAATCTATCATTGATTTAGTTCACAATATGAGGCACATGCATATTGATTAGTAATCTCAAAAAGCGGATACATTCGGCATGAAAACTATATGATACATGTATAATTTGCCACATAACATAGACGAACAAAGTCATATTTCATTATCATCTATATAAAACAAATGGGGATGAGTTCAAGATATCACAACATATTGTATGCCCACAAGACTCTGAATCAAATTTTGATTTGATATACATATAAAACGATTACCTTGAACATATGGTTAGTGGCAGACAAAAGCCTCCAAGTTGATATCATTGTCTTGGAGATCTACATTAATAAAAAACTACTGTATCAAACCGTCCCACATCAAAACGATTAGCCCTATATATATTTATGAATTTATAGATAAAATGTCATTTTCTATAAAAAAGATTAGAAGTGGTACATGAAATTAGATTAAAAAAAGTCATCCAAATATCCAGTTATGTCAAATAATATGCAAATGAGTAACTTTTTACTCTTAAGATAAACAGTATTGTTGTCATTTGTATGAAACTAATTTAGTCAAAATGATTATTTGATGCTGTTAATAATCATATAATCACAACCAAAACCGATTATTTGACCCCTAATTTATAATCCAAAAATGAAAATAGTCCATAATACTCTATATGTATGTCGAACATTAAGAAACTGATTGTGCAACTTGAATTCGCAACTACCATATACTCTGAGATGAGTTTTGCTCACAAAGTTGATTCAAAGGTTATTGGGTTAATTTATTACTTAGGTGTCACAATTAGTAGGTATAAAGAAACATTCAGATATTTAAGGTTTATTTACCTGAACTTGCATTTGAAGCGACTCCAAGTACTCAATTGCCTCATCCAACATTGAAGCTTTGTCGGACTACAAAAAAAAAATTGAGAAGACATAAAATAAGTTATCTTACATTACTTTTTGTGCTTATCATCAAAACCAATTTACTTTGAATCATCAAACCTTGATCAATCATCCCTACCTGAATAACCGTAACAAATACTGAAAGACCAAAAACATACGCGACTACATAATGAAAGCTTATTCCGATGGTGAGCGGTTACGATGGCTCCTTCTTAAATAAGTTATATAAAGTTAGTCTTAAAGGATTAATGATTGTTTATAAGTGCAACTCATAAGACAACTAAGAGAGATAGCCAGTTGCAGCAATCAAGACTCACCAAACACCATTGAAACATTTGTCTTACTTTATATTTTTAAATACTTCTCAAAAATTGGTTCAAAACCTTTAAGCATCATTCCACAAACTTGTGTTTGTATCTAAACATTGCAGAGTCATATATATTTTATGAAACGATTGCAAGGAGTCGATCTGATAATGAAATAAGTAAAATGTAAAGTATTGAAGAAATATTATTATTACCTTTGTGGGTTGGAATGGATTGGATTGGATTGATTTAAGAAGTGAAATTGATGGCCTAGATAGAAAACTGCAGTAGAAGAAAAAGCCAATAGAGTAACATCTTTCTTCTGATTAGGTTGTGCGGGTTTTTCTGATGATGAAATTGAGTGTTGATTATTGTGACCGGGTTTCATTTAGGGTGGATTGGTGTATTATGATGGCTGAGGAATACGTGTATAGGGTTTTGGTTAATGAAGAATTATTGGGTGTTGGTTGGGTTAGAACCGGTGTGGGGCGAAAATAGGGGAGCTTCTCCCATAAGTTTTGCAAAATTGATTTATTACTTTGATTTTTTCCATAATTTCCTTTATTAACTTTTTAAAATATTTATGTGAAATGACCAAAGTAGACACTCTAGAATTTGAGTATTCCTTTTTGAGAGGGGTATTCATTGTCTTTTTCAACCGCTGTATATTAGAGATTGATATATAGATAGATATATAGTTGAGACTTTGATTGGGCATTACACGTAAAGCTTCCTATATTACATCAATAGCTATTACAGACACCACCTGCCGATCTTAATCATAAAAATCCATTAGTGGACACTTCATTTTAACAGTTTAAAAGTTAACCAATCTTCGTTTCTGTTGTGAATTAGGAATGAATGGCCAAGAAACATTAACAAAATCTAAACATATAGTATATCCATTCAACTTGTAAATATGCTATCAACGAATATGATTAACATCATAACTTCCAGCATCTTCGCGTAGATTTAAATGCCAAGAATAGATCATGGTGATTGTAAATAGGCTATCAACGAATATGACGAACACTCCTTAAACACCCTTTAGTACTAAAGATATGAGCGAACTTAACAATTGAACAAAAAGCCAGCCCTTGGATTTTGCTTTCATAATACAACAAAACATCATAATTATAAAGTAAGAATTAAGGAGTTGAGTATGGATATATAACATACGAACACATGTAAAAATGGTAAAGAACTCACAACAACTATCTATTACACTCAGCCAACCACCCTTTGGTGTATCTTTTATTAATCAAATGCTACAGCAGATAAGTCCCAAACGGTTCTTACCAAACAATACAAAAGACTACGATTAATCCCCTTCAGAAGGGCACCAATCTTTATCCTCACTTACAAGAATCACTCAACACTTAGATCACCCAAATAAAGAGATTGGGAAATTAAAACAAGACTAAACAAGACTAACAAATATCAACAGACTTAGAATAATACCAGAGAGAAAAACTATAACTGTGTGTATAACAAAAGAGAAGATAAGAAACCCTAGATCTGGAAGAGAGTCTATATAGCCATAAGTTCCACTTTAGTCCTTCAAGATCCATACTTTAGCTAAATTGAGCTGAGACTTAAAACATCTTTAGAATAGCCAGCTTTAGCTCCTGAACGTAACATGACTATGAGTTGACCTTCAGTTTGACCATATCAGCTAACACCCTCTCTCAAACTGAACCTGGGCAACAATACTAAATCAAACCTGCACATCACTAAGCAAACATGTCAAATAAGCTCTTTTTTTTTTTTTTTTTTAGAACGGCACCACACTTGCAATCCGACCCCCCGAGTTAAACCATCAAAATGGGCAGGCCCCGGGACCCGAACCACTTGGAGAGACCCGCGAAGGGAAACCCCTAGAACTCACGGCTTCGCACTAGGAGGAAAACCTGGATTTTTTGTCTCTTGCGAGACAAAAAATATCACCAGTTTGATCATCAGATAAGCTCAATTGACTACACAACTTTTTATGCTGAGCAGTACCAAGAGCTTTAGTCAAAATATCAGCAGTTTGATCATCAGATGAAACCATCTCAGTTTTTATAATACCAGCAGAAAGTTTTTCCCTAACCACATGAACATCAATTTCAAAATGTTTTGTCCTTTCATGAAATACAGGATTTGTAGCAATTTGAATTGCTGAAATACTGTCACTATAAAGAATGATAGGATACAAGCTCTTGACTTGCAGACTGTGCAAAACATTAGAAATGCAGATAACTTCACAAGTAGCACTAGCTATACATCTATACTCAGCCTCAGCTGAAGATCTAGACGCAGTTGCCTGTTTCTTGCTTTTCCAAGAGATAAGAGTTTTACCAAAAAATACACAAAAGCGTGAAACAGACTTTCTTGTTTTAAGACACTTAGCCCAATCTGAATCAGTAAAACACCTCAACTTGAAATCATTTTCTTTAAACACTTGTGTTCCAGTACCAGGCGAATTTTTAAGATACCTTAAAACTCTTAAAGGCAATTTTCAAATGAGATTGTAAAGGTGAATGCATATGCTGGCTAAGATAATGCACAACATATGATATATCTGGCCTAGTATGGGTCAAATATATAAGTTTCCCAAAAGTTTTTGATATTCACCAATATCTTTAAGACACTTATTAGATTCAGTTTCAACAACAGCCAAAACACAATTCTCAGGTAAAGGAATAGTAACTGGTTTTGCTGCAAGTAAACCAAATTCATGCAACAATTCGAGGCGATACTTCCTCTGAGACATACAAATACCACTTTCATTCTCCAAAACCTCAATACCCAAAAAATATTTAAGGATACCAAGATCTTTCATCATGAATTTACTACTGAGATAAGACTTAAACTCATCAATAACCTCCTTATTGTTACCAGTAACAACAATATCACCCACATATACCAATAGAGCAATAAAAACATCACAAGTCTGCTTGATGTACAAGAATTTGAAACGAGAATTTGAATAATCATGTTTACTTTGTTCAAAGCAATGCTCAACCAAGGCATATGTGAGTTTAGCATTCCACTGCCTTGGGGCTTGCTTAAGGCCATACAATGACTTATTCAACTTGCACACCTTAGTAGGACTATCACTTTCAAAACCCAGAGGCAAAGTCATGTAGACTTCCTCTTCAAAATCACCATACAAAAATGCATGATTCACATCAAGTTGGTACAAAGGCCAATCATTACACACATCAATGCACATAAGACATCTAACAGTAACCATCTTGACAATTGGACTAAATATTTCATCAAAGTCTATACCCTCTCTTTGACTAAACCCCTTAGCTACCAACCTAGCCTTATACTTATCAATTTCACCATTAGCTTTATATTTTATTTTAAAAATCCATTTGCCACCAATGGAAGTTCTACCAAAAGGCAACTCAGAAATAGTAAAAGTTTTGTTTCTATTCAAAGCTTCAATTTCATTATCCATAGCCTGAATCCAATTAATGTCCTTAAGAGCTTCTTGATAAGTAGTAGGCTCAACAGACTTATTTAATGTAGTGGCAAAACAATAATTCACAGAACTTAGTCTAGAATAATTCACATGTTTTTCTATACCATATTTAACTTTACTTTCAACCACATAGTCATTAAATCTAACAGGAAGCTTAGAAGGTCTACTAGACTTTCTAGCACTAGACTGCCCTCTATCTGTGACATCAGGTTGATCAGAATCATAAGAAAAAGTGATGGGACTTTTAGGGACATTGCCCTCAGAGAAGTCACCAAGTTGGGTTTTAGGCTCATCCTCAGAATACATAGTATCTGTTCTAGAGGATGAGTGACTGCCATCCACAACTGGTGTAGCTCCAATATCATCATTGGGACTTTGAGATATTTTGTAGTAAAAAATGTCAATTGATCAGTGTCATTTGTGATCAAATCATCAACTGAATCAATGACTGATTTAGATTTCATTTTAAAAGGAAAAATAGTCTCATAAAACCTCACATCTCTAGAAAAGATAACACTTCTGTTGTCAAGATTAAAAAGTTTCTAAGCTTTTTTAACAGATGAATAACCAATAAGAACACATTTGTTAGACCTAGATGTGAGTTTATCATGATTATTTAGAACAGTTTGAAAACATAGACATCCAAAACATCTCAAATGGTACAATTCAGGTTTTTTCTTATGAACCAACTCATAGGGACTTTTACCATTTAAGACAGAAGAGGGCAACCTGTTAATCAGATAAACATTAGTAAGAACACAGACAGACCAGAAACATAAAGGTATCCCCCCCTAAAACATAAGGCTCCTTGCTACATTTAGCAGGTGCATGTGTTTCCTTTCAGCAATACTATTTTGCTGAGGGGTATAAGTGCAAGAAGTTTGTTGAATGATTCCCAAGTCTTTTATCAGATCAAACATTTTTTTATTAACAAATTCAGTCCCATTATCAGATCTAATAGTTTTGATAGACACATCAAACTGATTGTGAATGAGTTTTATAAATGAGACAAAGCCATCAAAGACTTCATCTTTGGATTTAAGAAGATATACCCAAACAGACCTTGAGAAATCATCAACAATGGTAAAGAAATACTTAAACCCTTCTCTGCTAGAAACCTTATAAGGGCCCCACAAGTCAAGATGAACAAGTTCACCAAGCTTCTCAGATTTGTGGTCACTTAAAGGGAAAGGTTCCCTTATTTGTTTTGCCTTATGACAGGTTTCACAGGCAGACACATGAACATATTTAGACAGTTTAAGGTCAATTTTAAGAACAAATCGAACTTGTTCAGCAGGATGACCAAGTCTATTATGCCATAAATCTTTAGAAACATTAAAACACATAACCATATTAGACATACTCACAGAATTGCCACTATGCATATCAAACAAGTACAATCCACCAGATTCACTACTAGTCCTCAGTCTGCCTTTTCAAGTCCTGAATAAAACATTTATCCTCATCAAAACCAACAAACATCTTACTATCTCTGATAAGCTTATTCACAGATAATAGACTAGCACAATAACCAGGCACAACTAACACATCATACAGAACAACATTGCAGGTCAGCCTAAGGTTGCCAACATGACTAATGGTAGCAAGAGTACCATTAGGATGACCCACAATAATATTCAGACCAGACACATCAACAACATTAAACATACCATTAGTAGAAACAGTAAGATGCTGATTAGCATCAGAATTGTTGTGAATTAAACTAACTGTTAATACTGTCAGGTTCAAGGTTTCAACTGGTTCAAGTTAGAACTAACAGTACTAACTGAGTTAGTACTATCAGTACAAATAGTTTGTACTGCTTATGTGATGAAGACAAAGATGAAGACGTGTAAAGATAAATATAGAATAGATTTGATGTATATCTTCTTATTATAGATTGATACGAATATTGTAGTTTACTTGTACAGGACTCCTTGTGCTATAAAAGGAGATCCTAGGTTAGGTCTTTGACATAGAACGCATACAAGTCATACGTATCTTTGTGAAAGCTTCAAGGTTGTTAAACCCTAGTGATAATCTAAGATCACTCGTATTATAATCAATAATATTGAAGCATTTGGTTTATTACTGTGTTCATACTTTACTGTTTCATCATATACTATTTCATGCAACATAAACACAGATAATCTTCTAAGTATTAGCTAGTAGATTCCGCATACTAGTTGATATTAACTCAAAGTATCTTCAACACAAGGAGTGTGTTTAGATCCTCTCAAGTGGTATCAGAGCCAGGTTCTGATACTTTGAATTAGAAGATCCAAAAGAACTTTTTCTCTTTTAACAAGGAAGATGGACATGGAAACTTCACAAACCTCAATCACTGCCAAACTACCAATGCTCAAACAAAACGAATATGATCTCTGGAGGCTCAAAATTGAGCAGTACTTCATGGTGCAAGATTATGCACTATGGGATATCATTCTGAATGGTGATTCTTTTAAACTAACACTTTCTAAAGAAACACTTGTTGATGGTACCAAAACTACTAAACTCAACACTGAACCAGTCACCATTGATGAAAGGATTAAGAAGGAGAATGATCTCAAAGCCAAGAGTTTGTTACTCATGGCAATT
Organism: Artemisia tridentata subsp. tridentata; assembly: GCA_021014915.2. NCBI lineage: Eukaryota > Viridiplantae > Streptophyta > Magnoliopsida > Asterales > Asteraceae > Artemisia > Artemisia tridentata. The sequence goes on along the minus strand of CP139509.1, from coordinate 298,148,122 downwards.
CCCAATGATCAAGTATTGAACTTCAGTCATTATGAGACTGCAAAGACACTTTTTGCAGCAATTGTAGAGAGGTTTGGTGGTAATGAAGCCACTAAGACGGCACAAAGAACATTGCTGAAGCAAAGCTGTGAGAATTTTAGTGCCACAAGCACTGAAAATCTTGATCATGTCTTTAACAGACTTCAGAGGATTGTTAGTCAACTTGTTGTTTTAAAGATGGTGATTCCACAAGAAGACCTAAATATGAAGTTTCTCAATAGCTTGTCTGCTGAATGGAACACCCATGTTGTTGTTTGGAGCAACAAGCCTGAACTGGAGAAGATGATACTTAATGAGTTGTACAACAATCTTAAGATTGCTGAACAAAAGGTGAAAAAGGCAGGAAGTACCAGTTATGTGTCTGGAAACATGGCATTTTTGTCATCCCCCAGCAATAGCAGTCCTGAGGATGATCAAGATGTTTGTACTGCTAACCCTAAAGTTAGTACTGCTAGCTTGAGTGATGAAACTATCTATGCTTTTGTAGCCAGTCAATCCAATGGGTCTCAACTCTACAATGAAGACCTTCTTAAAATTCATGAAGATGACTTGGAAGCAATGGACTTGAAGTAGCAAATGGCTTTGATAAGCATTAGGGCAAAGAAGTACTTTCAAATGACTGGAAACAAGCTTACTTTCAATGGAGGAGTTGTTGCTGGCTATGATAAATCCAAGGTGGAATATTACAACTGTCACAAGATGGGACATTTTTGCCAAAGAATGCAGAAGCCCCAGACAACATGACAACAAGGGTAAAGGGTACAAAAGTAAGCAGGAAAACAGGAGAACTGTGAATGTGGATGAGACTTCTTCCAAGGCAATGGTAGCTATTGATGGAGCTGGCTTTGACTGGAGCTTCATGGAAGAAGAGGAGGAACCAACCAACTTTGGATTGATGGCCTTCTCTGACTCAGAGGTACATGAGGTTAAAAAGTGTTCTAACTCTTGTCCAGCTTTGAAAGAATATGAGTCACTTAAGAAACACTATGATAATCTTAGAATAGAATTTAATGATGTAAACTTTAATCTTTCAAATCATAAAAGAGGGATAGCTGTTTTAGAAGAGCAACTTACTTTTTATAGACAAAATGAAGAAAATTTTGCAGATGATATAGCTGTCTTAAAAAGAGATTTGCAACTTAGAGATGATAAGATGAGTAGGCTTAAGTATGAACTAGAAAAGCTTAAGAAAGAAAAGGAAAACATACAGTTAAGTGTTGACACTCTTGAATATACATCAAAAGGAGTTAAGAAATTAATAGAGAGTCAACTGGTTAATAAAGCTAAATCTGGTCTAGGATATAAGTCTGTTGCACCTCCCAATAAAGGAATGTTTGTACCTCCAGGCATTGACTTAGCTCATACTGTCTTAGAGGAGTTTAAGGATATTGAATTTCCTGGATGTGGTCCTAAAACCAGTGAGAGTCCTACTAGATTTGTCAAGGCCGAGGATTCTTTTGAAAGTGCAAGTGATACCTCTTTAGTTGGAGAAGTTGTGTATGAGGTTAAGACCAATGAAGTTTTGTTTGAGAATAAGTCTGAGGTTAAGTTAGAAGTAAAAAAATGTTCCTAAAGTGGTCAAAAATGAAAATATAAAACCAGTTAGGAATACTGTTAGATATGCTGAGATGTATAGGTCTACAAACAAATCTTCAGTTCCTAGGGGCAATCAGAGCAACTGGAATAATTTAAAATCTCAACAGCTTGGTGATGAGTTTGTTATGCAGAATAAAGTATGTTTTGTGTGTGGTATTTTTGATCATCTGGCTGCATACTGTGACAAAAATCCATGGAAAAAGAAGGTTTTTGGGAGTTCAAGGGTGTATAGGAATACAAAAGCTAGGGTGAATCAAAACAGTCCTACTAGATTGACTCACCCTAATGTAAATCTTAAGATGACACCCAGAGCAGTCATGTTGAAGTCTGGCATCAAATCAATTTTTACTACTAGACCAAACAAGTGTTTTAATTACAAACAAACTGTTTCAAGTGCAAAACCATATTCAAATCATTACAATCATGCACAAACAGTTAACAGGCCCTTTTTCAAGAAAACAGCTTTGTATAATCAAAAATGGATGCCCAATGTCAAACCTGCTAAGCCAGCAGTTTCTACTGCTAGGCCAGCAATTTCTACTGCTAGGCATATGAATGCTGTTAAGAGTCAATGGGGCAATGTTGTAAAGGCCTCAGCACGTTGGGTATGGAAGCCTACCAAACCCAATGGTGCATCAATGACATTCAATAAATATAATTATATTGATGCACGAGGCAGATCCAAGTCAGTGATGGCTTAGGTCCCCAAAAGGAACTAATTCCTTTATTTTGTGTGCAGGAACATCCTACAAAAGTTGAAGAAGATAGAGGGTACTAATATAGTGGATGTTCAAGGCACATGACTGGTAACATGTCATACCTTTCAGATTTTACACCTCTGGATGGAGGACCTGTTATCTTTGGAGGAGGTGTTGGTGGCAAGATTACTGGTAAAGGTATTATTAAAACTGGTAATTTTGACTTTAAAAATGTGTATTTTGTGCCAGAGCTTAAGTATAACCTTTTTAGTGTGTCACAAATTTGTGACAAAAAGAACAAGGTGCTTTTTACTGACACTAACTGTCTTATTCTTTCTCTTGATTTTAAGCTACCTAATGAAAGTCAAGAATTGCTTAAGATCCCCAGAAAGGGTAACACATACAGTGTTGAGATGAATAAGCTTGTTCCTAAATAGGGTCTTACTTGCCTTGTTGCAAAAGCCACATTGGATGAGTCAATGTTATGGCATAGAAGACTTGGTCATATAAATTTCAAAACCATTAATAAGATTGCTAAGTATGGTTTGGTAAGAGGTTTACCTAATAAGATTTTTCAAAATGATCAAACCTATGTTTCTTGCCTTAAGGGTAAACAACACAGAGCTTCTTGTAAGCCCAAGGTTCATAACTCTAATACTCAAGCTTTATACATGCTTCATATGGACTTGTTTGGTCCTACTTCTGTTAATAGTTTGAATCATAAAAGGTACTGTCTTGTGATTACTGATGATTATAGCAGGTTTACATGGGTTTTCTTTTTGAGAATTAACGATGAAACTAGTGAGATCCTTAAGTCCTTTATAACTGAGGTAGAAAACCTAGCTGATAAAAGGGTTAAGATAATCAAATGTGATAATGGGACAGAGTTTAAAAACAGAGTTATGGATGAATTCTGCAAAGAAAAGGGTATTAAAAGAGAATTTAGTGTAGCTAGAACCCCACAACAAAATGGAGTAGCTTAACCCCATAGGTTTGAGTAAAGCCTTTAGCTACCAAACGAGTCTTATAGGTGTGTACATTGCCATCCACGTCAGTTTTCTTCTTGAAGAGCCACTTACTTCCAACGACTTTATCATTGGGAGGAAAGTCTACTTCAATCCAGACTTCGTTATCTCTCATGGGTTGCATTTCCCCATTCATTGCTACTACCTATTTATCCTTTTCAGGACCATTCATGGCAGCCCTATAATTAGCAGGTTCTCCAAGATCCCCTAATATAGTTTCCTCAACTTCTACGTTAAGACATAGACGTTAAGGAGCACGTACAATCCTTGTAGACTTACGAATGGGAACAACTTCAGGTGGAGGACCCAGACTCTCAGGTTTCACAGGAAGTTCGATAGTGTTTTCAGAAGGTAATGCATCTTCATGATCATCTTCCAGATCATAAATTCTCCCGCTGAATTCTTGAGATATGAGATCCTTTTCAAGAAAGTCTCCATACCTAGCAACAATTACTTTGTTTTCAGGTGGGTAGTAAAAGTAGTAACCCATCGTTTCCTTTGGGTATTCTACAAAGATACACTTTACAGATCTCTGTTGGAGTTTATCTGCCGAGTCACGTTTAACATACGCCTCGCAACCCCGGACCTTTAAATAAGACAAGTTAGGAGCTTTACCATTCCATATTTCATATGGTGTCTTATCAACCTTCTTGGTGGGAACCATATTTAGAATACGAACAACAAATTCTAAAGCATAATCCCAAAAAGATAAAGGAAGAGTTTTTAAGATTAAACATTGATCGCACCATGTCTAGCAATGTACGATTTCTTCTCTCAGATACACCATTTTGTTGTTGAGTATTTGGAGATGTGAGATGCTGGACAATTCCATTCTTAGCTAAATAATCTTTAAATTCTTAGCTTAGGTATTCACCACCTTTATCGGATCGAAGAGCTTTAATCTTCTTTCCTAGTTGCAATTTTACTTCTACTTTGAAGACCTTAAATGTTTCAAACACCTCATGTTTATGTTTAAGCAAGTAAACATAACCATAACGGCTGAAATCATCTGTAAATGTTAAGAAGTAGCTAGCACCTTTCCTTGACACATGTCTAAGTGGTCCACACACATCAGTATGTATCAAACCAACTAGATCAGAAGCCCTTTTGCGTACGATTATGAAAAGATTTCTTTGTCATCTTCCCAGATATACAAGATTCGCATTTATCAAATGATTCATCATTGATATTTTGCAAAAGCCCATCATGTTGCAGCTTTTCCATGCAAGTCTTGCCTATGTGAGCAAGTTGACAATGCCAAAGATAAGAAGAATCCAAGTCCTTCTTGATTCTCTTATTATTGATGCTAAACATCGAATTATTTTTATTGGATACATTATCATTCATGTCAATCTCAAATACACCATTCATAGCAATAACATTAAAATAAAAAATACCATTTAAAGAAACATAAATTCCATTACTAGTGATAGTGTGAATAAAACCAAGATCCAACAATAAAGAAAAGGAAACAACACCTCTAATAATAAAAGGTGCATAATAACAATTGTTTAATGACAGTACTAAGCAAGAAGGCAAAACTAAATTAAACACTCCTATGGCTTCAACAGCTGCAGGTGCTCCATTTCCCACATGCATATATTGTTCCCCATAGGCAAGCTTCCTTTCAACTCTAAACCCCTGCAGTGTATTACAAATGTGAATACCACATCCAGTATCATATACCCAGGAATTTATTTTATGAGTTAATGTAAATAATTCAATCATGAATAAGTTACCTGAAGTACTGGCGACCTGCCCAGACTTCTTGTTCTTATTAGCTCGCAACTCTTCAACATAGAGATGACAATTCCTCTTCTAGTGTCCAACTACATGGCAGTAGTGGCAAGCCTGATCCTTCTTGGGATTATCCTTCTTCTTAGGAGGGTATTTCTTAGGTTCAGGTTGATAGGCCATAACTTGCTTACCCTTATCACCTTTGCCTTTACCCTTCTTGTTCATTTGCGGTTTTGGCTTGTTTATCCTACCACCTTGAATAACAAGTACTTGAGGTGTAGGAGCCTTCTTTTGTAATCCTTTCTTGTAGTCATTGAGCAATGTGTGCAATTCACTCACTGTCTCCCCACACAGTGCATATTAAAGTTTTGAACAAAACCACCAAAATCCTTGTTAAGGGATCTATTGATTAAGTTAATACTAATTTCTTGCATGTAAGGATATCCGAGTGCTACAAGTTTGTCCATGTAACTTTTCATAAGCAATACATGAGCACCCACGGACTTACCATCTTCCTGCTTACAGCTGTGAAGAGCATTAATCAAATCATACAATTCAACGGCTGCAAGTTTCTCAAACATACGTCTGAGTTCGTTGAGCATGTCATAAGGGGAAAAATTGATAGGATTGATGATACACTTAGGATGTTAGTCCTGTTAACGTGTATAATGATACTTTGAGTGAATATAACCAAGTATGCGGAATCTACTTGATTATACTTAGAAGATTATTTGTTTGAGTGTATGAACAATGAAGACAACAATTAGCACCAAAAGATTCAATATTATTAATAATACGAGTGATCTTCACTTATCACTAGGGTTACAAAACCTTTAATCTATTCGTATAACAAAGATATTGAAAACCTAACATAGGATCTCCTTTTATAGCACAAAGAGTCCTTTACAAGTAAACTACAATATACGTATCAATCTATAACTATAAGATATACACCAAATCTATTCTATATATATATCTTCACACGTCTTCATCTTTGTCTTCATCACATAAGCAGTACTAACTCTTGTGCTAGCAGTACTAACTGAATTAGTACTGTTAGTGTTATACTCCACCAGTTGAAACATTTAGCCTGGCAGTACTAACTGTTAGTTTAATTCCTATCAATCCTCCCCTAAACTTATGATTTCTCTACAAATCACTAAGTTTCTTAATTAAACTTCAACTCTGTAAATGATGGGGGGATTCTTCCAAACACTTCACTTACTTATGTCTCTTCCTTTTAAACTGATCATATATCCTCTGACTCAGATTTTGAACTACCTCAGTATTTTCTTCACATCTTAGCTTTGAAGAAATCATCACTACAAGTACATCTGCACTTAATGGATACTCCAATTCTGCTAACATAAAGATATCCACTCCATTCTGTGTTGACAGATGATGCACATTACAAGAATCATAAAATTCCCATGAAGTAGTCAGAACATAAATAGGAAAATTCCAAGACACATCTGTAGGATCTGGTTCATACAATCTCTTGAATTCAACCCAAAGTTCTTGTTCTTTCACATCTGTCTTCTTCTTTGTTTTGAGCTTCTCTTGAACTAATCTCCACAATGTATTTAGATCTTCTCTATCACAAGCTCTCAGCAAATTTTCAAAATTCTTGAAAACTGTTGTCTCTCCACCAACTCTGGTAATCTTCAAAGCTTTTCCAAATTTGTCCTTGAAAATCTCCCAATCCACTATTGGATGTCTAGCTTGAATTGGATCAACACATAAAGCTTCTGGCACAGTAATAAGCATTTTGCTCATCTGCTCTTGTGATAATTCCACTTTTTCTGCTTGTGCTTCCACTTTCTCAGTTTGTTCTTTCTCAGCAGTCTTAAGTCTCTTTGAAGATCTTTTCTCTATGTCCATAGGAAACTTTATTTGAGCTCTTCTGTATGCATTGTAATACAAAAGTTCAATTTCTTCATTTGATTTTCCCTTCAACTGAGTTTCTTTCCAACCAGCTTGATTCCTAAGATACATCTTCATTCCACTTATGATCTGAGCTTTTGTTGGTTTTCATTTTCTCTTTTGACCTTGAATCGTTCTAATATTCTGCATTATCTCATCCAAAGCTCCTTCATCATTCTTTTTGTTAATAAAATCAATAAGTAGAACTGACCTTTCTTCAACACTTAGACTTTCATCTGCAATCAACTCTATAGCTTTTTCCTTTACTCTTGGATCAGTATCAATAAAGTGTTGAATTTGCTCTTCATAAGATTGTTGAGCAATAATTGCATCAGAAGCAATTCTTTCCTTCTCCAATCTTTGAGTTTCCATAAAGCTTGCCACTTCTTCTTCATGAAACTTTATTGCCACTTCTTTATCAAAATCTATCTGAGCTTGAGTTCTTGGCTTGATTTTCTTTTGTTAAAGCTCATCTTCAATCAATATCCCTTTTCCCTTATCTTGAGCAGTTTGTACTGCTACCTCAGCAGTTTGTACTGCTCCCTTTGAACTTGTAGCAGTATCATGAATTTCTTCATCAAGATCAATCAATTTAGTTCCCTCATCTAGATCCACAGGCTCTGTAGCTTGAGAATCACCCATATCCATGTCATCACCATCTTTATTACCACCACCAGTACCTTGATCTTCAAAATCCAATTTCCTCCCCTGAGTTTCTGACCCTGTTTTCCTTGTGTTCCTCCCCTGTTTGGGAGAATCATCACCATCATCTGAATTAGAACTTGAAGAACTAGTAGAAAGTACCATCTTTGATCTTTTGCCCTTTTTCTTCTTTACTTGATCCTCCAATATCTTTACTTTTGTAACTAACTTGGTATAGACCAGGGCAAAATTTTTGTTATGACTTTTGAGCTCATCCTCCAGACTTACCACCTTGTCAGACAACTTGATACATAATTCCATAAATTCATTAAGTTTAGAACTGCCCTCATCACTTCTAGCTGTGTTACCTGCTAGGAGAGGTGAATCAAGGGGCATTGATTCAGTTTCTGCCCTAGTTGGACTAGGATGTACTCCTGAACCACCCATGTATTCCATTTGGCTCGGGGTTACATCACCTGTGGCAAGTCTTTAAGTACTTGGCACATTAGATGTTGCCATGGTAGGGGTCTTAATGATGTTTACACTGGCCTGCCCAGCTACTAAGCCAGAAGCAGTAGTGTAAGCCCCATCCATACTATCACCATGGATAGCCTCATCTGCTACAAAGGTATGAGTAGGATGACTAGGCTGAGGAACCATAGTCTCCTTTCTGGTTCTTCTCCTATAGGTTGTGATTACTGGGGGTGTATGAGTAACTTCTGGAACCACAATGGGTTTGTGTTGGGGCTCAGTTGGGATTACTGACCCTTCACCCTGATTTTGTTGAATCTGAGCAAGCATATCTTGAAATAAAGGTGTTACTTCCCCATTCCACCCTCTAGATGCCATTGCCATATTTTGAAATACTTTTTGTTGTAGGCAAGGAGTAGGAAAAATTGTTTTATGGGAAAGTAACTGACTTTTCTTTGCATTTAAAATGGTTTGAATGAACCTTGGATACATCAAAAAATTTGTTGGAGATGTCACATTCTTCACCATACTTTCAAAAATCATTTTTGAAAAGTTATAAACTCTGTTAGTGGATAAACACACAAGAGCAATAGCAATATTGCTACTGAATTGCTCCCATGAGGTTCTTTTAGGACTAAGACAGTGAAGAAGTGTACGTGTTAAAAATCTCCATTGAGGTGAGAAACATCCCTTTTTAAAAGTTAAAAGTCTGTTGGATGTGTCATACCCCATATTTGAAATATGATGTAAAATTTCTGTGTTTGGCAAGTCTATGATACAATTTGAATCATCTAAATGGAGATGTCTCCTTAAAGATTTTTCTGTAACATAGATGGTTTGCCCATCCACAGTTGCACTAAGTGCAGTGATAGGTGTATCCTCATCATCTTCATCAAGTGTTATGACAGATGAAGTCTGCCAAAACTGTTTGATTTGTGAGGAATAGAGAGTGGGATTAACAATCAAAGCATACCTTATGTAGGAATTGTTGAGAAAATCCACAATCTCATAGAACTTAGGTCCATCCCCTTGCTCTGTTTTCTCCAAGTAGGCTACCTGGTTGTGTGTCTTGACGAATTCCAAATTATCCATTATTAATGATGCAAATTTTAACAGAAAAGTGGTCGTTTGTGGTTCAATGGATGATGTGAAAAGCCAATTGGGATTTTATAGATGAACAGTTAGGGTTTGAGAATTTTGCGCAAAGGATAAGAATTATCTTTAGAAAGATTAAAATTTAGAAAGAAGATAATTATCCTAAGAAAAACCCTATATATATGGTAACAAACGTTATTTACCCAACGGCTATAAAAATTAGTTACTGACACAACAGTTACAACGGCTAGTTCAGCAGTACAAACTTTGCACTACCAGTACTAATTTTTAAGAAAAATTTAAGGAGCAGTATAAACTTAATATTGATTTAAAAACAATACTGCCCACTCATAGTTTTTAGCAAACTATCAGCTATCAACGGATTTGATGTGTCTTTACCAATAGCCGTTTGCTTTGGACTAGCCAACTCTTCACTGTGAAGTATGGTGAGTTAATAACCATATAGTTTTTGGTAAACTATCAACCATGAACGAATTTGAGAAGTCTTTACCAGAAACCGTTTGCTCTGGACTAGTTGGTTCTTGATGTGGGTTAGACATGGTGAACCAATTGCCATTTGTTGTGTGCACAGATCACACACTTGAGTCTCCAAAGCACCATTCCATCCAAAGCATCAATTACTTAATTCACAAACTCCAAGTAATTTGCTCAATCAACCTGCAATTGTTAGTCCAAAAACAGAAAACAAAGTGCAAAGCACTTGTCTCATAACATATAAGCATATGACTAACATTGCACATAAACAAGGAAATTAGTTTCCTTGGGAAACCCATGCCATCACTGACTTAGGTTTTCCACTTGCATCAATATAATTAAACCTTTTTAGAATAATTGATGCACCATTGGATTGAAGTGGTCTCCAAACCCATGATGCTGATGCATTAATACCATTGCCCATCTTTCCCTTAGCAGAGTTTTTAAAACTACCAGTATTAACTGCTTGCCTAGTAGTATGAACTACTGGCTTTGCAGTTGTAACCTTAGGTTTCCAAATTTGGTTCTTTACCACTGCTTTGTTATGAAAGGGCCTTGTAGCAGTTTTTGGTGCAGATTTGAAAATTGTTTTTCACTTTGAACTGCTTGTCTTGGGTAAAAAGTCTTATTTGGTCTGGCAGTATGAACTGCTGGTCTAGCAGTACTAAGAGGTTTTGGTCCAAACTTCAATAGAACTTCTCTGGGTGACATTCTAGCAAGATTAGAGTGATTTTGAGGTCTTTCTAAGTTCACTCTATGGTTTGAATACCCAGTTACCCTTTTGTTGCAATAAGATGCAAGATGGTCAAACTCTCCACAATTAAAACAAGCTTTCTTGTAAAAGACAAAGTCATCACCTAGTTGGTGAGACTTGAGGTTGTTCCAGTTCCTTTGGTTATCTCTGGGATTGTGTGTGGTTCTATACATTTCACAATATCTTACTGGTTGCCTAACTTGTTTAACATTGGTTTTAGGCCTAACAGTATTAACTTTGACCACCTTAGGAACTCTTGTTCCTTCTACCTTAACAATATCAGGTTTAACCTTAACCTGATCATCCTCATCATCATCAGAAGTCCAATCCTCTATGGTTGGAGCATCTGAGTCTCTACCAGAGGACACCTTGTCCTCAGTGAGTGAAGTATCACTTGCACTCTTAAAGGATTCACTTACTTCTACAGGCTTGTCAACTACTACATTCTCCTTTTGTTGAGGACCATATTCTAGCTTGGGTAGTTGAAATTCAGGCAAACCTGTGTGTTCTAGCCCTAGACCTGACTTAGCCTTATTGATGATTTGACACTCAATTATTTTATTGACACCTTTAGATGCATACTCTAGTGTCTCTATACTTAATTGAATGTTTTCCTTATCCTGTTTAAGCTTATCAAACTCAGCTCTCAAAAAACTAATTTCATCATCTCTAAAAAATATGTCCCTTTTAAGCACAGCTATGTCATCAGCAAAACTAGATTCATTTTTCTTATAGTGAACAATTTGCTCCTCTAGAATAGCTAAACCTCTCTTATGATTTGCTAAATTAAAAATAGTCTTGTTTAGCTCTATTCTTTGTTCATCATATTGTTTTCTAAGAGTTTCTAGTTCTTTTAAAGCAACACATGATTTAGAATACTTAGCAACTTGTACCTCAGAATCAGAGAAAGCCATGAGTGCTATCTCAGTAGGTGCTGCTTCCTCCTCTTCCATAAAGCTCCAATCAAATCCCAAACCATCAATAGCTACCATAGCTTTTGAGCTTGAGTCAGTAATCTCCACTTCCTTGGTCTTGCTTCCATAGCCTCTGCTCTTGCCATCTTGTTGTCTTGGCCTTCTGCACTCCTTTGAAAAATGGCCCATCTTATGGCAATTATAGCATTCAATCTTTAACTTATCATAACCAGCAGTATCATTGCTGTTTATGGTAATCTTCTTCCCTGTCCTCAGATGGAATTTCCTGGCCCTTATGCTAAGAAGAGAAATTTACCATTTGATATCCATCTCCTCAAGATCATCATCATTGATCTCTTGGAGGTCTTCATATGTTAACATGGATCCATTATGCTGGGTAGTCAGAAATGCACAGCAAGTTGTCTCATCCATAATGCCTTTAGTAATGCTTGATGTGCTAGCAGTACCAATATTAAAACTAGCAGTACCAACTGCTGCACGAACCTTCACTTTTTCAGGATTTGAGTTACTAGGAGATGACACAAATGCCATGTTCCCAGTACTTGAGCTTGTTCCAACAACCTTCTTCACATCTTATTCTACAATCTTGAAGTTGCTATACAGATCCATCAAGCTCAAGGAATCAATATCTGTCTTGTTCTTCCAGACAACAACATGCATAGCCCATTCTGATGGTAGACTTCTCAGGAATTTTGAGTTGAGGTCTTCCTGAGGTATATCAATTCCAAGAACTGCAAGTTGGCTCACAAGTTTCTGAAGTCTGTTAAACATGTGGTCCAATGATTCATTACTTGTTGCAGAAAAGTTCTCAAAATTTTGCTTGAGGAGTGTCTTCTGAGTCTTTTTGGTGGCTTCATTCCCACCAAATCTTGCAACAATGGCCTCAAATAATGACTTGGCATCCTTGAACTTGCTAAAGTTCCAGAGTTGATCATTGGATATTGTCATCATGAGCATACTCCTTGCCTTGATGTCATTCTTCATCAGAACCCTTTCTTCTGCAGTCCCTGGCTTTGTCTGCACAGTTGTCACAACTTTACCCTCAACAGTTGATGTTGTGGTTGTAGGCTTGAATGGATTCCCTTCTTCAATGATTTCCCAAAGTGCATAGTCCTGCACTTGGAAGTATTGTTCAATACGTAGCCTCCATATGTCAAACTCATTCTGCTTCAACATTGGTAACTTTGCAGCAACATTAGTTGTAGAAGTCTCCATGTCCATTGCTTCTTCTAATAGTTCAATAGTATCAACCTGGCTCTGATACCACTTGATAGGATTGATGATACACTTAGGATGTTAGTCCTGTTAACGTGTATAATGATACTTTGAGTGAATATAACCAAGTATGCGGAATCTACTTGATTATACTTAGAAGAATATTTGTTTGAGTGTATGAACAATGAAGACAACAATTAGCACCAAAAGATTCAATATTATTAATAATACGAGTGATCTTCACTTATCACTAGGGTTACAAAACCTTGAATCTATTCGTATGACAAAGATATTGAAAACCTAACGTAGGATCTCCTTTTATAGCACAAAGAGTCCTTTACAAGTAAACTACAATATACGTATCAATCTATAACTATAAGATATACACCAAATCTATTCTATATATATATATATATATATATATATATATATATATATATATATATATATATATATATATATATATATATATATATATATCTTCACACGTCTTCATCTTTGTCTTCATCACATAAGCAGTACTAACTCTTGTGAGCAGTTGAAACATTTAGCCTGACAGTACTAACTGTTAGTTTAATTCCTAACAAAAATTCTCAAACTACTTTTGTAAAGCAGGTGTCATCATTCCCAGCATCATGCAAGCCACATCATTATGTTTCTTATATTCAACTTTCCACTCTGCGTTTTCAGCATCAGATGCAGTAGCAGCAGGTTCAGCAGGACAAGGCTTATACAAATATTCCAGTTTCTCAGCCACTCGCAAGACAATCCTGAGTGATCGAAACCAGTCATTGAAATTCGCAGTACCAGTCTATTTTTCTCACTCAAAAAATGATTTGAACGCAGAACTTAGAGTAGTGTTATCAGTTTGAGCCATTTCTATAGAAAAAAGTTCAAATATTAGTATTTTTGATAATACAATTTTTTAAGAAAATAAAATACCCAAGGAAATATTCATATAACCATAGAATTTTCTTGAAAACTAGAATCCAAATTGACATAGTTCCATTACATCAGTTGATCTGCTAGTAATGAAAGTATTCAACAAGGTAATTGTTGAACAATAATTGACAAACGATTTTCAATTTCTAGATCATTATGTGATTTACAATTGCCGAACATAGTTGCAATGTAAGCATGTTTCATCCCAATCTTATGCCTTGAGTCATAGGTCTCACTAACTAAATCAATTAAGTTGTCTAATTTAGAAACTGCAAATTATCCAGTTACGGTCTCACGTAACATGAAAATTCACCGTGTCATCACAATCTAGCTAAGGTCTCACTTAGGCTAAATGGTGACTTCAAGTGTTTCTTATAATTAGATGGCATAAAATTAAATTTAAGGGTACTAGTTTTTGATGTTTACAATCAAAAAATTATTTATGAAGAAGCATGCATACAACTTCATAACATAAGCTTTAATAAAAACGTTTTTATTAACCAATTTCAGTAAGATCAAATTAACCAAGTTTTAATTGAGGTATTGGATGAACCAATCAAAGAATTACCTACAATTATCGCCCACTATATCGTACTACTGCATGAGTCAAAAGACTCAAGTTATTAGGATAATTACCACAAATTGGCGCATGAAATTGAGGTCAATTCACCCTTAAGGTGATTTTGTACATAAAAAATAGTCGTACTAGGTAGCTCTAATTTGACGCACAAAGGAGCGGAGAAATAAAGGTTAGCTTAAAGTCATTAAAAACCCGTTTCTTTAAGGTCACAATTTAATGTGTACCCTCCTTATACCCCTCACACAGTTTTTCAGTTGGGTGAGCCTTTCTTACTATTTGGTACAAAACTCGTCAATCAACTAAAAGTTGTAGTTTTGACTCTTAAAAACATGTCATAAATTATAAAACTTGCTAGTCTCGCCTGGGAGCGAATTACCGTGCGAAACGAACCACTATCGGCACATGAGACTTTGCAAGATTACAATTTATACACAATCAAGTTTCACCATTATTTAATCCGGTTTATTTTTCTATTCAAAATTACCCTTTTTGCTTACAACATGTCAAACAAAATAAGCAAAACAAGTAATAATAAAAAATAAACATCTAAATAATGCGCACATAACTAACACTTAATATGTGAAAACAAGTAGCCACATGCAAACTTATTCGATAAAACCTATTAATAATCAATTCTAGGTTAAATAATGCATATATTAACTATTACTCTCACTTACAAAGGCAAGTGAACCACATGCATCGACGAATCGATTGCGTAAACCATAGCTAAAAATATGCCATATTGCACATAATTGATTAATTAATTTAATTGAGGTCTTCCCCAATTCCAAATTTATCAATTAAATACATGTGTAAAACTTAACAATTAATCCATATAGACAATAATCCATGACAAACATGCATGTTTTATCATGGATTTCTCATAACAGTTATAACACGTTGTCACAAGATCACATACAATTAACACGTAATTATATCATGCAATCCTAGGGTTTCTAATTCAATTAATAAACAAAACAATTTTTTTTATTAAATTTAGGGCAATCGCCCCCCCCCCCCCCTAAAATTAGGGTTTCAAACTTTTCTAAACCCTAAAATTTGACATATATATATATATATATAATATATATATATATATATATATATATGATATATATATATATATATATATATATATATATATATAAACACGATACAAGATTCATTTTTTACGTGTTTCAGTAATTAATTACACATTAAACAAGGCTCGCGATACCACTGTCGATTTTAATAACATGACATATAATAAATTAAACACATAAACATCAAAGCAAGTGCGGAAGCGTAGGAACATATAACACATAATTAATTAACCGAATAATAAAAGTATGCATACCTTTTAGCAACTCCAAGCAAGCAATTAATTCGATCAATATATGAACCCTAGTTAGGGTTTATGTGGATTAACGAATTGACACTTACCTTGTTTTTCAATTCAATCCAAGATACTAACAATAGTGTGTTAGTACCACGTTCTTGTACACACGTACTAATACCGACTTAAAGTTAATGCTAGTTAAAGAAAACACAAAACAATTTTGTGTTGGAAAACAATATCCGATCGACCCTATGTAGGGTGTTTGTTTGACCAGCCTAGAAGAAAGAAAAGAAGAAAACACGTTTAGGGTTATGTGCGTGTAACAAGAGATGACAAACAATTAACCCCTATGTTTGTTTATGTAGGATGACAAAACTTGGAGGACAAGTTGGACTTGGGTTGGGTTTCCCCTTCCTCTTTGTCCGATCGGATCTAAGCAAACCCAAAGGGTTTCTAGATCTTTTTTGTTCTCTATTTTTTCATCTAAAATCCTTTCCTTATTTCATTTAACGACCGTTAGTCCATTACAATTAATTACTTAACGTTCGTTAGTTGTTTTATGTAATTAATAATTATATATAACATTTTATATCTAATTATTAAACATTAATTCTTCATACGTAAAGTGTGCAATCCCGTGGTCTCGAGTTCGATCCTAACATATAATATTGTCCATAAAACTAACAGTACCTCCACTTGTGGCCACTCTTTAACAACTTCTAAAATACTAGCAAAAAAAAGTTGCATAGTACCCGATGAGTTTTTTGGTGGTCCAAGAACACACGTAGGCTTTGCAACTTTGTAATCATCAGTTTTGGGGTCAAACCCAAACCGATAAAGTATATCAATAACCTCGCCATCTCCATTAACTGGGGCAGGCACAGTGAATGGAGGGAGAGTTAATACAGTCGAGAAAGAAGGGTTCCAAATGTGAATGACATCACGAATAGGATATGATCGTTTAACAAAGCATATTAAGCCATTAACCGAACCAACAACAGAACAACCATCGTAAACATATGGTGTTTCAACAGGGAGTTTGATGAAATTAGTGAGTTCAGGATAAAGACATCGAGATGGATGAGCTGTGAATGGCTTATGGCGCCTACCAAAAGAAAATCCATGGTAGAAGACCAAAAGAATTTAATCATTGTTGCGGACTGAATAATTAAGGTGGGATTTTATGAAGGATGGTTTAAATAAAGATCATTCCATGGCTTAGATACACACCTTATTTGAGCGAGCAACTTGGCGTGTAACCGGATGAATATGTTGGATAAAACATCCAAGGGTAGGTGAGGTCCTCTACAGAACCTGCCGGTAGTGAGGAAGTCATTCCGCTTCGCAAAAGTAAACGTAAGTTATTGAAGAGATAATAACTTGTCAGCCCACATTGGAAACTCGAGCATCCACTCAAACAAATTCATCGGTAGCACAAAAATGTCACAATTAAAGAATGCATTTAGTACTGCCAACCCTCTTGTAGCATTGGATTCGCTTACATGGCACTTCACCATACTTGATCACCCCTCCTTACCATGTGCCTACATTACAGTAAATGATATCACAATCACATTCAACTATATATACTTTCTACTTGGAAAATGCTAAACGTAGCCCTTATGTATAAGACATTGGGACATGCATTGAATGTTTGAACCTTAATAATAAACTACCCACCCCCGGCATATAACTTGTAACACCCCAACCCGACAAGGGTCAAAATGTCACATTATGGTGTCATACAAAGCACATAAACGCAAGCGGAAGTCTTATTAAATAAAGTACCAAGTCATATAAACCAAATGACTTCAAAAGGAAATACATAATCCGACATGTCCAACAAAATAAAATAACCAAAACAAATGTTCTCCAAACTAAGTCCAGAATGATAGGAAACTAGGTAAGGTCGGTCCACTCATAAGCTCCTACTCTCAGCCCAACCAAAGCCCAGCATCCCGCTTATTACCTGCCGCAGGAAAAAGAAATGCGGCTGAGCTTAAAAAGCCCAGTGAACAGATATAACGAAACAATAAACTGAATCAACTGAATATACAAAACTGAATCAAATGGATCTGTTGAAAAAAGTATTAAATATCATAAGAAGCAAAGCATAGTGAACCGTAAGGAGATCGTAAAGAAGTCAAAGGAATCAAACAGAGATATATAATCATATAACAGAACAGAAATGCCCACAAGCTCAAAAAAAAGCATGCCACATGCTTAGTCATATAATCCTGTCATAGCATAAGTGTACAAGGAGGGGAGACCTCTCAAGTACCAAAAGGGTGATGGGGTGCATGGCACGCGCAAACCAGTCACCAAATCATATCATAATCATATCCAAACATATACCTAGGATGCATCCATACGCTCCCTGCAAAATAAAATACATATGCCAGTACTAGACTGTACATACATATACTTAATGGCCATGTGCACAATCTTCATATATCATATCATATCAGAACAGAACAGAATAGAACAGAAAGGGAACGCCGTGGATCCATCACACCTCCACGGAAAGTGTCATGCCACTGGTGCCTCAATGACATGGTCATGGTACCTCCATGACTAGTAAACAAATAGCTCGGGAAACAGAACAAAACAAATATCATATCAAGTCATCAAATCATAACTAATCAGAGCATATCAAACTGAACGGAATCATATCATAGCAAATGGATAGCAAACGAATATCATATCAACGAATAGTAAAACGAATATCAAGCCAAAGGATTATATCAAGAGAATCATAGCAAAGGCTCATATCAACGGAATCATAACAAAGCAAATGAATCAAAGTCAAGGATCGAAAAGTCAAGAGAACAAAACCCTTACTGAGAAAGGGTAGAATATCTGTACCTTATGAAATTGAAATCAAATAGAAAAGAACACAAGGAAAGGTGAATCACTCCTTCTTCACCGAATCTACACGAATTATAATCATATATTACTTATACGCTCATTTAATATCATAACGGATTTTAAGTACTTATTAGCTCATTCATTAATGTGTTTTAGGGTTTCACATGTGGAATAGTAAGTATTCATAACATAGGTTTAAAAGTATCTCGGATTGGTTTTCAAATGAATTTAGCGTCAAAACATATTTAATGGGATTAGGTTACACCAAAACCGTAACTTATAACATATTTCAGATTTTATCACGTTTAAGCCCCTTTGTTTATGAATTTAAAACCACACTTATATACCTACTGAGGTGCTCAAATAATTATCAAAGATACTTATACATGTTAGGTAATTACTATAATTTTTCCAGATTTTATTTCAAAATGCAAGTATCCAAACAAAAATCATTTTTCCAGACCTGTCCAGAAGGTGCACTGCAGGTATACCCCGAAAGTTTGTATTTAATTAACCCATTTTAGCCTTTCAAAAAATCCACAAAAATTCCAGTAAGTCTTATACATCTTAAAAATCCTCCCTGTCAAATAAGACCTCTTAATTCCTTATGGTTTGAAAACTAAAAATCAAAAACACCAACTGATTTTCAGACATCAAAAATACAGTTTTGACACTTAATCTAGTAAAAATCAAAAGACTACCCTCTCTACCTCCAATGACCACAAAATTTGATATTCAGATAGTACACTTCACGAACTCAGTTTTAGACCCAAGAATTATGCAAAAACATATTGTTATCATTAAATTACACCTTGTGCAAAATGACCCAATTTCTGGACAGCTTATACACCTAAAATCATAACAAACCCCTAAACCCCTTTCAAGCCCTAATTGCCCCAATTAATTGCCTAGGGTTTTCAGGTTTTATATCATAATTAATGTGTCATTAATGTTCATATTAGGGCTTCAAAAACATAGGTCTAGGGCCGGACAAAACGACACCAAAACAGCCCACAAAACACAACACACAACAGTCCACAAAACTCGATACCAAACAGTTACCAAGGCGTATAGTTTTCATGATTTTATGTGACTATTTAAGGCTGATCATTAGAGCTTGATTAAGGTTATATACATGTCGACCTAGGGCTGGAAAAGTGACACAAAACAACATAATATAACACGATACAAAACATATTAAAAGGGCGTAGGTTTTATAATTTTATGTGACCAGCGACGAGGCAAATATGACCAGTATTTAAACATGATTCAAAGGTTTTTCTTAGCATGATATTAGTCTTTTTTAAACCTGTAATATGTCGAATAGAAAACAGCAAAGAGAGGACTCCAAACATGTGTGTCGATTGGAAATAGAAAACGAATGGGATCAAGAAACTAGCGCTCGGATTGCACTAACAAAACACCAATGATTACACCCTCTTTGGTCACCAACTCTTCTTGTTCTCTCTTCTTCTTCCTTGGCAGCAAAACAAAGGAATATGTGGGTATTTTCTGGTTGGTTCGATGCTAGAGAGAATGGGATGGAGGGAAAATAATATACAGATTGTGATAAATTAGGGCAAAGCGTGTACTATAAAATGGTAATACCGTGTTTTCTTGATAAGAGTTAAGGAGTATGTATCTTTTATTTTATGGCAAGATCTTCATGTGTTCTTATCCTCTCAAAATAAACGAGCCAAGGAATATGGGCTAGGGAAAAAAATTCGGTTTAGGCATAATAGGACTAGGATAGAATTTGTTTAAGTAACTTTATGAAAAGATTTAATTAGGTTAATTAGGATTTAATTATAGTGTGTAATTTAATTATAATGTATAGTTTTAATGACATAAAATTAATAATTCAACTTAGGATAAAATTCAAAATGGCGCAAAAATTATGGTTCAAATATTTCGGGTTTTACATAACTACTCCCAACCGACTTAATGTACAACCACTTGTGCATCTTTTTAACTTTTAAATAGTAGCCCTTAGGGCTACAAATAACAAAACCCTTACTACTTAATCATGTATATATACCTTATCATTGTTGTATGCGGATATTGGTGATCACATTTCATACACATGCATTATTACAGAGTGATCAAGAGCTTAGCTTGATCCAAAAAATGGCGGAGCTAGATGACGGCTATAGGGTGCTCAACTGACGTTCTTAGAAAAGCATAATACTCATGGATTGAAGTGATATAGGCTACAACCTACACCCCTTGTTCCTCTACTTGGTCTTTTATTTTATTTTTTTTTCAGAATTTCAATCCTCACAATCAGGTATTTCATTCTTCTATCTACACGTCATAATTCGTTTTCTAATTGCTTAATTGGATAACAGTTCATCTCTGATGGCAGAAGCAAAACATTAAACAAGAATCATTTTAGTTACAAATTAGATAATTGTATGGTAACAATTCAAATTTGTGGTTCATACTATTTAATAATTCCAATTGAGGCAACCATGGTATACATTTTAATAAAATTGACAGATTCACTCATATAATAGTTTCTAAATAATTAATAATTTTTAATCTCGTTACAACTTTGATCCCTGTTAAATATGTTTATACATAATTCTTTTCTTTTTATTTTTATTTTGGTAACCATGGTTTCGGCCTTTTGGCCAACTAATCCACAAGTTTAAAGCACAACGCGACACAGACACTAAAGGTAAAGCCCTCCCCTTTTTTGGAAGATTGGCTTGGACATATCGGGATTGAACTTTAGACAGAGGCGGATGTAGGCTTTGGCCACATGTGGCACGTGCCACATATGGATTGGATGTGTGAAATATGAATTTCTTACAAAGCCAGTATGACTTACTTTTATTATACTTTAGTGCTATACATTGATTCACTTATTCGGTTGGTGTCTATTATTTACTACTCCCTCCGTTCCTAAATAAGTGTCCACTGTTGACTTTTAAAGTCTTCTTTTTTAAACTTTGACCTCAAATTATTTTATTTGTGTTATGTAATACTTGATGCAAAATATATGAATGGATTGAGTTTTAAATGTATTTTCATTGGTATAATTTTCACTAATTATTACATAACACAAATGAAATAATTTAAGGTCAAAGTTCTAAAATAAAGACTTTAAAAGTCAATAGTGGACATTTATTTAGGGACGGAGGGAGTAATACTTTATAGAAAGTATAAACCCAACACAAGGACAAGCCTAATTAATTTGGAAATGAAAGACTAACGAGGTGCAGGAACTCGCCGCGTTGCGGCAGGGGTGTTTGCTAGTAATGAGTAGACGCAAAGTGCCGCATACAGCCGGTACAGATACATGCATAAGGCTACCTTTGGCCTGACACAATGAAACGCCAACTCAAGTGAGAGCAAACTTACTCATGAAATTACTAACTTCAATAGCTTCAAAGTCCGAACGATGTGTTAAATGGTGATACTAATTAGTAATTACTGATACAACTAAAAACATGTATGAACTTTCACTTCATAAATATCACTCTTAATTTCCTCGTTTACAACAAATAACAGTTACATTAAAGCCATCGAAACAATATACTTAAATATGCAGTCAGACACAATGAGTAAAGCGCTTAAATCCTTGTCAATCTCTAGTCTGTCAGGTAAACTGACCCTCACTAATGACATATACCATTACGAACTATTTTTGTGGCCATACATGCTTAAAACATACCATTTATTCCGTTGGCATTTTTTTTCATGTCTTTTTGTTGCATCGGTGGCCTGTTTCACCTTGAATGATTTTGGGAATAATAGCTGAGACGCTTCAAACTTTTTTCTCCGCGTTTCAGCTTCTCTTTCAACTTCATCAATGGAGAGGCAGGAACCTGAAAAACAGGAAAAGGGGTATGTGAACACACAATTATAAAGGACACCACCTGGCGCGCATAACTTAATCAAAATAGAAAAGCTCAATTCAAAATTTTATATTTAATGGGTTAAGCAAGAAACTGCAGATCTAACATTTTTTTGGATGAAGAAGAGGTTGTGGAAGAATATGGAACCTTATGGAAGAAGCTGGAAGAAAAGTGTAGAATATAAAGAAACCGGCAGCAAAATTTTGTACCTGACAAAGAACATTCGCAGTACTCTGTCTACCCCACTCCAGCAACTGGATAAGTTCAAGCACAAAAAGGGCTAACGTTGGGCTTTGGGTTATCGCATTGGGCTATTTAGACCAGCCGCGTTGCGGCGGGGGTGTTTGCAGTTTTGTTTAATCATCGTTTGGAAATAGACGATTACATTATGTCGCGAAAGTAGATAGTTACATTGTAGCAGTGTTTGTTTACAAAAGGGGCATGTTTGAAGCCTAGTGGCATGAATATTTGTATATTCCTTGCAAAGAAGTTGCTATTATATGTAGTTAGGCTACTTATCTTTCATGAGTGTGATTCCTATGCAGCAAACTTAAACTAAGTTCCATATCATTATCTGCAAAAAAAGGATGATCCACTGTAAAACAAAAACCATAAACGGGAAAACAATATTCTGCAAAAAGGGAGGATCCACTGTAAAACTAAAACAGTTGTAACACCCCAACCCGACAAGGGTAGAAGTGCCACATTATGGTGACATATCAAAGCAAACACAAGCATATGACTAATTAATGCAAAATAACTTCAAGGGTTACAAGGGAAAAATTTGAAGATACAAGGTTACAAAGGAAATAATAATAAATTCTAAGTTCTATAATTTGCAATTGTTCTAATCATCTCTAATCCAGAATAGCTAGTAAGGTCTTCTAAGTCCAAGGTACTCTCCACTCATACCCAGCTTCCAAACTAAAACCTGCCGCAGGAAAAGAAATGCGGCTGAGCTTAAAAAGCCCAGTGAACAGATATAGAGGTAACAAGCAGTAATAATGGAATAGTGAAGTAAGGGAAACAATGCAAGATATAATAAAAGTTAAGGAAAAAGTAAAAGATTATAAGGTAAAGGGAACAGTAATCCACTACGAGCCCAAGTCAAGTCAAGTAATCAAGTAGCCACATCCAGAGGGGAGACCTCGGGATAACAAGTACAATATGAGGGGATACCTCCAAGGGGTTGGAGTAGCTAACTCCCAAGATGTGAAAGACGTGTATCACACACACCATCAGTTACCAAGTATATAACAAGTAATATCATGATAAATCCATCGAAACAAGTCAAGTCAAGTCAAATCTAGGATGCATCCATACGCCCCAGTAGGCCAAGGTCTTCCTCTACGTAACAAGTCAAGTCAGGGACGGGATAGGACATCACTCTCCTACCCTAGAGTCATGCCATCGGTGCATCAATGACATGGACATGAAACCCTCATGCCTAGTATACAAGTGGTGGCTCGTAGTCTCAAACTGTGGATCAAGGGTCAAATCAAGTATCAAGTGTCCAAGTTCAAGTCTCATATCAAGTGGTTCAAGTCAAGTTTCCAATTCAAGTATGTCATATCAAGGTTTATATCAAGGTTCAAGTCAAGGTTCAAATCAAGAGTCATAGCAAAGGTTCAGATCAAGTGGTTCATATCAAAGGTTCATAATCAAATGATTCGTAGGTTCATAGTAAAGATTTAATTCAAAGGTTTCATATCAACGCGTATTTAGAAAATCTTTCAATAAGTGGCTTTCATAAAATGGTGTTTAGTAAAGTTTTTCATAAAGATAGTCTTAAAAGTAGTTTTCATAAAACTTTTAGTAAAATTTCATTTAAAAGTGGTATCGCATCGTGCTCAACAACACCGTTTAAAAATAGCTTTTCTCAAAACATTTTCATATATAATTAAGAAAGGTTTTAGCGTCCAGTTATAATATCAAATAAACTTTCAAGGTATCCAAGGATTTGAATATTCATGACACAGGGTGATGAACGAATTATATCAAGTATCAAGGGAACATAGCAAGGTTCAATTTATCAAGGGAAGCATAGCAAGGTTCACAAATCAAGGGGAGCATAGCAAGGTTCACAAATCAAGGGAAGCATAGCAAGATTCAAGGGAGTAAGATAGACAAGAGAGAGAGAGTTCATGAGAAACCTGTGAGAAGGTCAGAATATCTGTACCTTAGTCGGAACGCAAATAAACACAAGATAGCAAATACTGAAAAGAATCAGATCACTCCTTCTTCACACCTAAAGGAGTAGAAGACAGAATTACAAATGGTTCTTAATTACTGATTTTAGTTTATCTTTCCATTTTAAGTTACTTTCCAAATTTAGCAACTTTCCATATATAGTAACTTTCCATTTTTAACAGGTTTCCAAAATTAGTAAGTTTCCATTTTTAGAAAGTTTCCTTATTTAGTAAGTTTCCATAATTAGCAGGTTTCCATAATTAGAAAGATTTAAATATTATAATTTAAGTTAAGTCATTAATTAATTATTATTATGGAAATAGGGTTCATTTTAGCAAGTAATAATAGTTTAGGGTTAAATATGACAACTTTCTATATTTTAGGGTTTTAAATGCAAATATGCCAAAGATAAAGGTCTAAAGTGCAAATATTACAAGTTATTCATTTTAATCCATAAGTTTCCCATAATTACAATTCCAATCCTTTAATTTTAACAACTTTACAAGTTAGACCCTTTAATTAACTAAATTACAATTTAATCCTTATAATATTCATATTTACACATTAAGCCTTCAATTATCCAAAATTACACATTACACCCCTTACATTTATATTTATACGAAATACCTCCATTTTACATAATTTACAAAACAAGTCCCTCTATTTCATTACTTTTCAAATCGGATTAAATAATTAAACAATTTACCATTTAAAACTTTTAGTTACAAAATTTACATATAATACCCCCATCTTATATTTTATACGATTCACCCCTGGTCCAAAGTATCTTACAAAAATAACCCACAAGTTTAATAAATTACAAAACACACCCAAAACTTTATAAATCAACAATCGGTTTTAAACAAAATTATAAACCCTAACCCTAAAATTCACTAATCATTACCAATCATTAAATCAACCTTAAAACACATTTATTTCATCAATTCCATCATTACAAACCCTAACCCTTATCCCATTCGATTTATTTTTGTGTTCCCTTTTTAGCCGATAATAACAATAACAAAATAATTCACGAATCAAGGTTCTAGGCTTCAAATAATTTCGAATTCAATTTTTACAGGTCACTTATATCATATTACATATTGTAAAAATATGTTTGAGGTTCATAAAATTAATATAGCGCCGATTACAGTTTTTGCACGTTTTTAGGGTTTTTGATCCGTTTAATTCTAAACGATCTGAATAGCATGCATGGATCACGATAACCATTTTATTTAGATCATATATGATGTAAAGAGAGTCAAAAAAATACCAGATAGTTTTTAGAATGATCGAATGAGGCGTGGGGATTTTGTACCTCTCGGCTAGGATAGAACTCGAGCAAAAATCAAAACCAAGCGAGCCAAGCCTCTATAATTCGAACTCCTATTTTTCTAGCCTCCTTATAACTCCAAAGTACCCAGGAAAAATGCCAAGAAGTCGTGGAAAATAGTGGTGGCCGAATGGGAGTTTTTAGTTTGTTTTTAGGGTTTAAAGAATAATAAAAAGGGAACAATGATGAAACCGTGTAAATGGAGGAGGGGAGGGCATGGATTTCGGCCCAAGGGATTTGATGAGATCAATTTTCTGATTTTGCAAAGACTTCCTCTTAATTGTAATGCTTATCCCTTTATTTTGTACATTTTTATTTATTTAACAAGAAAACAATTATTTATATATATGTAATTCGGCCCATGTAATGTTTTTATGTGTGACAAGTATTTTTAGGACATGTAGAATATTAAAATGTTCATGCAAAAATTATCATACTTCATATGTTGCTAGTTTCCA
The DNA here is from genome assembly GCA_021014915.2 of Artemisia tridentata subsp. tridentata. Taxonomy (NCBI): domain Eukaryota; kingdom Viridiplantae; phylum Streptophyta; class Magnoliopsida; order Asterales; family Asteraceae; genus Artemisia; species Artemisia tridentata. Next base: position 298,121,945 of record CP139509.1, on the reverse strand, counting down.
AGAGTTTGTGATTTATTTGGTGTTTTATTTAATTATTAATTGAAATTTTAAGTTACAAGGGTATTTTGGTAATTTTGCATGTTTTGATATTTTGGGTTTTACAACAGTAATCGGGAAATGTTGCGTGAACCTGTTCGTGCAGCCACTGGTGCGAAGGCTGTAAGGTGCGAGTTTGTGTTGCTGACATTTCTGGTGTTACCGTTGCTGCGCAGCAGTTGTTGATGGAGTTTCAGTCCGCGACGCCAAATTGCATATAATAAAAACCGTAAGCACTCTAATTACAACATACCGAGACACTTCCATTTGGGCAGTTTGGTCTTCTTCATTCGTATCCGCCTGCACAAAAGCAACAACTATTCAAGAACTAAACAGATGACACTCAAAGATCAGTAAAGGGGTGTTTAGATTAGGTTATTGCCACGTCCTATGGGCGATTACACAGGAATTAATAATTTTACTTACCCTGTGCCGTCAACCGCGTCCGTCCGTTACTCCGTTGCGAATTGCTACAACTTTTTGGTAGGCCTTCATTTATACCTATTGCAACAACAACCTGTTAAAAATTAATATAAGTTAAACTACCAAAAAGTTAGTTATATCTTGTATGCGGCAATAAGATAACGTAAACACAAATATGCTCGACTGCATTTAGTTATAGATGACTCGATTGTTTATTGGCGTACGCAGCATCAGGACCATCTTTTTATCTATGATAAATACCTGTAACAACACATGACGTTGCAAAGACTTGGTGGAACTTAAGACGTCTTTTATATGTCCAACTTCCCAAGCCTGTTATCACTAATAAGAGGCAATAAGTCTGATAAATAACGTAACCAACACGTCGACAGATAATAGCTAAACGCCGGGCTGTAATCTATACGAAGCATATTATGAGCTGTGAAAAAAGGTATTTGATAGGAAAATTACCGGTGTTTCTGATGTCGAAGCCCCAGATCACCCGCAACCGTGGCCATCTCAATAAATACAAATCTTTTAGCGTAGGAAAGGTAAATAACCAATATAATTATAGTAAGCCCATTATATGAGTCGCGGCCACATGTAAAGGAGAGTTGTGAGTTAACAGTATGCGTTTATGCCACCGACCCTCGTCACAAACCACTTTATCAACAAAATCAGAGTATCAATGGTTTCCGTGTGAATCGTCCATATCCTTCTTGTCAGAACCATATAGGTAGTATCAGATCACATGAAAGTCCTAACAACCTAAAATCAGCAAGTGGGTAAAATCTTGTCAAAAACATAACAAAGGTAAATCTAATTTATATGTAGAAATTTTAAATTGAAAAAGAATGATTTGGTTCCCCCCTAATATCTGTTAAACCTTCACCTACACCTTCATCTCAGGTACCACAATGCTCAACAACTATCCCCGCCGCCTCACCACCAGCACACATCCGCTCGAGAAACAATGATTGCAAATGAAATTAAAGTAACTTATACCTTTCTTCTCGGTTGTAGATAATTATGCTTTGTTGCTGATAAAAAGCCTTCTATGCAGCGCAAATTCAGGGAAGAACCACCGATCGTGTTCTTCATTATCTGATTCGGTTGAAGAGATTTGGATAAGCCTTTTTTGAGTCGGTGTTGTTTGCTGAAGATGTCAACGTCGGCAAGCAATAGTATAATATATTGGTAGTTCCAAATTGGTCCTGAGCATCAGTAGTGTGAGCTACATAGTAGATCCAAAACGAAATAGTTAATGGACTTATCAAAAAAGCCCGAACAAAAATATTATTTTATTCCAACCGTTCATTTTTTTAGTCTCCGCCAACAGTGTGTTTTACTATATACCAGTAGTAGTGCTAAAGTCAAAATGACTGTAGCATTAGTTTGTGCGGTTTACCTTGTATATTCATTGAAAAGTAGCAGCTCTTTAAGTATGACCAATGGCCTATAAAAGCCAACATATGCTTTGAAGACCACTTAAAACTTGAAAAATTTTACCTACCAGTTTGTGATAACATTAGCCAATTTGTGTTATTCCAAACATCACCTAAAACCTTAGAACATAACAAAAGCAGATTCATGAAATCCGATAACAGCAAATGAAACCAAAACCTTACAAAGATAACATAAAAACGTACCATTCCCAGCTTCTCCTTTAGTGAATAATCATAGCAGCCCATGGAAACTCATCCTCAAAGCGTCACCCAAATTCCCAAAGCCCCAATAAGGTGGTAAGTAAAAAAGATAAGCAGAAAAAAAGGGCTTAGGAAAAATAAGAGGGTGTTTGTTTGACTGTACTTTCAAGTGTATAAGCTTATGTGGGCAACCCCATTCGAACATACCCATTCTAGCCCATTCCAACACCCATTGCAGGCCCTATTTAACACCCAAACGAACCCGTCTTAGCCCTGGTTTCAGTCCTCAATCCCACACACGTTTCAGGTCCCAAAGTGACCTATGTTAACCCCCATTTGAACCACCAAAGACAACCAATTCAGCCTTATTTAACATTTTTTCTTGCATACACAAACTCTAGAAGTCTCGCATCCCCATACATAAGTCTTTTCAATATATAGAGTATTATATACAAATAGGCATGAAACGTAAGTACTATATTTTAGTTTCCAACTTCTATAAATGTGACTGTGTATGTATGTGCAATACTGGAACCCAACACGTTTGTAATATTTAAGGAATAAAATAGATTCAAACCTGATACCAGTATGTAACGCAAGTTGTGAAGACCTAATGGATCTCACGCGGTTCAGATGTTGTAGCAACAATTTCAGTGATGAACCGTTCTTGTCTGCAAATAAAGGAAAACATGAAGACTATGTTAGCAGTATTTCTTGGCAGTATAGGTAACATATAATAAACAATAGCTTATCAACATAAGCAAATAAGCCATAACTCAAAAGCACCTTATTGGCTTTTCCAGAAGGCCATAAGCTAATCCAAACACCACATTGTAACTTCAAAAGGTAAACCAACGAACGCACATCTTAACTTCTTGGCAACTGCTTTCGATTGACAACTTTTAATTCTCTCCACTGCTCCTCAATTTGTCATTCCTTATCTTCTTCATCATCTGCGAATAAATTTTGAAGAGCCGATGAGTTTTAAGGGATGAAATCACATGTGGTGAGCATGTTTTGGCTATCATATGAACAAAACAGAAACAAAATAATGCATGTGCCAAAGATTATTAAATCACCATTATGATAATATACCTTCTTTAATGATATTCAACCGTAGAATATTTATAAGATTTCATAACAATTTTTAGAAAAAATTAACCAACCTTATTTTTCTCCACGATCCCTGAATACTTCACAATTTTTATCACCATAGCGATACTCATACCCTGAACATCCTCTCCTGTCAATGCATTGAGATAGGCAGCGAATATTGAAACCATTGGTTTCCCCTCTCCAGTGTTCATCTCAGCAATAGACCCATCCATAAGCACTGCACCACCAATACTCTAGCAATTGCAAGACCAAAATCTAATCAGTTAATCAACCAAGTTTGATATTTCATGACACACGTTACCGCATCCAACTTTATCCAACTCGTCTTGGCACACTTCAGTATCAACAAACACGACTTACTAAGGAAGAGGGACACATGGACACCAAAGTGACGCATACCAAGCTTCCTTTCTGCGGCTCCACATACAACAGCAAACGCCTCTGCAGTATCATTTTATTACATTAAAAAAAACATGAATTCTCAATTTTCGAACAGAAAAGGCAACAAACTTAACGGCCACAATCTTACCAGGTTGGATATCAGCAAGTGTCTCACATCTCCGTAAGACTTCGCAGTTTCCGCAATCAACCAAGTGACCATTACAAACAATCAGTATAATGTATAAAGAAAATAAATAAATTAACTATAATATAAAAAACAATCTGAAAATAAATGAATTAATTATAATGTAACCGTCTTTGTCGTCATCATCATCCTCTTCTTCATCTTCCAAATCAGCATCAGCCTGAAGGTCTTCAACTCCACGTGTCATTGATGTAAGGTGTAACCACTCCTAAACCTACACTAACAATAAGAAACTAATCTGAAAAACCGAAAAAAATATAAAATCTCTTAGCTTTTGTTCATAATAAGCTGCGAACCTCGCTTATAATAAGAGTCGAAATTACCTGTTCAAAGGGCACATCTCCCGGTGATGACCAAGCTAATTAGAATCGGTTAAAAACTAAAACCGTCAATATAATTTTCACTTACACATTTCATCAACCATTTGGTGTATAACAAATTTATTTTACAAAAAACGATTACATCAATCTATAAACTTTTGAATAGCCTTTATAAAAAAATCATTTGAAAAAGGTACCGCATTTTGCCTTTGGTAATGAGAGAGAGGCGGTGAGTTGAGAGAGGTAGATTCCGGATATGTATCAGATCTAAAACCGGACTGAACGCAACAAAAAACATAACGGTTGGGCTTAGTGGCTAATTGGGCTTAGTAGAATGGGTCACTGGATATATGAATATTTTAATCGACTTCGGGATTTGATCCATTGTGAATTGTATTATAGATATTATTTAGCCTAGTGGTAAATTATTAGACAGGTGCTTGTGGTTTTATTTTAACGACAATTTAATTCAAAAACATGTAGCAGCAAAGGTGAGATAGATGAGTCCCACACGACTTAAAGATCTTTTCGTGGACACGACTGTTAGTAAGATTGTTAAGTTTATTCGGTAAGGACCGAAAGAGATAATTCATTATAGAGCATCGAAGTAACTTTGTTAACTTATATATCATTTATGCAATATGGTACTTTTAATTTTATACTAGTTAAAACTTTAAGATAAAAAATTTGTGCTACACATGCTTAAAATGTCTGGATCCGCCACTGACTCTAGACCTCTCACATTTTAGTGAAGATAGTTACAAGCCTTTTGTGTAAAATAAACGTATGCTTTTATCAGTTGAAATAAGGGTATATCGCATAAAAAAGTTACTAAACTTTAGTCACATTTACCTTTTAAGGTACTATTCAACTTCTTTTATCCCAACTAAAAGTATCAAAGTTCAAAAATTGTGCAAATTTATTTATTTATTTATTTATTTATTTATTTTTCAGATTAGCATAACAATCATAATATAGCTTATATGGTTTATTAATGTTTCCTTTCTTAATTTGCATTATAATCCTAAAAGCAAAGTACGAAATTGTAGAGTGCAACTAGGAAGAGAAAGCCATAACCAAATATGAGAGGCGCTTAAAACCATAACGTTTCCGATCGGGCAAGCAAACAATATAGATGCTAATATATAGACAATATTTCAAAAACAATTGGTCCTCTATTTTTGACATATTAAAATAAATATTAGTTTTCTTTTTTGCGATCTTTGATCTAATCGATTTGTTTAACATAACTATTAATGAAAGTTTGTATGGTCTAGATTCAATCATGGATAAGAAAAGAGAAACTGATTCTTTTTCCAATCGAAACGAAGTAATGATGTTGTTAGGAACCAACTCTAGCATCATTTCTACGAAATCACAAACATGAATACATAATCATCAAGCAGAAAGCAACAGATTATTACGGAGTATTATTAAATACAGATTCTAGCATCATTTGGATAAGCGGTCAACAAGGACGAAACCATGATCAAATATTACCGGGTGCACAAATTTTTTGGAAGCGTGATATAGAAACACATTTCGATAGACCAGGTGCATTTAAGATGCATTTAGGAAAAATTGATTTTTTTTTTTTTTTTAACACTATATCGAAAAAATCAATAGGGGTCCCCGGCCGGCACATCCGTCCCTGGCAGTCAATCATATAATCGGCAGTAAAGTAGACATAATTATAAGCAAATAATTCAGCAACAACAGATTATTCATTATGCACCTGAAATTCGACATTCATCACTTTAAATCACAATCAGTTTCAATTTATGCAATGAATGTTCCACACACCGGAAAATATGGAGTTATATATGTGTCTTTTGCGTGGAGGTCGTTCTGGTGGTGGCAATTCCAACTCAGGCAAGAGTCACCGGTGGTCATCTTTTCAAACTGAAGTTAAGATGAACTTATACCAATTGACTGATCATCTTTTCAAACTGAAGCAACTCAATGGTACACAAAATAAATGAATTTAGACTTTCAGTAATACATAGTAAATGCAGTACATACCAATCATTCTTCTCTCACTCAACCTTTGAACCAAGTTTCCCAACATTCATCCTCTAAATCTAATAAGTTAAGCATTACATCTACCAAACTTTAAACATCGCCGAAATTGATTTCAAAGTACATCGATGAATCTAACCTTTCGCCTGATTTCAATGTACATCGATGAATTCCACCAAGTTCAAAATATAACTGATCAACATCATCATTCGTCATTCCAAAATGTGCTAAACAATTAAACTTGAAAAAAAAAATATTATACATTGTATAATAAAATTACAATAGTAGTTCCAGTTTTCAGGTATTTGGTTATGTGTCAGGTTCGGTTATATTGGGTCGAAGAGCACAAAAATCTGTCCACCAACCCGACAAAAAATTTTCTCTTATGTGACCGGCAGCACATAATTACATTGACTGCAAAATTCAGGGAGTAAACAATGAAAATCACAATTAATTTAAATTTGCTCACAATTTGGCGAATCAGAACAACAATTTTAACAACCTTTTAATGGATAGTTGAAGTGGTACAAATTTAAGAAACATAGCATTGCACAAAGCGGATGTAACAAAATATATAAGGAGCATATTTGAGATCCTGTCAGTCTGGCTGTAGCTTTTCTGAATTCAAATTTGCAAATAAGAGATGCTGCAACAGTTGATCTCAGACCGAGAGGGTACTATCCAGACGAGACTATCCATGTACTGAACAATTTTAGCATGGCCAATAAGTCTTGCCCGAATGTTAGATAATTTAACCTTCTCTGCAATTGGATCATAAAAAGCTAGACGATTATAAGCTGCACAAATAAACTCATTATGTAACGTGAATCCAAATTGATCTATATCCCTAAACTGTGAAAACTGATGATGTGTCACCCATGAATCGGCCACCCCATACTCATCAAGTACCCACACCTCACAATCACCATTAGTAACTTTAAACATGACACAAAGTTTCCCACCCAAAACGCCCAAAACATAAGATCGAAACACAATGTCATTTTGAACTGCAGGAAGTGATATCTCGCTGAAAGTCTGCAAACCCAAGTCAAACGCTAATATTGTTTCTTGATTCCCCATCTCAGTAAGTTTACAAACCCAATGAACATGACCATCATGCCCATCCCCATATACTTCCTCATTATCATAAATCCTTCCAACATGAGATGGAACTTTTTGAGTAAATGGTTCCCAAGAACCTTTTCTCATACTATATACCTCAACTGGCAGCCACTCTTTAACAACATATAAAATAGTTACATATGCCAAGTCTGGGTTGATGTAAGGTGGTGGTTTAAGACGGCTTATAAGCTTAACAACTTTGTAATCATCCGATTGAGGATCAAATCCAAACCGATAAAGAATATCAATAGGCTCATTAGTGTCTGGCATAGCGAATGGCGGGAGAGTTAATACGGCAGAGAGAGAAGGGTTCCATATATAAAGATCATGATTAGGATCTGATCGTTTATAAAAGCATATTAAGCCATTAACGGAACCAATAACATAACAGCCCTGACCACCGTAATGTGGCTTAACAGGGATTTTTATTAAACTCGTGAGTTCTTGGTAAGGATATCTAGTGGGGTGTGCTGTGCATGGCTTAAAGTGAGAATTATCAAATGTAAATAAATCATAGAAGACAAGAATGATTTCTTCGTTGTTGTGCATTGAATAAGGTGGGATTTTATGAAGGATGGTTTAGATAAAAGATCATTCCAGGGCTTAGATACGCACCTCATTTGAGCAAGCAGTTTCGCTGGTAGACGTATGAATATGTTGTTGGATAAAACATCCGGAGGTAATCTCTCAATAGAAACTGCTTGTAGAGAGGAAGGCATTTTAGTGTGCCAACTGCCAAGTAAACCCATGTTTGATGTGCTTATATCTTGCCAGCCCTCTTTGGAAACTGTAGCATCTAGTCAAAAAAAATTCTTGGTAGCATAAATTAAAGCATGCATACTAAATGCAAAAGTTACTAAGGTAATTAACTGACTTAGCAGTTCCCCATATTATGCTCACCATTAAGTCCCTAGCTGTTGTTACGCCTTCCCAAAAGCAGTTGGATTAATTAAATGTGGGAATGTAAATTCTATTATCAAAGATACTAATCAACTAAAAACCTTACCTCAACTTTGATTGTGAGCTGTGATGAAACCTGTATATACGAATGACTTTAAATCAGCGAAATAGACATTTCGACCTATAAGTTTATCTGCATGAACCTCATAACTAACTCAATATGAATTTTTTAAGCCAGATATGTTGGTTGATTTAAGATTTGTTGTCGCAAGTTTCAGTTTGCAAAGTTTTGCAAGATTGCAATTTCAATGTGTCTTCACTTTACAGAACTGTGTGGTTCAATACTTCAATGTGAAATGTTCAATAGAAACCGAAATCGAACCGAAAAACAAATAAATAAATAAATAATCGAAACCGAAAAACAAATAAATAAAAAGAAACCGAAAATAAATATATCAAAAATAAAAAATAAAAAAAAAAACCGAACGAAAACAGTAAACAAATAAATAAAAAAGAAACCGAAAATAAATAAATAAAATAAAACCAAAAAACCGAAAAAAAAATAAATAAAAATAATAAAACGAAATGAAAAATAAATATATACAAAATAAATAAAAAAGGAACACGAAACCAAAAAGGAAAAAATAAACAAATAAAAAGAAAGAAAAAAATACATTTAATTAATTGAAAAATATAAAAATTAAGAGTTACTTACATAAAGGTCCTAGGTTACTAACGCTGTTAATCACATGCCTGTTTGGTTATAACGCTTGTTTGGTCACATGCCTGTCGATATTCATGTTTGTATTTAACAAAGATACAACAACAAACATATCTCATTAACAATAAATTATTAATATTACGGAAATATGATTGAAGATGACCGGGTTATTTTACGGATGTAAAATTGATGATTTGATTGATTGATTAGGTTACGGTTTAAATTTTGGGAGAGTTTGTAAAAGGTCAACTATTTCGATTATAATAGGATTGTAGTCGCCTGGATTTGTATTCATCTTTTTCCGGTGTACTATGCATGAAAGTAACTAATAGGATTGTTTGGATCTCAAAATTTAGGTCCCTTCTTTTTCTCCAACTTTGTGTTTGGATTTGTAGTCGTTTTTTCCCGGTGTAGTATGCACGGGAGAGATTAATAGGATTGTTTGGATCTAAAAATTTATTCAAAAAATACCCCAGTTTGTATTCCGGTAACAAAGCCGGGATTTCCCGTTTTTTAACCCATACCGTTTTTGAAGGTACCAAATTTTTTCCACCCTAATTTCGTATTCTCCGTTACCGTACCGTGTAATTGGGTGAACCGGTACCGGGATTCGGTAGTCGAAATGCTCATCCATAGTTATGAGCAAAGGTTTGAACAGGTGTCATACTTTAAGTTTATTTTGTACCACGTAAAATAATGGTTTCCAAACTTCATTGATGATTGGTAGTTATAAACCTTTGCATTATTAACAAAATCTAATGCATATATCAAACTAATGCAAAATGTCATGTCAATATGACCCTTTGGATGGAATGGTTTATAAGGATTCAAATAAAGGAACTTAAGAGGTGAAAAGTAGACAGCTATAAGAGATATGAACCCAGATGAATATGCTTGCTTCCCATGCATCATGCGCTGGTCCATTTGTAAGTAGCTACTAAAAAAATATCAAAGGTCCACATTTGGGTTTGTGAGATTCAGTGAATGATATCAAAGCATATGAAGATAAACTCGTGAAAATAGGGATTGGGTCTCTTTAACTCTTGGTGAATATGAACAGATTTCACAAAGAACCGTTACCAACATGCGACAGACCAAGCGCCATATATTTTGCTAACAGTTTGATGTGAAACGGAGCTATGCCACTAAACTGTGAAAAGACATGATTTTTCGACCATGATTCAGTCACCCCATACTCACCCATCACCCACACTTCACACTCACCATTACATGACATTGCGCATAGCTTTCCAGCCAAAAATCCAAGACCATTTCGATACTCTATTATAGAATCTGGAATTGACATCTCATTGAAAGTCTTGATACCCAAATCAAATGCCACTATGGTTTGTCAGTCCCTCTCCACACCAGTATAACAAATCCAATGAACATTACCATCAAGTTCATCTCAATAAACTTTGTCTTGATCATATATCCTCTAGATTTGAGTTAGAACCTTTCGGATACAATTCCCACCTAGATGAAGTTGACTCCAAATACGTCATTTGCTAAGGATTGTGTTAAACTTTTAAGGGATTGATGAGGCCCAATGCGGCGCACAAGAAAGTTCATGCGGGTTATGGTGAATGGGAAGTAAAACCGACTTGTTATAGTCCATGCGCCGTATTGGAGAAGGAGATACGGCGTATATAAGATGCGGCGCATCTAAAATATAGATGCGGCGCATCGACCTTAAATAAGCAGAAATGACAGAAATGCCCTCTCAGCTAGTTTATATGTGTTAGGTTCTAGATATCTCCACACAATTCTTGTGTGTTCCTGTGATGTCGAGATAGAGAGAAGAGAGGGAAGATGATGGAGCATTTGGTGATGAGATGATGATGGTTTAGTGGTGATAATTCCAAGGGTTAAGCCTATAGCTTGTTTCTTACATAAGGTATGATGTTCATAATGTTTAATTAGAGTTTAATTGGTGATTTAAGGGTTAGGGTTTATGAACCCTAACTTGGGAAGAATTGGGTAAATGGTGTTTTAAGATAAATAAGAGGTAATGATGATTATGTGATGAGTTTATAATGGATTTAAGTTAGTAAATGATGGGATTTATTCTCATATAATCAATATATGATTATATGATGATTAGAAGTGTTTAGAGGTTAGTTATGGTTGTATTAGTCATGATTATAGTTAATGATTATGTATTATATGTTATGTATGATTATGTGTCTTAGGGTGTTTATGATGATGGATGATGATGGATGCTTGGATATGCTTAGCTTGGAGATAAGGTAAGTAAAATGATGATGGCATGTATTATATGGATGTCTAACATGTATGTGTTATGTGTGTTTTGTGACTAGTGATAAGGAATTGGATATGTGCTTATGTGCTAGGATGATTATGATCTAGGTGATGATTTGGTTATGATGGTAAGTTGATGTTAGATGGTTATGCAAGAATTAGAGAATGGAGTAGCTAAGTAAGTGGTTAGAGATAGGTGATGCTTATGTGTTTTGATTGAAGTATGATGGTATGTGATTATCGTTTTACTTACTAAGCGTTATCGCTTACGGTTTAGATGTTTAACCGTTTTGTAGGTTCATGTGCGGCGGAATGAAAGATTATGTGTGGTAGCTTAAGGATTTGGAAGCGGTTGGAAGATAGTGAGCATTAGGAGCTAGGTAGGACGCCGAGCTCGAGTCAAGGTTGTGCCCCCGAGAGTCTCTTTTATGAGTCGTTTATTGTGTGTCAAAGTCGGGTAACGGTTTGGGAGTCTAACGAGTTGTCAAATGTGTTTTAAGTGTTTTTAGTGAATGTTTAAGGGGCGTTTGGACTTAAGTGTATTCGTACCCATGTTGGAGTCAAACGGGTCAATTGCCGTGTATTATGGTTTGTTGTGGTTTTGAATGTAAAATGAGTGTTTTGGGCATAAGTTATAATGTTGTATTGAGGTTAAAGTGGATTGTGGGGTGTGTTGAGTATATGCAGGTTTTCCTGCTGAGGTTCTGTCTAAATTGGTCGATGCGGCGTATCTAAGATATCAGATGCGGCGTATCAGAAGTTTAAGATGATGCGGCGTATCTAAGATATCAGATGCGGCGTATCCGAAGTTTAGGGTGATGCGGCGTATCACTTCAGGTTGATACGGCGCATGGTCTATCGGCTTAGATACGGCGTATCCCTAAAAAGGATACGGCGTATCCTTGGTCTGAAGGGTCGTTTGGTTGTGTTATACAATTGATTAGGAAATGTTTTGAAAGGTGTTCGAGTATATGTTCTTGCAAGTATTTTAAAGGGTTAAATGTGATAGATTTTGGATATGTAAATGAAGAATTTGTATGAGTCCGGTAAAGTCAAGCGTTTCCGCGTCAAAAGTTTTAAATTTTAGTCAAACCGGGTACGGGGCGTTACATATATCCTCTAGATTTGAGATGGAAACCTTTGAGTGATCAATTCCCACGAACCGTTTCTCATACTAAATACCTCCACTTGCGGCCACTCTTTAACAACTTCTAAAATACTAGCAAAAAAAAGTTGCATAGTACCTGATGAGTTATTTGGTGGTCCAAGAACACACGTAAGCTTAACAACTTTGTAATCATCAGTTTTGGGGTCAAACCCAAACCGATAAAAGTATATCAATAACCTCACCATCTCCATTAACTGGGGCAGGCACAGTGAATGGCGGGAGAGTTAATACAGTCGAGAGAGAAGGGTTCCAAATGTGAATGACATCACGAATAGGATATGATCGTTTAACAAAGCATATTAAGCCATTAACCGAACCAATAACAGAACAGCCATCATAAACATATAAACATATGGTGTTTCAACAGGGAGTTTGATGAAATTAGTGAGTTCATTATTAAGACATCGAGAAGGGTGAGCTGTGAATGGCTTATAGCGCCTACCAAAAGAAAATCCATGGTAGAAGACCAAAAGAATTTCATCATTGTTGCGGACTGAATAATTAAGGTGGGATTTTCTGAAGGATGGTTTAGATAAAAGATCATTCCAGGGCTTAGATACACACCTCATTTGAACGAGCAACTTGGCGTGTAACCGGATGAATATGTTGGATAAAACATCCAAAGGTAGGTGAGGTCCTCTACAGAACCTGCCGGTAGTGAGGAAGTCATTCCGCTTCGCAAAAGTAAACGTAAGTTATTAAAGTGATAATAACTTGTCAGCCCTCATTGGAAACTCGAGCATCCAGTCAAACAAATTCATCGGTAGCAGAAAAACGTCACAATTAAAGAATGCATTTAGTACTGCCAACCCTCTTGTAGCATTGGATTCTCTTATATGGCACTTCACCACACTTGATCACCCCACCTTACCATGTGCCTACATTAGAGTAAATGGTCTCACAATCAGATTCAACTATATATATTTTCTACTCGGAAAATGCTAAACGTAGCCCTAAGGGCTATGTATAAGACACTGAGACATGCACTGAATGTTTGAACCTTAATAATAAACCACCCACCCCCGGCATATAACTACTCCCAACTGACCTAATGTACAACCACTTGTGCATCTTTTATTCTTTTTAACTTTTAAATGGTAGCCCTTAAGGCTAAAAATAGCAAAACCCTTACTACTTAATCATGTATATATACCTTATCATTGTTGTATGCAGATAATGGTGATCACATTTCATACACATACATTATTACAGAGTGATCAAGAGCTTAGCTTGATCCAAAAAATGGCGGAGCTAGATGACAGCTATAGGGTGCTTAACTGACATCTTTTATATAATAAAACAAAACCCCTAGTGGGGACTTTTGCATTTCAAAAAAATCAAATCATACCTTATTAAGTAATAATCAAATTATTATTATTATTATTTTCTTAAATATTAGATAAGAAAAGCCTAAATACTTCTAAATTTATCCATATTCTACAAAAAAAAAAGAAAAAAAGAATGTGATTTGTAATCATTTAATAAAAACTTACAAAAATATATGTGTCAAAATATAAAAAATTAAAACTTGAAAACGGTGGAGCAAGTTTTTCAAATATTTGGGCTGAAACTTAAAATTCAGTATTATTCCCACTAAATATTTGAAGTCCTAACATTCTCAAATTCCTCCTCCATCAATCAAACTCGATCTCTTATCATTCATTCACGCAATATCATTGACACAAGAACATCTCCTCCAAATCTAATTAATATTAAAACCCACTACATTCGTAAATAACCCTAATTCAATACCTCAATCAAAGTACAATGGTTTTGAAGGTCCTGTTATAATAATTAAAACCCGAAATTAAAAATAATAATTTATTTAAATGATTAGAAAAAACCCCGCGAGTGCGCGGGCATTATATCTAGTTCTTAGAAAAACATAATACTCATGGATTGAAGTGATATAGGCAACAACCGATACCCTTTGTTCCTCAGTTCCTCTACTTGGTCGGTTTTTTTTTTTTTTTTTCTTCAGAATTTCAATCTCTCACAATTAGGTATTTCATTCTTCTCATATCTACACGTCATAATTCTTTTTCTAATTGCTTAATTGGATAACAGTTCGTCTCTGATGGCAGAAGCAAAACATTAAACAAGAATCATTTTAGTTACAAATTAGATAATTGTATGGTACCAATTCTAATTTGTGGTTCGAACAATTAATAATTCCAATTGAGGCAACCATGGTATAAAGTTATTGTGATTGTATACATTTTAACATTGACAGAGTGACTCATATAATAGTTTCTAAATAATTAATAATTCTTAATCTTGTTAAAACTTTGATCCCTGTTAAATACTTTTATACGCAATCCTTTTATTTTTATTTTTATTTTTATTTTTATTTTGGCAACCATCGTTTCCTACCTTTTGGCTAACTAATCTACAGTTTTAAAGCCCAACGCCACACATACACAAAGGTAAAGCCCTCCCTTTTTTTGGAAGATTGGCGTGGACATATCGGAATTGAACTTTAGACAGATGTAGGCTTTGGCCACATATGGATTGGATGTGTGAAATATGATTTTCTTACAAAGCCAGTATGACTTACTTTTATTTTACTTTAGTGCTACACATTCATTCACTTATTCGGTTGGTGTTTATTGTTTACTAATACTTTATAGAAAGCATAAACCCAATACAAAGACAAGCCTAGTTAATTTGGAAATGAAAGACTAATTTAGCCTAGTGGTAAATTATTAGAAAGGTGCTTGTAAAGGTGAGATAGATGAGTCCCACACGACTTAAAGATCTTTCCGTGGACACGACTATTAGTCAGATTGTTAAGTTTATTTGGTAAGGACCGAAAGAGATAATTCATTATAGAGCATCGAAGTAACTTTGTTAACTTATATATCACTTATGCAATATGGTACTTTTAATTTTATACTAGTTAAAACTTAAGGTAAAAAATTTGTGCCACACATGCTTAAAATGTTTGGATCCGCCACTGACTTTAGACCTCTAACATTTTAGTGAAGATAGTCACAAGCCTTTTGTGTAAACTAAACATATGTTTTTATCAGTTGAAACAAGGGTAAATCGCACAAAAAGGGTACCAAACTTTAGTCAAATTTACCTTTTAAGGTATTCAACTTCTTTTATCTCAACTAAAAGTATCAAAGTTCAAAAATTGTGCAAATTTGGTTTTTTGATTTTTTTTTTCTACTTTTCAGATTAGCATAACAATCATAATATAGCTTATATGGTTTATTAACAATCATAACAATCATAACATAACAATCAATGATGAGTTGGTCTAGTGGTAAGAACTTGGCTTGGTAACCTTTAGGTCCCAAGTTCAAACCCCACTAGTGTAAACTTTGAGATACTAGGAAGTCCCTCTATGAGGGCTTGGCTTGGGTATACTCAGGTCAAGTCTGAGGGGGCAGGGTTTACTCCTATTAATCGTCGTGCCTTCGGGCGGATTAGTAGGGGGTTTTCCCCCCATCGGGTATTTGGTTAAAGCTTTCCACTTCGAGGGAGCTCTCTAGCGCGGGCCCAGTTAAGACAACGTAAGCTAGACCTTCCGCTGTCGAATTGCGACACGAAGTTTTATAAAGAAATTCACCTTTCAAAAAAAAAAAAAAAAATGTTTCCTTTCATCATTTGCATTATAATCCTAAAAGCAAAGTGCGAAGTTGTAGAGTGCAACAAGGAAGAGAAATTAGCCATGACCAAATATGAGAGGCGCGTAAAACCATAACGTTTCCGATCGGGCAACAAACAATATATAATTAATCATCAGGGAATATAGTCATACAAGATGCTAATATATAGACAATGTTTCAACAACAATAAGTTCTCTATTTTTGACATATTAAAATAATGATGTTGTTAGGAACCAACTCTAGCATCATTTCGAAAATCATACGAAATCACAAACATGAATACATAATCATCATGCAGACAGCAACAGATTATTATTAAATACAGATTCTAGCATCATTTGGATAAGCAGTCAATCATATAATCAGCAGTAAAGTACACGTAATTATAAGCAAATAATTCAGCAACAACAGATTATTCATTATGCACCTGAAATTCGACATTCATCACTTTAAATCACAATCAGTTTCAATTTATGCATTGAATGTTCCACACACCGGAAAATATGGAGTTATATATGTGTCTTTTGCGTGGAGGTCGTTCTGTTGGTGGCGATTCCAACAATCAGACAAGAGTCACCGGTGGTGGGTTTCCTTTCTAGCATCTCATTCCGATTCACTTTCTATGGGGTGTTTGTGTAAAGCTTATACAGTGGGTTTACAAAGCGCTTATAGAACGGGCTTTTCTAACTTTGTTCATTGATACATGTTTAGAAGCATTAATACTTTTTATTTTATTTTTTGAGATTAGCTAGAAGCATTAATTGCATTTACGATTTTTATGAAAACTATAAATAACTATGATAAAAGATCATTTGAGGACAAAACATTTCTTACATACAAAGGGACAAATCCCTGCCTTCCATTCATTTTGATCTAAAGGCTGTGATTAAATACATACTTTACACTACAAGGGCATTTTTGTCCATATATAACCTATATTTTTCATAACTGCTCATTCAAAACACACACAAACTGTGTGTTTTTACCTCCCCTCTTTCCTCTCCATTATAGCAGTTATTTCCTTCATCAAGCATCATCAGGTAACCCTAATTTTTTTCCGTCAATTCATTAATCGATCATCTACTTTATGATTACGCTAACATCAAGTTGATCTGCATCACGTATTTTCTTCTGATCTGGTTTCTAATACGTTAATTTAGGTGATTAATCTCAATAAGCTTATTAGTTATCATCAATTGAAGTTATTGTTCTGAATTATAAGCTAATTGATTCATATTATTTTCAAATAATCAGGTGTTATAGATTCGACTGAAATAAGTGAGCAAAATGATGTTTCGTATGATGCTTCTCTTATAGCTAAATACACTGAAGAGATCGTTGCTTATGAACACAGTGGTGAAATGCAAGCTGTTAATAGTAAGCTTTAGAGTTATAAGCTAATTTCTATATGATAGAACATGTCTTAGTCTGAATAAGCTATAAAATTAAGCAGTGTTAAGTTCTGAATAAGTTATCATTTAGCATTTGATTGAATTAAGGTGTTAATATAAGTTGACTTAAGCTAGTTTTGACTTATCATTAATAATAAGCAATTTTAAGTTGATTTGAAAATTATCACATGTGATATAAGCCAGTAAGTTTGGTATAATACTAATGTCATAGGTTTATTACTTGCTAACTGGTATTCGATTTGAATAACTAGAATCATATAATCAGCTATAAACAGAAATGGTGGTGGTGTTAGTTGTCAAGATTGTAGTAAACAAGCTAAGAAAGAATGTCCACACATGAGGTGTAGAACTTGTTGTAAGAGCAGAGGATTTCAGTGTCAAACTCATGTGAACAGCACGTGGATTCCGCTTGCAATACGCCAGGAAAGAGAACTGTATCTTACTGCCAGACAACATGATCAGAACAGTCGGCGTGTTGTTCAGAACTCGAAGCGGACAAGATCGGTTCAGGATCATGATCAAAACCTTAATATGGTTAATCAGGTTGCTTCTGCTGGTGCTATTGCTTATAATTTTTCTTCAGGTACATAAATTACTTCACAAAATTTGTTATTGTATTATTTTTACTATTGATTTAGTTGGCTGTTTTTCCCAAATGCTTGTATCCAAAATTTGATTAATAAATTGTTTACGGAAGCCTAGCTAGTTGTGGGTGCATTAGATTTTTAGCTTTCTTTTCATATAAAGCAAATTTGATACTTAAATCTAGTAGAATTACTATCTATTGTTTCATGAGGTGTCATTAAGTGTTCAATTAGTTACATTATTACAGTATATATGTAATCATACAAAGTAATGTTACAGTCTAACATGAATATTAATTTAAATATTAGCTGTGATTAAGTTGCAAAGCTTCTGCGGACACCAATAATTAAAAATGTCCCCATAGGAAGAATTCAGTTCTGCACATGGACTGTCAAAATCTTTGCCAGCACCTCGTGTGATGTTTTTCTTTCTTATTGACATGTGGAGTAAATTTTTGGAATCATTCAGCAAAGTTTGAGGTGCTCCCCCCTTGATAGAAGAAGTTGATGTTGGTAGCCAAGTAGAGGTGGCTAAATCTTCTGAATCACTTGAAAAAACAGTAACAAAATCTGGTACAAAGACGGGTCAGCCTTCTTTCTTATACTATTTAAGAGGTCTAGTCGCAGCTAGATGGGATCGGGTTTACTATCATGGCCATAGATCAAATCAAGTAGCGAGCAGTTTGATGCAGCATTCAAGTTGGCTGATCATCATGGGTTGGACAAAGATGACGTGCTGAAAGCACAGTGCCTGCATTCTTTACACGGAACAAGTGAAATTAAGACTTTACTTTCACATATTAAGGATCAGGATTTTGTACTTTTCGAGTGTTTAGATAGAATTGGGCCAACTGAAGATGCAATGAGAGCGTTACTTGCCTATGGTCTCCGGTTAACAAACCGCTACATATTTTCAGAAGTGGAAGATGAAGAAGGTAGCCTAACTTGGGATTTTTATTTGGCAAGACTAAAGCTTTTGCAGTTTAGAGATAGGCTGGAGACATTTATTGGAATAAACATGGGCAGGTAATAAGTCTATATTGTGCTATATGTTCAATAATCTTTGCCTTTTTTTTTTGGTACTACTAAAACATATATACTTTCCCTCTTTCAGGTTTTCTGCGCAGGATTATCGCAAATTTCACTCATTGCCTATTAAAGAAGCTGCTACTGCACTTGCAGAAAGTGGGAAAATCGGAGCTTTAAATCTTCTTTTCAAGCGCCATCCTTATTCAGTATCTCCTTGCATGCTTGAAGTGTTAGCTGCTATCCCTGAGACGGTCCCTGTTCAGACATATGGACAGTTGCTTCCTGGACGTTCTTCTCCTCAGGTTAGTGCTCTAGAGAAGTGGACTGGGTTGAACATGAGAGGATGATAATTTATATCAAAACACTCCCGGAAAATCACGAGAGTGGCGTTCAGATCAGAACTGAACCAATTGTGAAGCAGTTAACGGGATACATATGGCCATCAACTGATGAATTATCTAATTGGTACAAGTATAGAGCTAGAGATATGGACACTTTAAGCGGACAGCTTGACAATTGCCTCTCTTTGATTGAATTTGCTTGCCACAAGGGGATCAAAGAATTGCAAGAGTTCCACGAGCTTATTTCTTATTTGCACCAGCTTATTTACTCTGACTTAGATGACCATGATATGAATTTTAGCATGAACCTAATCACCTGGGAGCAGCTGTCTGACTATGAAAATTTCAAGTTGATGCTTAAGGGGATCGATGAGGAAAATGTGATAAAAAGATTACAAGATAGAGCACTACCATTTATGCATAAGAAACTAGTCAGTGTACCTCTGCCTCCCGGGGATGAAGTGGTTGATACTGCTCATTCGTTTTTGGTTAGATGGATGAAAGAAGTTTCCATGGAGAATAAGATTGAGGTATGCTTGATAGTTATTAAAGAGGGGTGCAAGGAGTTTGGGGGAAGCAGTTACTTCAGAAATGCAGCTGAAGCGGTAGACTGCGCTCTTCAGTGTCTATATTTGGTTACTACTACTGATAAGTGGAGTACGATGGCCTCATGTTGTCTGTATTTGTGTATACACATAAAAGAAAAAGAATTACGATAAACAAAACCTAACAAGAATGTATTCGTTATATATTAGTAATCTTTAAGATTTTCATATTTTATTATTATGAAGATAAGCATTAAGACTAGCTAGTTTAATGAATGGTTTACCTCTAATTTTGATTTAGCCAAATCAACTCAAAATGCAGACAACTTCTTAATTCTCCTATTTTCTCTCCTACAAATCAACTGTTTTTATGTGTTAGATAACCAAATTTGAAGATGGTTTATATGTTTCTACAAGAAATATTGAATTTTATGTTTTCGTTATAATATTTTTGTTATGTAATGTTTTTATCAAAATATTAAGAATTTGATAAGCTATTTTCATGTTGCTTATTTTTGTAATGTTGCTAAATACTTGTTGTTACCTACTAACATTATGAGGTATCACCAGTGATACAAAATAACTTATTAGGTATCACCTGTGATACAAAATAACTTATTGGGTATCACCTGTGATACAAAATAACATATTAGGTATTACCTGTGATAGTTAGACTGTAGTTAACTACTTGTTTTTGTAGATACAAAATACGAGGTATCACCTTTGATACATACAAAATCACAGCATTATGATGAAAACGCGAATACTTGTTATTACCTACTAACATTATGATGAAAACGCCAGCGTATATAGATGCAGACATGAACGGGGAAGAATTGACTTGCAGGGTGGAAAGGAATGGTGGACTCGTGAACGCTGCGACGGGTGAGAAGTCTGATATTCTGATTGAAGTTCCTCCAAGTGCAAATGGTGTTCTCAATGATGCTGCAAAAACTGTGAAAAGGATGAAGATCGAGGAGGTTGAAGATGATGATGAAATGGATGAATAAAAGAAAAGTGGAATAAATGAGTTGTATAGAAGAGTCCTGTTACTTCTGTCAAGTGTTATGTTGTTTTTTAAAATGTAAGCTGAAATACGACCAGCTTGTTTGTTTAGTATAGGTCTGTGTCTATGTTGTTAAAGTTGCCCGATGTACTAACTTTTGAATCAATGAAGTGAATTTGCTTATATAATACGGGCAATTCTAAGTTCTGGATTCGTGGTTTTGCGACCTTACAACAGGTTTTACCTCTCGAGGGATCTCAAGAGGCTTGCAATCCCCACCAGGCAGTGTACCTGACCGATGTAGTATAGTGTAGTGGCAAGTACCGGGGGATTGATCGTTCTCTAGGGGAATAGTGTCGTTAGGATTGAAAAACTACTCTAATAGGTCTAAGGGTGAGGGAAGATTTTTTTTGTATTTTTATATTTTTTTTAAAAGCAAGTAAAATCTCGGGTTTGAAGGAGTGAGCGGAATTAGTTGCTAGTCAACTAACCTAAATAACTACAATTACAAATAAAATAAAATGACTGAAAATAAAAAGGTTGTGGAACTTATATGGAGAGAAATGTGTTTACTTAGATTTCCTTACTCCCTAACTATCTTTTACCGGTTAATTAGTGGGTATTAATTGCGTAGATGACGGGTGTATTCCTTAATACCAATCGTGGGGTGGCGTACGTACTTCCCCAACTCTATAAGCTCCTACTTCACTCCTATGTCGAGCCGGCTAAGAAGCTCCTAACATGGGATCACTAGAATTCGCTCATGCATTAAATACAACCATAAAAACCTTAGTACGCATTGGTTCATGTTTCTTAAGACGTTCAAGCAAGTTACCGTATAGGAGGTTAGCCAGTTTTCTTAAGCCTAACATCGATAAACAATCATCCAATACAATTAATAACACACCAACAACTAATAATCAATAGTTAGGTTTCATTAGATCTAAGCAAACACAAGATAAATCTAGCCTAGCATGTTAAATAAAAGACAAGAACAAGATATAATCAAACAACACATAGACATATTGAATGATTAATTGATTACTTATCTTCAATTGAACATGGGAGATCCAAGGGTATAAAACCCTTAAAAATGGCAGAAAAATCGTCTTAGGGTTTCTCCTCACAAAGTTGCACACAATGACTAAAAATTATGAAAATATATATAGGAAAACAGATCTGACGGCGTCACGTTATAGAGCTGACGCCGTCACCTCGCCGCGGTTAGGGTTTCTTGATGGCCTTCTTGACGCCGTCCCCTTTTAATCCTCCAAAATCCTCTCTGGCGCGTCAAGGGTTGACGGCGTCACACTGGGGCTTGACGCCATCACAGGTACTTTTTCAGCAGATCTTGAGACTTTGTCATTTTCTTCACTTTTATGCTCCAAAAACGTCCAAAATGCTTCCTTTTCCAGATTTCTTCTCCAAAGTACCTAAAATGACAAAAGGAACGATTTAGGGCAATATTTGATCAAATAAATACGATTTAGGGCTTAAATGACCCCCTAAAAGCGGTACATTTTTCGCTTCATCAAATACCCTTACACTTGAGATTTGCTTGTCCTCAAGCAAATGCGCTTTTATTCTAATCAAAATACAAGTTAGGGGTCATTTAACGCTAATATAAAAGTAATTACAACAAATAGTCGTTCCACTTTAATCATAATAAGTACGGAGATTACAAACTAGCACCTCACAAGTAGTGTTTAGATACTCACATCTCTCAGGTGTCATAAAAGTATATCTCATAAATGAAAATGAATAATATCTCTCACTACCTGTCATAGCAAATAGATTACCATAGGCTTGGGAAAGGATCAAAAACCTCCTCCACTAGGCATAAGCACCTAAGATAAACTATCAAAGAGGGCTTTTAAACGGGTTATAACGTTAGGTGTAGGGATATGATAAACACGGTTTTGTTGGATAAAGGATCTTTTACTGGTGGCGAGTTAAAGATCTTGATTAATTACATGTACAATATGGCGTTGCTAAGCCAAGACTAGACTCAACTTAAGCTAATGAAAAAAATAACAAAAAGATAAAATAAACATAAAATGAAACGGGATGGTAGTCCGTATGTTTTTTTCTACTCTTTTTTTTTTTTTTTTTTTTTTTTTTTTTTTTTTTTTTTTTTTGCATACACTCTTGCCCTACCATCCAAAATAATACATCGCAGGGGGGTTGTATCCCCCTTACACTTGAACTTTTACATAACTTTACAATTAACTATTCTAATGACTCGAATTAAGATAATCGAAACACTTGGAGTACTTTTTAAAATATTTAGCACATATGGGGGTAATAATGTTGTTTCCCCATTACTCCATTACACTAGTACTTTACCCATGAGTCCCAATCGTCCCAAAACAATATGTACAAGGATATGACTCGACTTAGCAACCATGTAATCAATTAGATAATTAACTTGGGGTTTAAACAAATGTTGTCACAATAATGCACTAAAGATGAGTGCATATAAGGTAGGCTAAGGCGATTTGGGTGTACATTTAAGTGGGGTGTAAACAAATTCTTACTTTAAGTAAAATGCTTAAAGTTAGAAACGAAAAGATAGGCTCTGAGGGGTGTACTAGGGGTGTCGTGTACTAAAAATGAGTACAACGTAAAAGGTGTGGGAGAATTACTTGACCAATGTAGCCAATGTAATTATAACAAAAACACAGGTGTAAAACAATGGGTTAATCCTAATGCCTCTTATCATGTAGTAAATCTAACTACACGAATGTAGTCTCACTTGTGGCCTCGGAATGGTCCTAACGCAAGTTCTAGAATCTAAGTGCTACCGGTACACACATCATAGCATGAATGCTTTTCCTACCAATTCTAGGGGCGAACCTCACATTTTTGGGGGTGGAAAATTTTTTAGTGGTACGGTTTTGTGCTAGTCATATAACTTCCTATCCATGAGACGCTCATTAAGACCAAAGTTTCACTCCTAAATGTTGTAAAAAAATTTAAATTTGGCACTAAAATTGCCTTAACAGGTATTTTTCTCAGTTTTATTACACATCTACCATTAAACAAACGAAAAATCAAGCGTAATAGCATTCTCTAAGGTA
The DNA here is from genome assembly GCA_021014915.2 of Artemisia tridentata subsp. tridentata. Lineage (NCBI taxonomy): Eukaryota > Viridiplantae > Streptophyta > Magnoliopsida > Asterales > Asteraceae > Artemisia > Artemisia tridentata. The sequence continues at coordinate 298,098,012 of CP139509.1, read as the reverse complement.
TCGTACTTTACCCCCCCCCCCCCCCCTTACACTTAAGATGAACATTGTCCCCAATGTTCAAATAACAAGATGTAAAAGTAAAAGGTAAAAGAATGAAGTCAAATACTCCCCTGATTCGCTCGGTTGATAAAGGGGTAACATGGTTAGATCTTCTTCCAAGGTAATGTTGAAGCTTCAAGATTAAAGCAGCGCCAAAAGCTAGATTCCACATACATCTCCTTGTCCAAAATAATCTGTTAATCCTGAGAAAACAAACACGAAAACCTGCATAACATCGGCGGGATAAATCTATATAAGGATATAATGCTTGTGGAATGATTATTTTGCAGATTCCTGGAGTTTATAAGTTAGAGATTTAATAAAGCATTTTATGATTCCGGAAGAAAAACAAAACTTTCAAAAATTTCAGAAAATTAAAACCTGACGCCGTCAGGTTGTAAGGCCTGACGCCGTCAGAAATGATCTGACAGAATTCTCATGTTAAGTTTTCGAAAAATTTCTGGAAAAACCTATACCTTACTTCCTGGAATTCCTGCAAAATATCATTATGACTCGATACAAGCATTTGACTCAAACAATTACTAATATGTATGTTAATTTATTATTGTTACGATTCATGTTCATTTGTTCTAATAAACCGATTTGGATTTCCCTTACACTTAACTTTTGCAAAATACCTTTATATGTAGTTAAGACGAAGTTAAAAACAAGATAAAGCATTTTCATAATTTAGTTTCGAACATGAATCAATAATAATAAAAATTAAACATACATACGGAAGCAAATAAAATCAAACAAACAAATAAATAAACACACAAAGCAAATAAAGCTTGGGTTGCCTCCCAAGAAGCGCTTTTCTTTATTAACGAGTCTTGTAGCTAGACTCAAAGTCACCGTATATTACGTGACTCCATCATTGGTCACGGTTTCTAGGCCATTCTCATGTCCGGTTTTATATTCCGGTCCTAATTTCAAACAATCCTTGTAGAAACCGGATATCCTTTCCATAACATAGTCTACTCCTTTACTTCTATCTCCATCATTCCTATAGTAGACTGCTTGCTTAAGCTCCTTCTCAACATTTGACAAGTGTTGGAATTGCTCTATCTTATATGGCATTTGGTAGTTTACCTCATCGGTCTCATCCTTAAATCTAACTATCCCTAAGAAAGGTTCATAAGTCATTCTAGAGACCTCAACAAATGGTTTTCCAAAAACTACTTGAGTTAAGCATGCATCGACTATTGGGCGGATATCTTCTACAATTACAAAATCGGTGGCATAGGTGAAGTTTCCTACATAAACCGGTAATCCCTTAACTCTTCCCGTGAAGTTACTCATCCAACCCTTATCAGGGAGCATCCTATACCCAAGTTGATTTTTCATTATCAAGTTGTAGTGGGCTCTAGTCATGATGTTTATGGGCGATCTAAGGTCGATGTAAGCTTTCCACACATGTAAATGTCCGATGTTGCATGGTATGTTGAGATTAGAAGGGTCGCCCATTTCTATAATTGGTCTACCTAGGAAGTATGGTGTCTCGGGGTCATCGAATAAGTCTGTATGATATGCGCGTTCTTCCTTAGTGGGTAGCCTATTGAAGTAGTCCTCATCATCATCTACTTTTTCAATCTCACTTTTCCTAACTTCTTTATCAACCTCGACTTTCTTAACCTCATCCTCAGGTTCACTATTATCCTCATTCCTATCAATTGGTTTAATAGTGACAATGTTGACGAAGTGGACATGTTTGGATGAAGAGGGGTCTTTTACTTGGGGTCCGCTATTTGTGTTCCTAGCGTCCTTATGTGGAGGTGATAGCACTTGGTTATCTAGGGCTTTCAATAAGTTGTCAATTTTATTGGTCATCTCCGTTTGTTGTTGATTGAATTCGGATTCGAATCTAGCTATCCGAGCTTCTTGAGATGCCATAAATTTGGACATCAATCCTTCAAGATTATTGGTACTACCATAATTGTTGGAAGGATTGTTATTGAAAGTACGGTTTGGGGATGAACCGCTTGATTGGAAACGATAAGGTGGGTTGGAAGAATTGGTTTGTTGTGCGTTTTGGTTTTGTTTCCACCTAAGGTTTGGGTGATTTTTCCATGAGGGGTTGTATGAATCACCGTAGGGGTTTGGCTCGGGTTTAAAAGTGTACCACTTGTCTCCCGCTCCATCGGTACGCGAGGATGCGTAGTCCGCAAAAGCTTGTTCGGGGAGTTCCACGCAATCACGAGTGTCGTGGGGACCACTACATAATTCACACGAAGAAGTGATTTTGTTCACTTGGCTTGAAGGTTTAGGAGCCTCGTAGGATTTCATAAGAAACTTGACTTGGTCTTCAAGTTCTATGATCCTACGGTCGGAAGTGCTTGAATTGTTCGAAGGCAAAGATATTGCCTTGACCGTTTTATTCAAATCACGGGGATCATTCCAACTTTCGTTGTCATAAAAAGCAAGATCTTCCAAGAGAGCCCATGATTGTTCCGCACTTAGATCACGTAGCTTACCACCGGCCGATTGGTCAATGGTTTGCCTCGTGGAGAGATTGATGTGGTCATAGAAGATTTGGACTTGGAGCCAAAGTTCTATGCCATGGTGAGGGACTTTTTGGAGTAAGTCCTTGAATCGAGTCCATGCCTCGTAGAGGGTTTCACCTTGACGTTGTTGGAACATCAAGATATCATTCCTTAGCTTGGTAGTTCTTCCTGGTGGGAAAAACTGAGCAAGGAAACGAGTGGTGAGATCATCCCAAGAGGTGATGGATCCTGCGGGTAGACGCTCTAGCCATTGACTAGCTTGGTCCCGCAGAGAGAATTGAAAGAGACGCAGTCGGGTCGTCTCTCGAGTGGCAACATCAAGGTCTATGGAATCAACGATTTTGAGAAAGTCCTTGAGATGTTGATTAGGATCTTCGGAACGAAGTCCATGGAATGCGCATCCGCTTTGCACCAACCGGATGGTGTCGGATCGCAAGGGAGTGACATTGGCTCCTTGAGTGAGCTCAATGGTGTTTCGATAGCCATGGTGGCTAGGACGGGAGTAGTCTCCTAAGGTACGGGCTCTAGGAGGTGGGTGTTGTTGTGGTGGTGGGTTGTTGGGATCAAGGATATTACCACCTTCCATGATGTCGGATGGTAATGGTTACGAACAAAGAAACGAAGAAAAAAGATAGACTAAAGAAAAACCTAGAAAAATAAAAATAAAAATCTCACTAGAAAGGAATCTAGTGAGTAGACCTAATAAAATAAAAATTCAACCTAAACAATAACTATTCCCCGGCAGCGGCGCCAAAAACTTGATGCGTGGTTTTGCGACCTTACAACAGGTTTTACCTCTCGAGGGATCTCAAGAGGCTTGCAATCCCCACCAGGCAGTGTACCTGACCGATGTAGTATAGTGTAGTGGCAAGTACCGGGGGATTGATCGTTCTCTAGGGGAATAGTGTCGTTAGGATTGAAAAACTACTCTAATAGGTCTAAGGGTGAGGGAAGATTCTTTTTGTATTTTTATATTTTTTTAAAAGCAAGTAAAATCTCGGGTTTGAAGGAGTGGGCGGAATAAGTTGCTAGTCAACTAACCCAAATAACTACAATTACAAATAAAATAAAATGACTGAAAATAAAAAGGTTGTGGAACTTATATGGAGAGAAATGTGTTTACTTAGATTTCCTTACTCCCTAACTATCTTTTACCGGTTAATTAGTGTGTATTAATTGCGTGGATGACGGGTGTATTCCTTAATACCAATCGTGGGGTGGCGTACGTACTTCCCCAACTCTATAAGCTCCTACTTCACTCCTATGTCGAGCCGGCTAAGAAGCTCCTAACATGGGATCACTAGAATTCGCTCATGCATTAAATACAACCATAAAAACCTTAGTACGCATTGGTTCATGTTTCTTAAGACGTTCAAGCAAGTTACCGTATAGGAGGTTAGCCAGTTTTCTTAAGCCTAACATCGATAAACAATCATCCAATACAATTAATAACACACCAACAACCAATAATCAATAGTTAGGTTTCATTAGATCTAAGCAAACACAAGATAAATCTAGCCTAGCATGTTAAATAAAAGACAAGAACAAGATATAATCAAACAACACATAGACATATTGAATGATTAATTGATTACTTATCTTCAATTGAACATGGGAGATCCAAGGGTATAAAACCCTTAAAAATGGCAGAAAAATCGTCTTAGGGTTTCTCCTCACAAAGTTGCACACAATGACTAAAAATTATGAAAATATATATAGGAAAACAGATCTGACGGCGTCACGTTATAGAGCTGACGCCGTCACCTCGCTGCGGTTAGGGTTTCTTGATGGCCTTCTTGACGCCGTCCCCTTTTAATCCTCCAAAATCCTCTCTGGCGCGTCAAGGGTTGACGGCGTCACACTGGGGCTTGACGCCGTCACAGGTACTTTTTCAGCAGATCTTGAGACTTTGTCGTTTTCTTCACTTTTATGCTCCAAAAACGTCCAAAATGCTTCCTTTTCCAGATTTCTTCTCCAAAGTACCTAAAATGACAAAAGGAACGATTTATGGCAATATTTGATAAAAAAAAATACGATTTAGGGCTTAAATGACCCCCTAAAAGCGGTACACTTTTCGCTTCATCATACGGGCAATTCTAAGTTCTGGATTCGTAATTTTTATTCACTCATATTTGGTTATCTTGAATGCAAGGGCTAATAGGCAGTTGAACAAGACGCCATAGCTGGTATCACAAATGTAGCTCAAAACACATGGTAGGTCTATTTTCCTAATATCTTATTTTGTATCACAGGTGATACCTAATATCTTATTTTGTATCACAGGTGATACCTAATATTTGGTATGTATCACAGGTGATACCTAATATCTTATTTTATTAGGTATCACCAGTGATACAAAATAACTTATTAGGTATCACCTGTGATACAAAATAATTTATTAGGTATCACCTGTGATACAAAATAACTTATTAGGTATCACTTGTGATACATACAAAATCACACATTGGTTAGTACTGCTAGTTGGTTTTAATGTTGTTCAATGGAGTTTAGTACTACTGGTTATCTTTGTTAGTGCTGCCACTTACATGATTAGTACTTCTGCTTGTTGAAAATAGATTGTTACAGACTTTTAAGATTATTTTTTTGGCTAAATACTTGTTGTTACACTAGCCCAATAAAGAAAAATAATTTGGGCTTAGTGACCGGCACAAAGAGTTTGCGTAAACTGTAGTTACCTACTTACATTATGAGGTATCACCTGTGATACAAAATAACTAATTAGGTATCACCTGTGATACATACAAAATCACACATAGGTTAGTACTGCTAGTTGGTTTTAATGTTGTTCAATGGAGCTTAGTACTGATGGTTATCTTTATTAGTGCTGCCACTTACATGATTTTCTGAATATCACATGTTGTATTCTGTGATTTTCTGAATATCACAAGTGTTATTCTGTGATATTCTAGAATATCACAAGTGATATTCTAGAGTATCACTTGTGAGATATCAGAAGAATATCACTTGTTATTTTCTTATGCTTTCGTCCGTTTTCATACGTGTTCGTCCGTTTTCTCGTTTTTGTCTATTTTCTTATGTTTTCGTCCGTTTTTATACGTTTTTGAATATCACAACTAATATTCGGAATATCACTTGTGATTTTCTGAATATCAATATCACTTGTTATTTTCTGAATATCTATCACTTGTGATTTTCTGAATATCACTTGTGATTTTCATGTTACAAAACATTAGTTGAAAATCACTTGTGATATTCAGAAAATCACTTGATATTCAAAAAATCACTTGTGATATTCTGAATATCACAGAATATCACTTATGGTATTCAGAATATCATTTGTGGTACTCAAAATATCACTTGTGATATTCTGAGTATCACAGAATATCACTTGTGATATTCAAGAAACACGGAATATCACATGTGATATTAAGAAAATTACATGTGATATTCTGAATATCACAGAATATCACATGTGATACTCAGAATATCACTTGTGATATTTTTATAGCTTTTGTTTGTTTTAATTTCAAAAAGTCAAAAAAAAGTCAAAATAGTCAAATAAAGTCAAATAAAAAGTAGACCGACATTCATATAACTCGAAAAAAAGTTGTCAAAAACGAAAATCCTCTCAAATACGAAGAATATAACTAGAAGTGTACAAATCTAACCAAACAAGTTCAAGGTTCATACAAAAATGCTCAAAAGTTTAGTACATTTCTTCTATCTCACTACAACACCCGGAACTCTTGCTATAACAATTGTGAGACAGGGTCATTCGTCATTTTTCTACAACATTTCTACCCGCGGAACAGAAGATGGTTTAGTAACAGAACCACCTCTTTCCCGAAGGGTCTTCAAGATCAGTGTCTTTAGAAACTTAATAACTTGGCCTACATACATCAATGCCGTCAGTGAATCTGTCATCTGCAACAAAAATATACGTACGATTTGTCAGAACAACTAAAAAATGACTTCAGAAAGAAGATATATATGGGCTCTGAACTTTTTAAGGTGATTAACAGGTTTATACATGCAAATACATTTCAGTAGACTTTTCCAGATACTAATTATTGTACCCGCCTAAAATTTTCATCTTAAATAAAAGCTAGAATCCACAGTAAACCATACCAAAATATTATGCATGCAGATACGCAATACTGCAATCATAAATACAAAAATATAGTAACAGATAACGAGATCAGGAAAAGTTGAGCTCAGACAACATAAATATTAGTTACTAGTATTGGCAACCAGTTTCTCGCATTTTTCAGTTTTGGGGTTGATACAATATGATCATGAGCACAACAGACTTTTAAGTATCATCAAAATTTCTCCTAACAAAAACAAGTTGGTACAAAAATCAATACACATTGTTAAGATACCACTGGTAAGTGCCGACAAGCCCATCCCGAAGTGAAATCTTTGGTTCCCAACCCAGCTTAGCAAGCATTGAGCTATCCATAAGCTTCCTCGGAGTTCCATCAGGCTTAGAAGAGTCCCAAATAAGCTCTCCCTGAAACCCCACAACCTCTTTAACCAACTCTGCAAGTTCCTTGATCGATACCTCTTTCCCACTTCCCATATTCACATGTCCGAAATCTGAATAGTTTTCCAACAGAAACACCACTGCATCAGCCAAATCATCAACATGCAAGAATTCACGCAGCGGCGACCCTGTACCCCAAACAACCACTTCCTTAGCTCCAGAAACTTTTGCCTCGTGAAACCGCCTCATTAAAGCTGGCAAAACATGCGAATTCTGAGGGTGGAAATTGTCATTAGGACCATATAAGTTTGTTGGCATTGCTGAAATCGCATCCCATTTGTGCTGAATCCTATAGGCTTGGCACATATTAATGCTAGCGATTTTCGCGATGACATACCACTCATTAGTGGGCTCTAAAGGACCCGTTAATAAAGCAGATTCAGGTATAGGTTGTGGTGCATGTTTAGGGTAAATGCAAGAAGAACCTAAAAATACAAGTTTTTTGACACCATAACGATAGGCATAATCGATTACATTGGTTTGTATTTGAATGTTAATAGTGATAAAATCAGCAGGGTAAGTGTTGTTTGCATGAATCCCACCCACTTTAGCTGCAGCAAGGATGACATATTCAGGTCTTTCTATCGAGAAGAAGGTTTTAACAGCACACTGATTGGTAAGGTCCAATTCCGAATGCGGCCAAAAAATGAGGTTCGTGTAGCCAATGTTCTGCAAACGGCGTATAACAGCAGATCCGACCAGACCTCGGTGTCCAGCAACAAAGATCTTGGAAGTTCTTGCAAGTTTCAAGGCGGCTAATACAATAACATTAATCGATTATAATTACTAGTAGATCAAGATATGAAAATCTACAAATTAAGAAAAAATAGATATTTACCAGCACCATCAGTAGCTGCCATCTTCAAGTTTTGGACCTATTCGTTATTTAAATAACTCTTCTATCCTTGACCAATTTAACCCGTTATAGACAAAACACATCTCAAATATTAAACTGCAGTCTCTTATCCCAGTAAATTCATCGGGTGATCCTAACCTGAGTCATATTTGGGGGAAAAACCATGGCAATGTTGTGTGTAACCATCTTATTAAACTGCTCATGTTGTACAACATCTGCCATGAGATTGATCACCCAATCAAGTAGGGCGGTTTCCATTGGTGGCAGAAGGCGAACGAGTCCCGAACACTCTTCTTCAGATCGAAATTAGGTTAGAAACGGACGAAAGCATAAGAAAATAACAAGTGATATTCTGAATATCACAAGTGATATTCTGAATATCATTCTACTGGAAAGGTATACGACTTGGGTATTGTACCTGCCCACGACTGAGCATCTCTGATTTCTTCAGCTTCTTCATTGCAAAGACTTCTCTGGTAGTTTTAGCACGACATAGCCTGACCAGCATAACACAGAACATGAACAGATTCAGTGCCAAGAGAACACACATACGCATCAGGTTTTCAGTTCAATAAAATATATTTCCTAAAAGAGTCCCATTTCAATGACTAGATCCAAGGTATTCAACAATTCAAACTTTGCAGAGTTCTAAACCTTACTTCCTAAAGGGTATATACATGCTTAAACAGTTTACAGGTGCTGATTCACCCCCCAAAACACATCAAAATCGCCACAACAACCCAACACATCCCATTTTTTCGTTACAATTAGCTCCATAAACAACACTTGAATCAAACACCTAACATATCATCCACATACAAGGATAAACAATCATAATTCCATCTGATATATCAAACACGTGTCATACCTCTCCAAAAGCACCTTTACCAATCAATGTCAAAAGCTCGAAATCATCAATCCCAATCTTATGCCTTTGCAACCTCATATACTCAGTCTCCTTCTTCTCCAAATTCCTTAACATCTGCTCCTCTTCCTCACTCGATACCTGCGCCTCAGCTGCCTTCCTTTGTAACACTCTTCTCCTACATCACCATAATTTCACAATCATCATCAACAATAAATCGGGCCTTAAACAACAAAATCGGCTATAATATCTTGATCATAATTAGCACTAAATTAGGTATATACATCATTATTTTATATCTTCCTGATCATAATTAATGTATAGACATCGTAATTTCGTAACTTCACAATTTAGAGATCATAACTAACACTACTAATTTCATAACTTCGTGATCCTAACTTCACAAAATCCGGTATACACATCGTCATTTCATAATTTCAAGATCATAATTAACACTATCACAATTTTAAAACTTCATGATCATACCTTTAAGGCTTCAATCGTATTTTGAACCGATTTTAAAACGAGATCTTGAACGGATGTTGAAGAAGATCATTTTGCACCATGCATTGTTTGGAATACCTATATCAAGGCTAGATTAATCCATTGTATCGTGATTTGATGTAATTTTACGGTTCAGTGTGTGTTTTTGTGTGTTTTTGGTGTGTGAAGTTATGAGGAATCTGATCTATTTGTTTGTGTTGTAATTTTACCAAACTTCCCCTCCGTGTTTTTTTAATTAGTAAATACTTTTAATCTTAGCCATTGATCAAATTTAAATGAAGGGTGGGGATGTGTCCCTTCGTATGTGAGCTTTATTTGGTTTGCAAAATAACTCCGCTCAATAACTATTAAATGCTCCCAAAAAATTTTTTTTACTAAAACTATCTTCTTTAATTTCCCTCTTTAATTAAATGTAAATTTCCGTCTCTTTTTTTCCCAACAGCCTATTTTCTCATATACAAGAATCCGTGCGTTGCACCGATTGTATCTAAGTGTTCATAGCTAAATGGTTCATACTAATTAGGTTTCCACTATTTAAAATAATTACTTCATTTTAAAAGAGTACATGTGAAGAGGTTTTTTGCAAGATGTTATATTTAAATGAGACTTTTCATATGTAATCTTTTAATATGAATAAGTTACGTAAATTATTTTTGGCCTATTTATTTGGTACTTTTGTCATAGTGAGTTATAAAACCATTTGTTCTTTGATATATTTTGTTTTCAATGGCAGATTTCGAGATGTTAGAGAATTTAATGAATGTTGCTGGTTCTTCTAAATTGCATGATTGTATGCGTTTGTGGTTTGTACAACAGTCAGGTGAAGAAGATTCATTTTCCAAATTGCTTTTTGGTTGTTGTCAACATTTGAGGCGGGTAATGGCAAAGAACCATACCATGATGGTGAACATGGAAGCTTTAGGTGCTCGTGGTGTTGCTTTGGACTCGCTAGATGCTTTGAGAAAGACTCAAGAGAGGCATCGGGTATTGCTTGAAAAGTTAAATGATTTGATTTATCAAGCAAAAGCTGGTGTCCGTGAGGAAGAAGGTAATGCTATTAAGATGAATGAGTTTAATTAGTTGTTTGGTTTTAGATATTTTTGTTGGTACTGAGAATTTTAATGTTTTGTTTTTTTTCGTGTTTATGATATTTAAAATAAATATAAGTATTCATTTTGATATTGACTCTATTGTTTATTATTTGAACTAATATTGTTTTAGTTATGGCTTTTTCCTTTTATTTATGATTGTAGTAATATTTTCATCAAAAATTGAAAATTTTTAGATATAAATGTAAGGCTAAGTTATAAGCATTTTTATAAAGTTTAGGATGTTAATGGTATGCATTATGCATGTGATGGGTTTTTTATGTAAAAGGTAAAGTGTGAGGGTTTTTTTGTTATATTTGCAAATACAATTTTCAATACTGATATGATAGTTCTTCATGGGAAGATGAAGTTCCTGCTTCAATTAATACTTCAGTTATGTTTTGAAACTTCTCATTACCTCTTTGTTGTCTCATTACCTCTTGGTTTTCTCACATTAATTTATCTTTTTGCTTATTTATACACATGAGTATCACTGTTTAGGTTATAACTTATAACCCTAATCTCATTATCTCACACATAACTCTCTCACCAATAATGGCCGCCTCTAGCAACATTGAAGAGCTTAAGGAGGCTTCTAGTTCCAATAATCTGGCGACTTGCTTCAAGTTTTTGTTTAACAATCAGATAACTAAAGAGGAGGGCTTTTTGATGCGGATGGGGGAGGAGGCCAATCAACTCCGTAGCAAGATTGATAAGACTGAGATCAGCATAAGGGAGGCTCGTTTCCTTGGCCCCTTCAATGAAAAAGCTATGGATGTGCTGGGCTGTCTGATTGAGACACAACAAAGCGATCGTGATAGGCTGCAAGCAATTACCAACCTCCTAGTTGAAGTTTGCGATGGTATTCATGAGAAGGAACGCCATGTGAGGCTTATGGAGTATGATGAAGAGCTTTCCGATGATGAATAAGGTCTAATGCTATGGGATGTCTTTTGGGGGTAGTCTTTTGGGGTAGTCTTTTGGTAGTTCTTTTGGTTCTATATGTTGATAATGATGGTTTAGGTGTAATTGGTTTCAGTATGATGTAATGACTTTGATGACTGCAAAATGTCTAATAAAAATATGTTTTATGTTTATGTCCATTTTTATTTACTTTTATTTATTTACTTTTTACCTTTTTCCCATGTTATACTTTATGATAAAGTGTTAGGGGTTTTCTCTCACACACACATGAGTCAAAAGCACACACTTATGAGATCTGTTGAAAGTGAATTAGGGCTTGCATCTGAAATTAGGGTTTTCAATTTCACAACATTTCAATAAAATTAAAACATATACGTGTTTTATTTAGGGAGTGTGGTGTTTGTTTATTGATGTTGTGGATTCAATTTTCATGAAATGGTCATCTTGGGCTGAATTAGGGTTTGCATATGAAATTAGGGTTTTCAATTTCACAACATTTCAATAAAATTAAAACATATATGTAGTTTATTTAGGGAGTGTGGTGTTTGTGTATTGAAGCTGTGGATTGAATTTTCATGAAATGGTCATCTTTGGCTGATAATCGTATGGCTGTGTAAGTGGTGGACTGTGAAACGATCAATGGATATGTTATCCACAGGTTGTCTTATTTTTTTTGTTTTTTGTTTATATGATGAATTTGGATTTTCCTGTTTGATCTCGATTAGCCGATGATGTTATGTTAGATGTTTATGAGTATGCATGTTTTTGGAATATGAGGATTTTGGTTATTGATTTGTATATCTGGTTTGAAATTTGATTAAGTAAATACATGATTGAATTTGGATTATATATCGATATTCTTTGTGATCAGTCTTAATATATCAACTATCTATGGAATGATATAAAGTGTTGGCACTTGGCAGCCCGACCCGACCTAACCCGTTTCAACCAGCTAGGAAACCTGTTCATATTGACCTTGTAGTCGTTCTCTGGTTTTGATGTCGATACACTGGTTGTTCATATAGGTGGTACTGTGGTAGTTTATTACGTACTTTTTCCATGTCTATTGTCCATTTGTCATTTAGGAGAACTGGAGTGCAAATACAGCGATCACCCCCATTATAGTTAAGATGGTGTTTAAAATTGTAATCAGTTTGTAATTTCCGCACCCCTGTTATAGAGTTTGTAGCTCACCTACTTGCTCAAGCTATCATCGTTTATTCATCAATTCAGAGAGCTGTGACGCACTTTTCATAATTTTTTACACTGCAAATTGTATGTAAAAGCATAATATCAAGTGAAAGAAGTGATTTTTTAGTCATTTGTATAACATGCATGTTGTTTCTGGTATAAGCTCACCATTAGCATCTATGCAACAGGTGTATCCCTTACAGACATGTCAAATCTAAAGACTAGAACATAATAGAAATGTTGATGGTATCTTCATCAAATCGAGATGACATCGTATTCCCAAAGGTAGGCATTTTTTTTCCTCCTCCTTTAATGTGGTTAGTTTTGATATAAAGTGATTTATAAATGGTGGTATGCATAATATTTCAGTGTGGATGCAAGAGTGACGAATTGCGTTTAATCCCAAACATGATGAATTATATGCTCAAAAGGTAATTTGGATATTCAATTCTTTTTTTAATCTTAATTACTTTGGCAATCTGAGTTGGTATCTTTTGCGGTTCAATTTTATTTGTATATAGTCTTAAATGCCTGTATTACTATTTATTTTCATCAATGACATTACATAGTAAAGTTTTTGTCTTTGCATACGTGATGATATGGCTTTTGTTGTTATATAAGAAGTACTGGTTTATAGACTTTTATTCCGTCCCCCCTAAAAAAAGTGTTCAAGGTCCGCCACTGTTTGAATCAATGTATTTCAGCAGGTTATGTCTGTTATGTCAGCTGTATATTTGTTTTTTAGGTATAATGCATAAGTTTCTATTTAGCATGGTAAGTGTCTGTTGGATGTTTGTATTCATGTTTACAATTTGAAGGCAAAGCTAAATATTCAATGCATGTCTTTATTAGATATCATGCGGGAACATTACATAGCTGTGCTAAGATAGGTTGCTGAAAGTTTCCTTGAAAACAATGTTACGCGTGCAGTACGCAAGTTCCGGGTCCTTGTCTTTGATCATTAGTATTTTAAGGCCATCAGGACTGGTAACTCTAGATAATTCCACATAAAGTTGTCCATGACTGAATACGGGAGTAGGCAAATAGAGGCCAACGTAATTAAGTGACTGGCCCTGACTTTTGTTAATGGTCATTGCATAACATGGTCTTAGAGGGAATTGTCTACGTTTGAGGACAAATGGCCACTTGGATTGTGTTGATGTGAGTATAATCCTGTGTATAACGACATTGTCCCCTATATTTGAACATGTTAGCACCTTAACATGAATAACAAACTGGCCTAGATCTGTGATGAGCAACCTTGTTCCATTACATAGTCCTTTGCTTGGATTGACATTCCGCAAGAGCATAAAGGGCAGTTCCTTTTTTAAGTGAAGAGCATGTGGGGGCATACCGAGGAAATTTAAGGAATTTAGAAATTCAATCGGATAGAGGTCGTGCTGTTCTAGAGTGTCTATAGATCCCTTGCAAATCTCATATGCGCTGTTGTATGTAACAGTTTTCCCTTCTAACTGTTTAAACATATACTCATTGATGGCATCAGCATCATCATTCCGAGGAGTTAGAATTGCCCTTTTTTTGAGGTAGACATCGTCAGTTTGTCTTGTTGTAAAATCAGGGTATGTCTCTGCAACAATTTTCTCGATAAGAGAATCCCATGATTTAATTAGAAAGGTTTCGGGAATGTTAATCAAAGTTGGCTCATCCTCCCCTTCTTTGCATTTTGCTGGCAACGTGCCATCCCCCACAGCCAAAACCCATCTATTGAAATCCTGTTTTCGAGTATCAATCTGCTCATTTTCACTATATTCATTGACACGCATGCTGCGCGTAAGGGTGAAGACCTTGCAATGCTTCCATAACTCAGACTGGTTTATGCAGGATTGAACAATGTCGGGCCTGCTCCCTTTTGGTATAACTGGCAGAATTGTCGAAAGTCACCTCCCAGTAAGACCGTCACGCCTCCAAAGATTCGACTCCTACTGTCCCGGTCATGATATCCTAAAATATCCTTTAGCGTCTTGTCCAATGCCTCAAAAGCATATTTTTGAGTCGGAGCTTCATTCCAGATAATAAGTTTAACTTGCTGCATGAGTTCTGCCATATGTGTGTTTTGCTTTATGCCGCATGTACTGTTCTCCAATAATTCAAGCGGTATAACAAAACGGCTATGTGCGGTTCTCCCTCCTGGTAGCAACAATGAAGCAATTCCTACACAAATTGAGACTATTAGTTCAAGATGTATTTTTTTTAAGTTTACAAAGTAGTTGATTGTTTTATTTTAGTATTCATTTGTACCTGAAGATGCGACAGCAAGCACTATCATACGTTCTGATCTTAACCTTGAAATGATAGCTTTGTATAAAAATGTCTTCCCGGTTCCTCCTGGTCCGTATACAAAATAAAAATTCCCTTTTTTATTATGGACAGATTCAATCACCTCTTCATAGATTAATCGTTGTTCAGGATTTAACAATGAATGAAGTTGTTGATGTTCAAGACTACTCTTCTTCATATCATAATCCAACGCTTCTCTGATGAGACGATTGTCCAAGTTGGTTAGTAACTTTGGGTCAGGCAGTGGTAGATCTTGAAACTCTGATAAAGATCTTCCATTCCTATTTAACAACTCTTGGATTTCTAGCAAACAATAGTTCTGGAGTTGTTCATCCATCAACTCCAAGTTAGGATATTTAAAAAATTTCCTTTTCTTATGTAGGATATCCTCTGATAAGGACTCCCAGTTTTCTTCCCATAATTTTAAAGGCCTGCTGACATCGCAAAACAACAAAATTGTCACAAACATGTCACGTAGTTGTGGTCCGAACGCCCATACACTTGCTTCTGATATAGCATGCTTCCATTATGTGTCATCATTTAAAAGGCCATATGCAAAACAGGCTTCCTTGAATGTGGAACATAGTCTGTTGTTAACAGTCATGAGCTTTTCAAAAGATTCAGGCCCTCTCACAATGTTCAACAGCATTCTAAGATAATATCGTTCTCCAGAAGCCGGGTGAGAGTAAACAATCCTCCCAATGCATTTTCTACGTTTTCTTTGTTTCCACATTTTGTCTTTCTCATGCCACACATAATGTTGAGGTATCTCAGCATATGTGTATGTCCTCGCTGATGTATCACGCTTGTTTAATTCAAACCAGTCAGTGAACATAGTTATGTCGATACCTTCCCTTTGAATTAGGGCGGGTAAGCTTTCTGAGTCACGAAGTGTGATTGCGTTCTGATTCGGCAAGTGGTAATTCAGTCTCATGACTGATGGGTATGAGTAATGGATGTCATAGGAAAACAAACGCCACACTGCCTCACATGGAGCTAACAATTGTAGCTCTATCGGGCCCTTTATTTAAGTACTTAAATAAGTACTTAATTGCATTTGATCTGTTGCACCATTCCACATTAATGTGGGCCTGGTACTTCAGGAGGAGATAACGATTGTGAGGAACCACATATCTGTTATCGTATTTAAACTTTCCTTTTATATGGTAAGCTTTATTATCCCTTCGACGATAAATCGCATAGCCATCATTATCAACTATTGTTTCTTCCACAAAAGGTTTAGGGAAATGTTTCGAGCACTTACCCTCAACTGTACATGGGGCGTGCTTAGCATCTTGAACGCAAGGTCCATTTAACATAAATTCAGTTACTACTTTATACCCTTATGGATCATTTGATATACATGGTATCTCTGCTGTAATCATGTCATCTATCTCGGCTGGGGTTTTGCATTTCAAGTCTTCTTCTAGCCATAGTAGGAAATGAGCGTGTGGCAGGCCACGTTTTTGAAATTCTATGATATACACAACTGAAAGGAAATGGAAGAAAAGCATAAGCTGATGCATAAATTTGGTGTAAAACAGTAGAAATATTGACATTATGCTCCAAGTTGTATTACATGCCCGTGATTGACCAAAAATATGGTGTTTTGTAAGATCGTCTAAAATTTCAGTCAGTTTAATCTTGAATACACGGGTTGCCACTTCTGGACAGTCATTACCTTTTTGTCCCGGGATGTGCTTTAACATTTCAACAACCTCGGGCCATTTTGGATTGGCGGTGAAAGTGATGAACAAGTCTGGATTTCCATAGGTTCGACATATAGCCATAGCATCTTGGTAGTTTTGCGTCATATACCTTGGGCTGCTCGTAAAACTCCTTGGTAGAACGATTCGTTTCCCGAGCCCTGCTGCACTTGTATCACCCCTTGTTACAGCGTCACACAGGTTATGATATAGATCCACACGTAACGTATCTTGATTTTTCCTAGTCCATTTAAGTCTTTGCTAGCCGTGTATGCATCCACCAGGTATTGTTGGAATAATCGCCCACCTCTAAGCAAGGTAGTACCTTGGTTATTTCGCTGCTGTATTATGTATGTGTAGTACTCTTTCATTGTGAGACAACCCCTTTTGGTCTTGCGGGCACCTGTGTTGTTGTGATACGGTATTTTTTCATGAAATCCTTCCTCTCCATACGGGAATAATAATGGATATTGGAGGGCCATGTATTCTGAATGCGACTTAGAAATACGTTTCAGACCTTCATCCTTGTTACTTACAACAATATCTCTCATGGGAATGCCATCACCAAAGTCGTTAGAAATCAGATCTGCTATTTCGGGCACAGTCGGGGCGTTGTATTGCCGTGCTGCACTCCGACCACTTAGCAGGCGTAGTTCAAAGTTGGCTGAATTCTGGGAGTCACACCAATCCCTGGCCATTCGAAATGCCTTGGCAATTGAACTTGATTGATCGAACATTTGAATAAGGCTTGCTACTATCTTTTCATCCACCACTTCGCCACTTTCCTTGTCTATAAAAGCCCCCATCCGGTTCTTTTCTTCATTTCCAGTATCAAAAAAGTATAGTTGTGCATATTTGGGTTGAGTACCCTGTGTAGGGAGTAGAGAACCTATTCGATGATAGCTTTGGCCATTTATTCTAAATGTGTATGGTCCCCTGTGATGAAGCGAAAAGTGTACCGCTTTTAAGGGGTCATTTAAGCCCTAAATCGTATTTATTTGATCAAATATTGCCCTAAATCGTTCCTTTTGTCATTTTAGGTACTTTTGAGGAGAAATCTGGAAAAGGAGGCATTTTGGACGTTTTTGGAGCATAAAAGTGAAGAAAACGACAAAGTCTCAAAATTGTGCTGGAAGTTACCTTTGACGGCGTCAGGATTTACTCCAGACGGCGTCATGGCTTGGCAAGAAAAGGTGGATGTGAAATTTACTCATGATAAGCCAGTGAAAATTGCATGGAAATTCTGACGGCGTCACGCTTTAATTTGATCAAGGTCGTCACGTTATAATTCAAAGAGGGACGGCGTCACGTTCAAGGTCTGAGGGCGTCAAGCCTTGATAAGCCAGAACGGATTTTGGAGAGCTAAAGAGGGACGGCGTCAAGAAGGTCATCCGGGAACCCTAAAAGCGGCGAGGTGACGGCGTCACACTCCATAACGTGACGCCGTCAGATCCAAAAGTCTATATATAGTTTTCTAATTTTTTGTCATTAGTGTGGAATTTTTGGGAGAAAACCCTAAGACGATTTTAGCATCTTTTTCAAGGCTTTTTGCCTTGAGATCTTCCATGTTACATTGAAGATAAGTTATCAATTAATCATTCAATATGTCTATGTGTTGTTTGATTCTATCTTATTCTTGTCTTTTGTTTAACATGTTAGGCTAGATTTATCTTGTGTTTGCTTAGATCTAATGAAACCTAGCTATTGATTATTGGTTATTAGTGTGTTGTTAGTTGTATTGGATGATTGTTCATCTATGTTAGGCTTAAGAAAACTGGCTAACTTCCTATTCGGTAACTTGCTTGAACGT
The DNA here is from genome assembly GCA_021014915.2 of Artemisia tridentata subsp. tridentata. Taxonomy (NCBI): domain Eukaryota; kingdom Viridiplantae; phylum Streptophyta; class Magnoliopsida; order Asterales; family Asteraceae; genus Artemisia; species Artemisia tridentata. The sequence goes on along the minus strand of CP139509.1, from coordinate 298,079,699 downwards.
CTTAAGAAACATGAACCAATGCGTACTAAAGGTTTTTATGGTTGTATTTAATGCACAAGCGAATTCTAGTGATCCCATGTTAGGAGCTTCCTAGCCGGCTCGACATAGGAGTGAAGTAGGAGCTTGTAGAGTTGGGGAAGTACGTACGCCACCCCACGAATGGTATTAAGGAATACACCCGTCATCCACGCAACTAATACACACTAATCAACCGGTAAAAGATAGTTAGGGAGTAAGGAAATCTAAGTAAACACATTTCCCTCCACATAAGTTTTCACCAACATTTTATTTTCAGTTATTTATTTTATTTGCATTCGTAGTAATTTGGGTTAGTTGACTAGCAACTAATTCCGCCCACTCCTTCAAACCCGAGATTTTACTTGCTTTCATAAAAAAATATAAAAACATAAAAAAGAATCTTCCTCAACCCTTAGACCTATTAGAGTAGTCTTTCATACCTAACGAACACTATTCCCTGTGGAGAACGATCAATCCCCCGTACTTACCACTACACTATACTACATCGGTCAGGTACACTGCCTGGTGGGGTTGTAAGCCTCTTGAGATCCCTCGAGAGGTAAAACCTGTTGTAAGGTTGCAAAACCACGCATCAAGTTTTTGGCGCCGCTGCCGGGGAATAGTTATTGTTTAGGTTGAATTTTTATTTAATAGGTCTACTCACTAGATGCCTTTCTAGTGAGATTTTTATTTTATTTTTCTAGGTTTTCTTTAGTCTATCTACTTTCTTTGTGTGTTTGTTCGTAATTGGTTCGTCACTATGGATAGGGAGATTACGGCATTCAATGAGCTTAATGAGTTAATTGATAGAGAGAAGAGACTCGCCCGCCTTAGCACGAGCAGTGAGATTGAGCTTAGAGATGACTTAAGGTTAGTTCACAATTCCTCACCAATTCTAGAAGGATTAAGTCACCATAAGTTTATCTTTAAATGTCCTTGCCCCGCTAAAAATCGTAAGTACCCATGGATTAGAAAGGGGGGTTATTTTAATGTGAAGGTTCCATGCATGATTGGTCACATGTTTAGGGAGCATACCTATATTGATCTCAAGGCACCAATGAATTTCATGTCTAGGCTTTACTATAACTGGATCATGAGCAATGAGCTGAACCCTAGACAAGACCCGTATGACCCCAATCAGATGTGCAATTTTGTAGGTCTAGCAAGTGGTTTACACGTCTTTATCGGAGATTTCGTTTACCAATGTGATTTTGTGATCCTAGAAGATATAAGGGGGATTATAGATCCGTATTTAGGCGAGATAGTTTTAGGAGAACCCTTCATAAGAACGTCCCAAGCAATTTATGATAAGGATGAAGGTAGTGTGACATTCTCCAGCGAAATAGGATGCATCAAGTACCTGATGCCCCATAATGTGTCTCGTTTCTCTAAGTTCGAACCAAAATTTAAGGGCATTAAGGGCTTGGATGTCGATAATATCCCAGCACTCGAGGTTGATAACAATAACCAAGGAAGGGCTAGAGTTAAGTATTCGATGTGTTTGGCCTTAGGTCCGGAATACAAGTGGGATGAAAGAGTGATACAAAGCTTTAAAACCATATTTTTTATGCAAAACGGAAAAACGTAGAACACGTGACTTTGAGTCTAGCTACAAGACTCGTTAATAAAGAAAAGCGCTTCTTGGGAGGCAACCCGAGCTTTATTTATTTGCTTTATTTGTTTGATTGTTTGTTTGTTTAATTTTATTTGTTTCCGTATGTGTGTTTAATTTTTATTTTTATTGATTCATGTTCAAAAGTAATTTGTGAAAATGCTTTATTTTGTTTTTAACTTCGTCTTAACTACATATAAAGGTATTTTGCAAAAGATAAGTGTAAGGGAAATCTAAATCGGTTTATTAGAACACAAATGAACATGAATCGTAATAATAATAAATTAACATACATATTAGTATTCGTTTGAGTCAAATGCTTGTATCGAGTCATAGTGATGTTTTGCAGGATTTCCAGGAAGTAAGGTAAAGGTTTTTCCAGAAATTTTCCGGAAACTTAAAATGAGAATTTTTGTCAGGTCATTCCTGACGGCGTCAGGGTTTATAACCTGACGGCGTCAGATTTAATTTTCAGAAATTTTTGAAAGTTTTGTTTTCATAAAAGTTTTTATTAAATCTCCAACTTATAATCTCCAGGAATATGCAAAATTATCATTCCACAAGCATTATATCCTTATATATAGAGTTTATCCCGCCGATGTTATGCAGGTTTTCGTGTTTGTTTTCTCAGGTTTAACAGGTTATTTTGGACAAGGAAATGTTTTGAATCAAGCTTATGGCGATGCATTAGTCATGGAGCTTCAACATTCTCTTTGGAAGAAGATTTAACCATGTTACTTCATTATCCACCGAACGAATCAGGGGAGTATTTGATTTCATTCTTTTACTTTTTGCTTTTACATCTTGTTATTTGAACATTGGGGACAATGTTCATCTTAAGTGTAAGGGAGGGTAAAAGTACGATTTTTAGAGAATGCTATTACGCTTGATTTTTGTTTATTTGATAGTAGATGTGTAATAAAACTGAGATAAATACCTGTTAGGGCAATTTTAGTGCCAAATTTAAAATTTTTTACAACATATAGGAGTGAAAATTTGATCTTAATGAGCGTCTCATGGATAGGAGTTATATGACTAGCACAAAAAACCGTACCACTAAAAAATTTTCCACCCCCAAATATGTGAGGTTCGCCCCTAGAATTGGTAGGAAAAGCATTTATGCTATGATGTGTGTACCGGTAGCACTTAGATTCTAGAACTTGCGTTAGGACCATTCCAAGGCCACAAGTGAGACTACATTCGTGTAGTTAGATTTACTACATGATAAGAGGCATTAGGATTAACCCATTGTTTTACACATGTGTTTTTGTTATAATTACGTTGGCTACATTGGTCAAGTAATTCTCCCACACCCTTTGCGTTGTACTCATTTTTAGTGCACGATACCCCTAGTACACCCCTCAGAGCCTATCTTTTCGTTTCGACCTTTAAGCATTTTACTTAAAGGAAGAATTTGTTTACACCCCACTTAAATGTACACCCAAATCGCCTTAGCCTACCTTGTATGCACTCATTTTTAGTGCATTATTGTGACAACATTTGTTTAAACCCAAGTTAATTATCTAGTTAATTACATGGTTGCTAAGTCGAGTCATATCCTTGTACATATTGTTTTGGGACGATTGGGACTCATGGGTAAAGTACTAGTGTAATGGAGTAATGGGGAAGAACATCATTTATTACCCCATTTGTGCTAAACATTTTAAAAGTACTCCAAGTTTTTCAATTATCTTAATTCGAGTCATTAGAATAGTTATTTGTAAAGTTATGTAAAAGTTCAAGTGTAAGGGGAATGCAATGCCCTTTGATGTATTATTTTGGATGGTAGGGCAAGAGTGTATGTCAAAAAAAAAAAAAAAAAAAAAAAAAAAAAAAAAAAAAAAAATCAAGAAAAATACAAAAAAATGAGAAAAAGAAAAAGAGAAAAAAACATACGGACTACCACCCCGTTTTATTTTATGTTTATTTTATGTTTTTGTTATTTTCTTTCATTAGCTTAAGATTGAGTCGAGTCTTGGCTTAGCAACATTGTATAGTACATGTAATTGATCAAGATCTTTAACTCGCCACCAGTAAAATATCCCTTATCCAACAAAACCGTGTTTTCCTTTTCCCTACACCTAACGTTATAACCCATTTAAAAGCCCTCTTTGATAGTTTATCTTAGGTGCTTACGCCTAGTGGAAGAGGTTTTCGATCCTTTCCCAAGCCTATGGTAATCTATTTGCTATGACAGGTAGTGAGAGATATTATCCGTTTCCATTTATGAGATTTATTTTGATGACACTTGAGAGATGTGAGTATCTAAACACTACTTGTGAGGTGCTAGTTTGTAATCTCCGTGCTTATTATGATTAAAGTGGAACGAATATTTGTTGTAATTACTTTTATGTTAGCATTAAATGACCCCTAACTTGTATTTTGATTAGAATAAAAGCGCATTTGCTTGACCACCTCAAAAAAGGGTATACCGGTTTTTCCTGCTGTATTATGTATGCAAAACTCTTTCATTGTAAGAAAACCCCTTTTTTGGGTCTTGGGGGGACCTGTGGTTGTGATACGGTATTTTTCATAAAAATCCCCCTCCCCATACAGAATAATAATGGATATTGAGGGCCTGATTCTGAATGGACTTAGAAATACTTTCAGACCTTCACCTTGTTTTACACAACAATATCCTCATGGAATCCATCACCAAATCTTAGTAATCAACCTTTTTGGGGCACAGTCGGGGCTTTGTATTCCGTGCTACACTCCGACCACTTAGCACGTAGTTCAAAGTGGCTGAATTGGGGAGTCAAAACCAATCCCTGGCCATCGAAATCCCTTTGGGAAAATTGAACGATTGATCGAACATTTGAATCGGGCTTGCTAACTTTTCATCCACCACTTCGCCACTTTCCTTTCTAAAAAAAGCCCCATCCATTCTTTACTTCATTTCCAGTACAAAAAAGTATAGTTGTGCATTTTGGGTTGAGTACCCTGTGTAGGGAGTAAGAACCTTTTCGATAAGCTTTGGCCTTTATCTAAAGTGATGGCCCCTGTATGAACAAAAAAGTGAACCGCTTTTAAGGGGGTCTTTTAAAGCCCAAAAATCGTATTTATTTGATCAAATATTGCCCTAAATCGTTCCTTTTGTCATTTTAGGTACTTTTTGGGGAGAAAATCTGGAAAAGGAGGCATTTTGGAACGTTTTTGGAGCATAAAAGTGAAGAAAACGACAAAGTCTCAAAATTGTGCGGAAGTTACCTTTGACGGCGTCAGGATTACTCCAGACGGCGTCATGGCTTGGCAAGAAAAGGGGGATGTGAAATTTACTCATGATAAGCCAGTGAAAATTGCATGTGAATTCTGACGGCGTCACGCTTTAACCTGATCAAGGGCATCACGGCTTAATTCAAATAGGGACGCATCACGTTCTTAGTCTGACGGCGTCAAGCCTTGATAACCAGAACGGATTTTGGAGAGCTAAAGAGGGACGGCGTTCAAGAAGGTCATCCGCGAACCCTAAAAGCGGCGATGGTGACGGCGTCACACTCCATAACGTGACGCCGTCAGATCCAAAAGTCTATATATAGTTTTCTAATTTTTTGTCATAGTGTGGAATTTTTGGGAGAAAACCCTAAGACGATTTTTGCATCTTTCTCAAGGCTTTTTGCCCTTTAGATCTTCCCCTGTTACATTGGAAGATAAGTTATCCCAAATTTAAACATTCAAATATGTCTATGTGTTTTTGATTTTTATCTTATTCTTGTCTTTTGTTTAACATGTTTGGCTAATTTATCTTGTGTTTGCTTAGATCTAATGAAACCTAGCTATTGATTATTGGTTTTTAGTGTGTTGTTAGTTGTATTGGATGATTGTTTATCTATGTTAGGCTTAAGAAAACTGGCTAACTTCCTATTCGGTAACTTGCTTGAACGTCTTAAGAAACATGAACCAATGCGTACTAAAGGTTTTTATGGTTTATTTAATGCACAAGCGAATTCTAGTGATCCCAGTTAGGAGCTTCTAGCCGGCTCGACATAGGAGTGAAGTAGGAGCTTGTAGAGTTGGGGAAGTACGTACGCCACCCCACGAATGGTATTAAGGAATACACCCGTCATCCACGCAACTAATACACACTAATTAACCGGTAAAAGATAGTTAGGGAGTAAGGAAATCTAAGTAAACACATTTCTCTACACATAAGTTTTCACCAACATTTTATTTTCATTTATTATTTTATTTGCATTCGTAGTAATTTGGGTTAGTTGACTAGCAACTAATTCCGCCCACTCCTTCAAACCCAGATTTTACTTGCTTTCATAAAAAAATATAAAAACATAAAAAGAATCTTCCTCAACCCTTAGACCTATTAGAGTAGTCTTTCATACCTAACGAACACTATTCCCTGTGGAGAACGATCAATCCCCCGTACTTACCACTACACTATACTACATCGGTCAGGTACACTGCCTGGTGGGGTTGTAAGCCTCTTGAGATCCCTCGAGAGGTAAAACCTGTTGTAAGGTTGCAAAACCACGCATCAAGTTTTTGGCGCCGCTGCCCGGGGAATAGTTATTGTTTAGGTTGAATTTTTATTTAATAGGTCTACTCACTAGATGCCTTTCTAGTGAGATTTTTATTTTATTTTTTCTAGGTTTTCTTTAGTCTATCTACTTTCTTTGTGTGTTTGTTCGTAATTGGTTCGTCACTATGGATAGGGAGATTACGGCATTCAATGAGCTTAATGAGTTAATTGATAGAGAGAAGAGACTCGCCCGCCTTAGCACGAGCAGTTGAGATTGAGCTTAGAGATGACTTAAGGTTAGTTCACAATTCCTCACCAATCTAGAAGGATTAAGTCACCATAAGTTTATCTTTAAATGTCCTTGCCCCGCTAAAAATCGTAAGTACCCATGGATTAGAAAGGGGGGTTATTTTAATGTGAAGGTTCCATGCATGATTGGTCACATGTTTAGGGAGCATACCTATATTGATCTCAAGGCACCAATGAATTTCATGTCTAGGCTTTACTATAACTGGATCATGAGCAATGAGCTGAACCCTAGACAAGACCCGTATGACCCCAATCAGATGTGCAATTTTGTAGGTCTAGCAAGTGGTTTACACGTCTTTATCGGAGATTTCGTTTACCAATGTGATTTTGTGATCCTAGAAGATATAAGGGGGATTATAGATCCGTATTTAGGCGAGATAGTTTTAGGAGAACCCTTCATAAGAACGTCCCAAGCAATTTATGATAAGGATGAAGGTAGTGTGACATTCTCCAGCGAAATAGGATGCATCAAGTACCTGATGCCCCATAATGTGTCTCGTTTCTCTAAGTTCGAACCAAAATTTAAGGGCATTAAGGGCTTGGATGTCGATAATATCCCAGCACTCGAGGTTGATAACAATAACCAAGGAAGGGCTAGAGTTAAGTATTCGATGTGTTTGGCCTTAGGTCCGGAATACAAGTGGGATGAAAGAGTGATACAAAGCTTTAAAACCATATTTTTTATGCAAAACGGAAAAACGTAGAACACGTGACTTTGAGTCTAGCTACAAGACTCGTTAATAAAGAAAAGCGCTTCTTGGGAGGCAACCCGAGCTTTATTTATTTGCTTTATTTTGTTTGATTGTTTGTTTGTTTAATTTTATTTGTTTCCGTATGTGTGTTTAATTTTTAATTTTTATTGATTCATGTTCAAAAGTAATTTGTGAAATGCTTTATTTTGTTTTTAACTTCGTCTTAACTACATATAAAGGTATTTTGCAAAAGATAAGTGTAAGGGAAATCTAAATCGGTTTATTAGAACACAAATGAACATGAATCGTAATAATAATAAATTAACATACATATTAGTATTCGTTTGAGTCAAATGCTTGTATCGAGTCATAGTGATGTTTTGCAGGATTTCCAGGAAGTAAGGTAAAGGTTTTTCCAGAAATTTTCCGGAAACTTAAAATGAGAATTTTTGTCAGGTCATTCCTGACGGCGTCAGGGTTTATAACCTGACGGCGTCAGATTTAATTTTCAGAAATTTTTGAAAGTTTTGTTTTCATAAAAGTTTTTATTAAATCTCCAACTTATAATCTCCAGGAATATGCAAAATTATCATTCCACAAGCATTATATCCTTATATATAGAGTTTATCCCGCCGATGTTATGCAGGTTTTCGTGTTTGTTTTCTCAGGTTTTAACAGGTTATTTTGGACAAGGAAATGTTTTGAATCAAGCTTATGGCGATGCATTAGTCATGGAGCTTCAACATTCTCTTTGGAAGAAGATTTAACCATGTTACTTAATTATCCACCGAACGAATCAGGGGAGTATTTGATTTCATTCTTTTACTTTATACTTTTACATCTTGTTATTTGAACATTGGGGACAATGTTCATCTTAAGTGTAAGGGAGGGTAAAAGTACGATTTTTAGAGAATGCTATTACGCTTGATTTTTGTTTATTTGATAGTAGATGTGTAATAAAACTGAGATAAATACCTGTTAGGGCAATTTTAGTGCCAAATTTAAAATTTTTTACAACATATAGGAGTGAAAATTTGATCTTAATGAGCGTCTCATGGATAGGAGTTATATGACTAGCACAAAAAACCGTACCACTAAAAAATTTTCCACCCCCAAATATGTGAGGTTCGCCCCTAGAATTGGTAGGAAAAGCATTTATGCTATGATGTGTGTACCGGTAGCACTTAGATTCTAGAACTTGCGTTAGGACCATTCCAAGGCCACAAGTGAGACTACATTCGTGTAGTTAGATTTACTACATGATAAGAGGCATTAGGATTAACCCATTGTTTTACACATGTGTTTTTGTTATAATTACGTTGGCTACATTGGTCAAGTAATTCTCCACACCCTTTGCGTTGTACTCATTTTTAGTGCACGATACCCCTAGTAACACCCCTCAGAGCCTATCTTTTCGTTTCGACCTTTAAGCATTTTACTTTAAAGGAAGAATTTGTTTACACCCCACTTAAATGTACACCCAAATCGCCTTAGCCTACCTTGTATGCACTCATTTTTAGTGCATTATTGTGACAACATTTGTTTAAACCCAAGTTAATTATCTAGTTAATTACATGGTTGCTAAGTCGAGTCATATCCTTGTACATATTGTTTTTGGGACGATTGGGACTCATGGGTAAAGTACTAGTGTAATGGAGTAATGGGGAAGAACATCATTTATTACCCCCATTTGTGCTAAACATTTTAAAAGTACTCCAAGTTTTTCAATTATCTTAATTCGAGTCATTAGAATAGTTATTTGTAAAGTTATGTAAAAGTTCAAGTGTAAGGGGAATGCAATGCCCTTTGATGTATTATTTTGGATGGTAGGGCAAGAGTGTATGTCAAAAAAAAAAAAAAAAAAAAAAAAAAAAAAAAAAAAAAAAAAAATCAAGAAAAATACAAAAAAATGAGAAAAAGAAAAAGAGAAAAAAACATACGGACTACCACCCCGTTTTATTTTATGTTTATTTTATGTTTTTGTTATTTTCTTTCATTAGCTTAAGATTGAGTCGAGTCTTGGCTTAGCAACATTGTATAGTACATGTAATTGATCAAGATCTTTAACTCGCCACCAGTAAAATATCCCTTATCCAACAAAACCGTGTTTTCCTTTTCCCTACACCTAACGTTATAACCCATTTAAAAGCCCTCTTTGATAGTTTATCTTAGGTGCTTACGCCTAGTGGAAGAGGTTTTCGATCCTTTCCCAAGCCTATGGTAATCTATTTGCTATGACAGGTAGTGAGAGATATTATCCGTTTCCATTTATGAGATTTATTTTGATGACACTTGAGAGATGTGAGTATCTAAACACTACTTGTGAGGTGCTAGTTTGTAATCTCCGTGCTTATTATGATTAAAGTGGAACGAATATTTGTTGTAATTACTTTTATGTTAGCATTAAATGACCCCTAACTTGTATTTTGATTAGAATAAAAGCGCATTTGCTTGAGGACAAGCAAATCTCAAGTGTAAGGGTATTTGATGAAGCGAAAAGTGTACCGCTTTTAAGGGGTCATTTAAGCCCTAAATCGTATTTATTTGATCAAATATTGCCCTAAATCGTTCCTTTTGTCATTTTAGGTACTTTTGAGGAGAAATCTGGAAAAGGAGGCATTTTGGACGTTTTTGGAGCATAAAAGTGAAGAAAACGACAAAGTCTCAAAATTGTGCTGGAAGTTACCTTTGACGGCGTCAGGATTTACTCCAGACGGCGTCATGGCTTGGCAAGAAAAGGTGGATGTGAAATTTACTCATGATAAGCCAGTGAAAATTGCATGTGAATTCTGACGGCGTCACGCTTTAACCTGATCAAGGGCGTCACGGCTTAATTCAAAGAGGGACGGCGTCACGTTCTTAGTCTGACGGCGTCAAGCCTTGATAAGCCAGAACGGATTTTGGAGAGCTAAAGAGGGACGGCGTCAAGAAGGTCATCCGGGAACCCTAAAAGCGGCGAGGTGACGGCGTCACACTCCATAACGTGACGCCGTCAGATCCAAAAGTCTATATATAGTTTTCTGATGCGTGGTTTTGCGACCTTACAACAGGTTTTACCTCTCGAGGGATCTCAAGAGGCTTACAACCCCACCAGGCAGTGTACCTGACCGATGTAGTATAGTGTAGTGGTAAGTACGGGGGATTGATCGTTCTCTATAGGGAATAGTGTTCGTTAGGTATGAAAGACTACTCTAATACGTCTAAGGGTTGAGGAAGATTCTTTTTTATGTTTTTATATTTTTATGAAAGCAAGTAAAATCTCGGTTTTGAAGGAGTGGGCGGAATTAGTTGCTAGTCAACTAACCCAAATAATTACAAATGCAAATAAAATAAAATAACAAAAATGAAAATGTTGGTGAGAAACTTATGTGTAGAGAAATGTGTTTACTTAGATTTTCTTACTCCCTAACTATCTTTTACCGGTTGATTAGTGTGTATTAGTTGCGTGGATGACGGGTGTATTCCTTAATACCAATCGTGGGGTGGCGTACGTACTTCCCCAACTCTACAAGCTCCTACTTCACTCCTATGTCGAGCCGGCTAGAAAGCTCCTAACATGGGATCACTAGAATTTGCTTGTGCATTAAATACAACCATAAAAACCTTTAGTACGCATTTGGTTCATGTTTCTTAAGACGTTCAAGCAAGTTACCGAATAGGAAGTTAGCCAGTTTTCTTAAGCCTAACATAGATAAACAATCATCCAATACAACTAATAACACACCAATAACCAATAATCAATAGCTAGGTTTCATTAGATCTAAGCAAACACAAGATAAATCTAGCCTAACATGTTAAACAAAAGACAAGAACAAGATAAAATCAAACAACACATAGACATATTGAATGATTAATTGATAACTTATCTTTCAATGTAACATGGAAGATCTCAAGGCAAAAAGCCTTGAAAAAGAAGCTAAAATCGTCCTAGGGTTTTCTCCCAAAAATTCCACACTAAGCTCTCTCTAATGACAAAGAATTGCAAAACTATATATAGATTTTTACATCTGACGGCGTCACCTTATGGAGTGTGACGCCGTCACCTCGCCGCTTTTAGGGTTCCCGGATGACCTTCTTGACACCGTCCCTCTTTAGCTCTCCAAAATCCGTTCTGGCTTATCAAGGCTTGACGCCGTCAGACCTTGAACGTGACGCCGTCCCTCTTTGAATTAAGCCGTGACGCCCTTGATCAGGTTAAAGCGTGACGCCATCAGAATTTACATGCAATTTTCACTGGCTTATCATGAGTAAATTTCACATCCACCTTTTCTTGCCAAGGCATGACGCCGTCCAGAGTAAAATCTGACGCCGTCAAAGGTAACTTTTAGCCGATTTTTGAGACTTTGTCGTTTTCTTCACTTTAATGCTCCAAAAACGTCCAAAATGCCTCCTTTTCCAGATTTCTCCTCAAAAGTACCTAAAATGACAAAAGGAACGATTTAGGGCAATATTTGATCAAATAAATACGATTTAGGGCTTAAATGACCCCTTAAAAGCGGTACACTTTTCGCTTCATCATTTTCTAATTTTTTGTCATTAGTGTGGAACTTAGTGTGGAATTTTTGGGAGAAAACCCTAAGACGATTTTAGCATCTTTCTCAAGGCTTTTTGCCTTGAGATCTTCCATGTTACATTGAAGATAAGTTATCAATTAATCATTCAATATGTCTATGTGTTGTTTGATTCTATCTTATTCTTGTCTTTTGTTTAACATGTTAGGCTAGATTTATCTTGTGTTTGCTTAGATCTAATGAAACCTAGCTATTGATTATTGGTTATCAGTGTGTTGTTAGTTGTATTGGATGATTGTTCATCTATGTTAGGCTTAAGAAAACTGGCTAACTTCCTATTCGGTAACTTGCTTGAACGTCTTAAGAAACATGAACCAATGCGTACTAAAGGTTTTTATGGTTGTATTTAATGCACAAGCGAATTCTAGTGATCCCATGTTAGGAGCTTCCTAGCCGGCTCGACATAGGAGTGAAGTAGGAGCTTGTAGAGTTGGGGAAGTACGTACGCCACCCCACGAATGGTATTAAGGAATACACCCGTCATCCACGCAACTAATACACACTAATCAACCGGTAAAAGATAGTTAGGGAGTAAGGAAATCTAAGTAAACACATTTCCCTCCACATAAGTTTTCACCAACATTTTATTTTCAGTTATTTATTTTATTTGCATTCGTAGTAATTTGGGTTTGTTGACTAGCAACTAATTCCGCCCACTCCTTCAAACCCGAGATTTTACTTGCTTTCATAAAAAAATATAAAAACATAAAAAAGAATCTTCCTCAACCCTTAGACCTATTAGAGTAGTCTTTCATACCTAACGAATACTATTCCCTGTGGAGAACGATCAATCCCCCGTACTTACCACTACACTATACTACATCGGTCAGGTACACTGCCTGGTGGGGTTGTAAGCCTCTTGAGATCCCTCGAGAGGTAAAACCTGTTGTAAGGTTGCAAAACCACGCATCAGTATGGTCCCCTGCCTGTGTTAATTGAATTATCTATTTTGGCTCCAAAAGAAGTGTAGCAAAACATGCCATTATAGACTCTAATCTGCTCTTTGAATCTTAAAGATGCAGGATTGTTATAGTCCATAAGCTTGTTAAGAGGCGAAGGTGCTTCATTAAATCTGGGGAGAAGCACCTTACCATCTTGGCAGCAAAGGGAGAATATGGGGTTGCTAGTGCTGCATGCTTTCTCGCTTCTCTCTTCATACCACATAACCGCCTTGCAATTTCGACATTCAAATGATGGAGGGCCAATATTATGGTAAACCATGCAGCACTAGCAACCCAATATTCTCCCTTTGCTGCCAAAATATTACTGTGAAGAACAACATTTTATGCATCAAATAACAGGGGGCAAGATTTGTAGCATTTGTAATTACCTGCAGATGCAAATGCAGCTCCTTGTGGGATTTTTTTAGCTGCACGCAGATTGGCTGGTCCTGTAAGAAGCATCGTAATGGTAATAAACAATTGTATGAAATTAAAGGTCTGCCAAATGTACAACATTTCTTAAGAGGTATTCAGTTTTGCTATCATTTGGTTAATTAATCACCTGGTGATCTTCTTTTTTTGTACATGAAGGGACTTTTGGAAGTAGAAGCCATTTGGCTCGGTGGCAGATCTGTTGAAGTGCCTATTGGGTGTGACACTTGGCCTAACAAATTATGTTGTAAATGCAACATTCACGAATCAGGTATGCATTTTTGCAATATTTTTGTAATTGCATAGTTCAAGTAAAGGTTTGGTGTTGGTGTTTACCTGTAAATGGTCCAACAATTTCCGCCAGTTTTAAACCACAATAGCTTTGTACTCTGCCATCTTGGCTGACAATTGTTTTTGAATGAATGACCAAAGATTTGTGAAACATGCCTGACAGGGATGGAACTTCAGCATTTTCGGCCCTTGATCCTGTAACAGATAGACAAAGATGGCTTTAATCAGAGAAATAATTGCAACGTATGGAAACTTGTAAGATTCAATTGTACTTTTATTTATTTTTTATTTGGAGGATCTGATTCACTTTTGTAACATAGAACCTTGCAAATTTGGCTAGATATAGACTAAAGATGTCCAATAAACCATCTTTTGGAATTCTGTTGCTGAACTGATGCAATAAGTGTGATAACCAATGAAAAGGCAGCCATTTGTAGAGCATGAAAAGTGTGGCCAGGTTTTTAATATTCTTATTATTTTTTTTAATAATGATCCCGAGTTTCTCAATAATTCCACGCTAATGCGTTTTATTTTAAAATTCACTAAACGCATTCTGGTTCAGGTATATATATCAAAGATTGGTTTCAAATGAATGGCAACATCAACAATTTAGCGGAAACTGCAATGATGTAGCATTGGAAGTAAGTCAATTACTCTGCATTGTTGCACATGTTTATATAATATCAAGTAGGACGAAACGTCTTTTAAAAATGCCCTTCTAAGAATTGCTTATAAGACATTTGGTATGGTTGAAACATTAATATCCCATGTATAGCTTAAATCAAGGTATAATAGGATGTAAAACCAAGATCTTTCAAGCCCAATTCTCACATAATCTTGCCCACTACATTCAGCACCATAACCATCAAACTTAAAAATTCATAATTTATTTTTCAACATTTAGTTAAATTGGGATCTTTCAAAGGCAATTTTCAGCTAATCTTGCTCACTAAAGTCAGTACCATAACCATCTTCAATATTTTCATGATCTGAGCTACTGCTATGAGATGAATACTGCAACTGTGTAGCCACACTTATTGGTTGGTTTGTTAATGACAATATCAAACTCATGCTTTTCCTTCTTTTGTATTTGGATTTGAAACAACACTCTCTTAACCTTTTGATACTTTCGGCAAGTTCTGAATCAGGGTTTTCTTCTACCCGCCTCTTTTCTTCTTCCAGCCTTGTTATGATTTCTTAGGTGTTCCCATCAACTTTTGCACCTCCATTCTCAGCCTATAATGCAAGATAACTTTGTGAGTAACATAAAAATAAAATGTTAACTTCAATTTAATTCTGACCTGGAGAGTGCTAATTAATAGTTGTATACTCTTCAGCTTAAGATAGGGCCAACGCTGAATACCCAATTCTCGACAGCGCCTTTTGAAAATAGTTAAACCAACATTGAACTCTTTTGTAGCTTTTGCTATTGGCATGTATTAGTATTGTGCGATCATTTCTCTAGTGAATGCCATGACTTTGGAATATCAATAACAACTGGATGAGTTGGGAAAGAGGGTATCATATGACTTTTAAAGGCCTTGGTAATCCACTGAGATTCCATGTTTTAACAGGTTTTGTAACTTCTGTTTATCCATAAACACTATTTATTAGGTATTAAAAAGGAATTTTGTAACTGAATTTATTCAGTTAAGTAACCCTTCATGTATGACAGTTGTCTAGGAGTTATATTTTTTGTTGATCCATCTGTCTAAGCAATATGGAAATTTAAGTAACTGGATAAATTTCATTATAGTAATACACCTGAGAACTGATTTCTACACAACCTATTGATTTGGTGGTCTGTTTTGGATTTCTGTTCCTTGAATTAACAACATCTTGTCGTCTTGGATATATATACAATAACTATCCAATAAGTTGTTGCCTGGTTGATTGATATAAAATGATGTCAGTATTTCTGTTATTGTGGCAGATACATTTTCACATCAAAGTGTCATGAGCAACAAATACTAAACGCATCAAAGCGGAAGTTTCGTTCCACAATACAAATGCAGGGCTGGGTACACAACATGGTAAGGTTTTAAATAGGTTGGTTGGTATTTGAAAGGGTTCGATAAGTGAATGAAACTATTAACTAAAAATTCACATTTACAAAATTATAGAGAATTGAATTTCATTCCATAGAAATTTAGTTCCAGTAGAGATTTAGTTACATACCCTAGGAAATAGTATACAGAGATCATCTTTTGGATCATTGATTCTGAAAAATATGACAATCTTATACATTATACATAGCATATTCTTTAAACCATATGGAGACAATCTTTAATACTGAACATTTTCTCATTAAACTTAAGAAAAAAATCCAGTAAAAACCCTTTTAGCATGCATTTGATCAGGTGCAGTAAGTGTCCCAACCACAGTAGATCCATCTTCAAATGTACCTGAAATCAATATCAATACAAAAGAAGCACCCGTCCCATGTTGGATTGGTGGAATAAATCATCAAACAGAAACAAAAATAAAATATAATGCTATGAATTAGTCGATGGTGTTGTATCCTTCAAACGACAATAACAAAGAATCCCCAAAACTGTTTTAATCCAACATATTATTCATGTCCTAACTGTTTATTTTAAAAAGGTTTCTTGGTGTGCAACCTGTTGAAACTCATTCTGAATCTGCCACCACAAACCTGATAATAAAATATAGAAAGGAAACCATGTTAATACGTGGACAAATGTAAAATAATTAGTGAACAAAGGGTATGCGCAACATGTGCTCACCGTCTTGTCTTCTTCTTGGCAGTTAGGGTGCTGGCTTCTCCTTGGACATCATCAGCAGGAATCAGCTCATTTTCGGCATCCGAATCTTCAATCTCCGGCCTACAAACAATGAAAACATGGTTGTCATGTTCACTTTACCGCTGTTTTGAATTTTTTGGTAGGCAAATATTATTTGCTTTGCTTACCTCTTTTTTTTCTTATCCTCCGTAGGCTTGGCCGGTGTAGCAACTGATGGGGCTTTGGGCTGTGGTTTGGATGATGACCCTATAGCGACAGTTCCATCATCAACGGTGCTTGAGCTTGCGCTTTCAACCGTCGGTTGAGGCGGGTCTACCGTCCAGTAGGTAAAACTCTCAAAGCTTCCATACTCATAGTAGGTATGAGACTTGATTTCAAAAACGTGTGTTGTGCCAATGAGGTTGGCTATAACAGGTGGTAAGTTTGTGTGGTCTTCTAAAGTCTGTAGGGTAAGGCGTGAGTAATGGAGGTTGGAAATGGACAGGGAATTTATAAATATACCTCATCCTCCTCTTCCAATATTGTTGCAGCTGGGAACTTCACCAATTCGGTTGCGGGCTCATCAAAAAGCACTACCACAATCTGTTCAGTATCATCCGAGATACCAAGCTCAAGGCGATACCTGGAGAGGGCATGTTGCAAACGGTATGTATCAATGTGAGTCATTTTATTTATTGAATACAAATGCAAACACTATTAGTGATAAACATAACATTACCTTATTACTAGGTATTCAATTGGCTTGTCACACACATCACACCAAAATCACCCATCCTTTCTAGTAGCACCTTTTTTGCATTTTTCACCTCCACATGATGGAAAATTCCATCCCTTCCTAGTCCGCACATTTTCGATTCGGGCCTTACAAATGAAAGTTGCTGACTGTGTAGAAATAAGGTATATCAATATTATGCAGGGGAATGAGTCTAGAGACATGGCGGATTCAAAAGAATACATACATCATTTTTTTGATTGTGGGCCCATATGAGGAGATTCTCGATCGTCCCTTCCCTTGGTTCAGAGTTATCTACACGCGAAGATGCTTTTGAAGACTCAACACTGCTAACAAACAGGTAAACGATTTTGTTAAATTTGTGGATTGTAGGAACTTTTCAATAATAAACATTAAATTCATACATCTTCATACATGGTCTCTGATTTCAATGCTTTGATTGCAGGGATCTCAACATCATCCAGTATCATGGTGGATGAACTACTGGATAAATATAGCTTATCTGGAAGGTAACATTAAAATTTAATTTGCATGTGAAAGTTGCCTAACATGAATAAGCTAAATATTCCATGGCCACTCACTGTTATAGTGTTTTGTAGATGTCGAGGTCACCACTATATCACCAAGGCCTCCTCATAGAGTCACCCGTATTGATTGGCCCCTTGATGCACAGCACAAAAAATTACAATAAACGGTAAGTTCCTTAATAGATATTGGCAAAGAAGTCATCAATTTTACAAAATCAATTGTAAAACATAAATATAACAACCTATGATTGGCCAGGTAGAAATCAAGGTTTTTTTAGCCTGTTTTCGTGTAGTTCATCCTTCCAACATTCGTTACATAGCCTGCAACATCTAAAAGGTAACATATTTTATGACAGGTTAGCAACACTATTTAAGGACAAAAAATAAATGAACGTACATAAACAAATAGAAAATTACCAATGAGATACTTGTTGTCTGTAGGTACGATGTGATCAAAATCCACCAGTTGGAAAGGATACCTGACAAACCCTTTTGGCTTGACCACGGCTTTCCTTATCGTCGTTGCTCCATCAAACTCAAGCATAAAGGTATCGTCCTTCCTAATGCGAAAGTCTTCCTTGTTATGCATGACCACAAAATTTTTAACCGAGTACACACCCCCCTCTTTTAACCTTAAAAAATTGTGAGCCATCGTTCCCTTGGCAGTACAATGGATTACATTACCCTGCCAAAAAAAGCGTGTTAAAAACGGCTATAGATTCTTAATTATTTTTTCCTGTATTGGTATTACACAGATTTTTGTGAAAGAAAGATGAATATACTTAGCATCAGAGACCGAAAAATCAGTGCTCACTTCCTACATAGCGCCTGGTAATAGCGTTTACATCCCACATCCTACATAGCATCACCACAATCGTACCAGTGATGTCCAACTCGAGATCGTCCAGGAACAATTCAGAGCTCATGCTTCCAACTTCTGCAGCCATGATGATATACTGAATGGGTCTTTTTAATTTTACTACTATTGGACTCACGTACAATTTCTGGACTGGCAATGGGCTTCATGCCTCATTTATGCAGCCTACATTTAAGATAGTTGTAATTGCAGCTTGATTTGTATTCTCTGAGGTTACAAAACTGGAGACCTTTTGCGTTCTGTAACACCATATTTGATGTAGTTGCATTCAAGAATCTATTTCTTATACGTAATAATTGATATAGTTTGCATGTAGCTTAAACTCTGTTGTACCGTACATTTCTTTGTGCACAAATCCTCTTCCACATTAAATTAAGCTATTCAATCTTTATATAGTATAGATTTGACTTCATTCGTATAAAAAATCTCAGACATATATAACCGGAAAAGTTGACATGCAAATAGATGAAGTTTGACTTCATTCGTTTTTTTGTTCCATATGACTATTTTCATGCACATAGATGAAGTTCCTCATATTTGCAAAGTTTACATGCAAATTTGAAAGGTAAAAATCTTCATTAACATATAAAATATAAGTTCATTCAAAAGCAATAAACCAACTAAGATATCCAGCTTCACACTTATCTAGGGGAAGATCAGGTATCCTTGCTTCTCTAGAAAGTAGGTCAAGATGTTACCTCCCTGAGTTTGCAGTGTAGCTACTATGATATCCAGGGGTTCAAAGGAAGAAAGGTACTTATAGTGCAAGAATCGCAGCGGAAAGAACAATCACAATCACCAACAGTCTTGATTCACTTAGTCAAAACTGTTAGTAACCAAGAAACTACACAGGACCTCCACAAATCACCAAGAATCAAGATCCTCAAATCCACAAATTAGGTTTTGAAGAAGCCCTAACATATCTTTCAAAAAACCCCAAGATCTATACCAAAAATACCAATTCAAACTACGGCCGTTGAGATAAGCGCTAATTGAACCAAATTACTATCCAATCAAGAAACCCCCAAATCTTAGGCGAAACCCTATAAACCCTAAAATATCAAGAACCACCGAAGATCAAAGTCGTGGCTCTGATACCATGTAAAAATAAACTATCTAACACCACAACACTTTCAATTATCACCCAACCAACCACCCATTGGTGATATTTTCTTTTATTACTCAAATGCTATAGAAGATTAGTCCCTAAACATGTTCTAACCAAACAATACAAGAGAAAGAGCATTTTCCCCAAAAGAATGTAATACAAGAAATACAACGACTCACAAATACAAGTATCCTCACTACAAACACTCAAGAAACTAAACCAATACCAGGCGAGATCAAGATGATCTAACAAACTACAACTTTAGAGAGATGAAAGCTGATGTGTGAGTGATAACGCTCAAATTATACATGTTTTTAGGAGTGTTATCATGGATTTTATGCATATATATTGATTACTTTTATGAACTTATGGTACTTAATGAAGTATAATTTCTATTTTAGGTTCACGGAAGCTCACGACGAAGAAAACCAAGAAAAAGACGAAGAAACAATCAATAAACGAAGATTTATGCATATACGAAGAATTCCCGACAAAAGCGAGTCTCTTGGAGTATATTCGAGAAGATAAAGTCATGAAGTTGTCACTCCAAAGACTAAAAAATAAAGCATAAGAGGCAAAACGAGAAAAGAAATAAAGAAAAGAAGCTAAAACGAAGAAATAATGGAAGACTCGTTGTTCCCGACACACCTCCACCATTTTGGCTATAATTTGAGCATACGAACTCGGATTTAGATGATTCAAGCGGCCACGGAACCGGGAGAGAAGGACATACAACTTTTGTGTTTATCATTTCTGGTGAAAATGCCCTATCCGATCGGTATTGGCCCGCAACCAATTCAGATGGAGCTAACTTTTTCATCCATCCGATCGGTATGGTCCCGTATCCGATCGGATAGACCAATCTGACCTTCCCAAGTTATTTTTAATGCATTATTAAGTGTCATTAAGCCCCAAGCCCGATCACTTACCTCCATTTACTCCATTTCCTAGTATTTTATGACACTTAGTGCCCAAGTTTCATACTTAGAGGCTAAGGGTTGATTTCTACTATATATATGAGTGCTTAGGCTTGGTTTTCATTGTGAAATTCTACCCTCCACCCTTAAGGACGAATTTTCACCAACTTATCTCTCCCAAAAGACCACCAACCTCTGCCATTTTCAGAAGAAGGCTCAAACACATGGAAGAAGGTATTGGGTATTATTTTTCGGCTTGGTAGAAAGCGTATAGTTGATTGGAGGATTGAAGGTTGCTATAAATCCTTTACCTTTGCCTATTGTAATTCATACTTTAGGTAAACCTTGTTACTTTTATATTTCATGATGTTTATGATTACTATGATTGTTGAATCTTTGTGTTTGATTGAAATAACCATGGAATAGTTTTGTATACTTGTTTGGATATTATGATAACTTGTGATAAAGGGATGTTTGGATATTTGTAGTGTTTGTTTGGAATATGATGATAACATCATATTTGGTTAAATTGGAACTTGTCTTGTTTATTGTCTTGATTAATCATTGTTGAGTCTAAATGTCGAAAGGGTTCTCAATAGTGGTTGATTTCAATTCATTAGTCGACGAATGTTTTGGTATTGTACTTTGTGACGATTGTATGAGAAACTTAATAAACATAACAAGTGAAAGTTTAATTTAGATTAAGGGTCGAAAGGCATCTTTTGAATATGTGTTCTAATCATTTTTCAAGTAAATGGAACTTCACGAATTAATAACATCAAAGTCTAAAGTTCGAAATGATTCTTTCTTGTTATAGGCATAAGGCTCATGACATGACCATTTGATTGAGGCTTATACATATTTGATTTATAAAACACTAAATTATTATTGGTTCTAAAGGTCGTAAGGATTACTTTTGATAATATGTTTTCCAAACTAACCATCTTAATATCCATGTGATCATTTGTCCAAACATGTATGTTCTTTGTGTGATTTTTCTTATATTGCTTTTCTTGTTGGTTTGATCCGTGACAATCATAACCATCAACTTGTTACTTGCTTAAACAAACAAACGACACTTGAGTGCAACCAAGTCTCTTGGGACGACCTTGACTTACCATCCCCAATACTACATATGACTAGGGTATACTTGTCCGAATGTGTTCCTAGTTAATCGGTAATTCTTTTTTATAAATTTAAAGCTTCGATGGAGCGCATCAAGTTTTTGGCGCCGCTACCGGGGATTTGGTTTTTGTTCTTAGGTGTTTGTTTGTTTGCTTGTTTGTTCGTTTCCTTGATATATTGATCGATTGCTTGTTTACTAATTTGTTCGAATGCTATATTGCTCTTGCTCATAAATGATTGTTTCTTTGTTCTTGTTTGATTGCTTGCTTGCTTGTTTTCTCATGATAATTGCTTAATTGCCTCTCTTGCTCTTTGTCTAAAAAAAATTTCTCATTTCTCATAATTGCTTAAATGATCTTGGCTTAAAAATCAAAATTTTTTGATGTTGGGATTTTGTTTCATGTGTTCTAAAAATACGCATTTAAAAGTTTGCTAAATGTGCTCGAAAGTGTTTGCGAAAAAACCACCCAAACCACTCCAACCGATCGGTCACCACCGTAACCGATTCGGTTGGAGGCTTTTGAACCAATTTTTTTTTTCTAGTTTGTGTTTTTCTTGTTTTGTGAGTTTTATATTTTATATGTTATGTGATCTCTTGCATGTCTCTGTGTTATTTGTTCGTGTTCTTCTTGTTCGGATTAGTTTCATATTAATTTTGAATAAGACTATCTTGTTTTAGATTGTTTTGTTTTGATTTGTGTTACGTGATTAATTATGTTTGCTTGCGTCTATGTGCTTGTCACTTTCTGTGATCGTGCTTTTATTTGCTTATTTTTGTTTTAAGTGTCGTATTATGTTCTTGATGTTCTTCTAGTACATATGTGTTTATGTGTTTTATTTACTTGTGTCTATTTTCGTATTCGTTACCTTATGTCTTTTTGTTTTATTTTGTCAATAAAAGTTTATAACTGAAACTTATTAAAAAAAAAATTTGGTCACCAGAGTGCCAACCGAATCGGATGGAATCCATGCCGATCGGTTGGAGCTCTCGGTAAAAATTGGCCCAAGGGAAACCAACCCAACCGATCGGTAAAAAAAAAATGTTATTTTCATTTTTCGTATTTTGTTCTTGTGTGTTTGTGTTTAGATCGAATAAGTTTAAATGTCTTTTGGTTTTTGCAAGAGCATCATTTCTTTTATTCTACTTAAATTTGGTTTTTTTTTTCATTTTAAATTTTGTTAATTTAGTATGTTGTGAATAAATAAGTACTTGTTTTAAAAATAAAAATGTTTTGAACTTTGTGGGTATGTTCACTGGAAACCCTCACGAGACTTCACTCGTCCGCTCGGGCCACCGAGGGGTTTAAAAGGCTTGTTGCATACGCTAAATGCAACCGTGATGCCTACGAAAGTGAGTTTTAGAATTTTACGCGTTTTTTGTAGTTTAGTTTATTTTTGCAGATTTAATAAGCTCTTGGAGATTGAATTATTGGTGACATTATACTTGGTGTGGAGATGTTTTGTTGAATGAGAAATTGATTGATCTCATAAGCTTATGCTAGCATTTTCTTAGCACCTTATCATATGGAGTTCGATCGCGATTTCTTGGCCCGGGAAGTTTCGTTTCTCTTGGACTATTTATTTATATATTTTCCCAATTTTACATGCTTTGAAGTTAATTTTCATTACATTTTGGACAATGCTTAACTTAAGTGTGGGGGGAAGTAAATAGAAAAAACGAAACTACTTTTCAAATTTATAATTTTTGAGGCCAATTTAAAATTTTGTATACTTGTTTGCCCTTGTGATCTAATTGTTTTCACGCTTTTAGGGTAATATATTAGAATAACTGGATCAATCCACTGGTGAAATCTGTAATTTTGAAAAAATTGAGATGTGTCCCGATTAATATTGCCATCCATTCTGGGATCGATAACATTTGCTAGCACATATTATAGCCCTTTCCACTAATATGTGAGGATTTGAGCCTGTTTCGTATATAGCATACATCTTTTATGCTTGGATCTTTTGCTATGAGTGAGCCGGTGATTATATTTATTCTAGAACTTGTACTTGTAAATCATTACCAGACCGCAGTAAGATCACATTCGTGTGATATAAGTGTATTCGTGTGATAAAGAGGCCTCCTTAGGAATAACACCAAATGGCCATCCATTTACAAAATAATTTTTGCTAACCACATCGGTTAGTTAACCTCGTATTTTGAACCCATTTGTTAGCGTTTATCTTTAGCGCTAGATACCCTTAGTTCACCCTCCGAACCAATCCTTTTCATTCTTGTTACATCCAGAAAAATACAAAAATATTTTACACTTTAAACATTAGCATAACCCTTAGTCGAAGTCTAAATGGTGGTTGCTAGTTGCTTGGAATGTTGGATTATTCTTGATGATTGATAGTTAGCCACACTTTGCCAGTTGTGTGTGCCATTCCGACAAAGACGAATGATGCATACTTCTTATTTGTATTTTTTGGTGTATGCTTATACGAAGTGTGAGGGGGGGGGGAGATGTGTATGTATGAAGAAGAAAAAAAAGTATTAAAAAAAAGGAAAAATGAAGAAGATAAGTCATCGCAACTATAAGGTGACAATTATAGCCAATGTGCTATATATGAAGATGAAGAAAGAAAGTTATGTGATATGTTGTTAGCCAATGAGCTAAATATGAGGAATATTATTATGGCGAATCGATGTATCGATATGGGAAAGTTCAAAGAAAAGGAAGTTGTTAACTATAATCATTTACGGGTTTACGGTTTGTTCGGTAACTAGCAACAATGGGACTTAAACTTGACTTTATTTTTCTTTTAAAACCAATTTCATAAATACTCCCATGCCTTATCCCTACCCTTACCAAATTACTTTATTCGTTGTTAGCTTTCGAGCATCCGGATATATTGATGACTTTGTGAAAATATGTAGTGCATTAATATTTTAGTGACCATCCGGTTTTTGAGTGATCGAATGACGCGCCAGCGATCTAGTGTGTATTTTGGTGACCATCCGTTATGTGAATAGCGCGCCAGCAATCCAAGATATGCCCTAGTGACCATCCGTTGTTCGAGTAAATCAAGAATTCGCGCTAGCGATCTAATATGTTCTTGTATGAGATATTTAAACATAAGCCTGGTACAACCTCGAAGCCTGTACATTACAACCTGAATAAAAGACCTCTTTAGATGTTTACACTTGGCGCTTACGCCACGTCGGTGGAGTTTTGTTTCTTGTACAAGCCTATCGTAATAAACGGATCATGACTGAGCAATGAGTGTGATTTCTCTTATATATATTCCACTACCTAAATAAATGAGTGATTGAGTGAATTATACATCGTTTTTGTTTTTCGTGAGGTGTTTAGAAATGTTACTCAAGCAAGAAAATCTATGGGTATTGTCATACATCTCGGTAGGGGTGAGCATGGGCGGTTCGGTGCGGTTTTTGGCCAAAACCGCCCCGCTCCGCAAAATGCGGTTTTTAAAAAATTGAGGATCCGCACCGCGCGGTTTTTTGCGGTTTCGGTTTTGCGGTTTTGTGCGGTTTCGGGTTGGTTTTTTGGGTCAAAACCGCCCCGCACCGCAAGATATATTTTTTTATTTTTGGTGCAGTTTTTGGTGCGGTTTTGCGGGTTTATGTGGTTTTTTGTGCGGTTTTAGTGTGTTACTCTAAAAAATAAAAAAATATATTAAAAAAAATATATCAAAAAAATAAAAAATATAAATTTTAGTGTGTTATTTTAGTGTGTTATTCTAAAAAAAAATATATAATATATTTAAAAAATTATAAATTGTAGAGTGGTGCGGTGCGGTTTTTGCGGTGCGGTTTTTCGGTGAAAACCGAAACCGCACCGCAAAGTGCGGTTCGTTTTTTGTGGGGCGGTTTTTGTGGTTTTTGCGGTTTTGCGGTTTTTGTGGGGCGGTTTTTGTGGTTTTTGCGGTTTTGCGGTTTGCGGTTCGGTTTTTGCTCACCCCTACATCTCGGTTTTTCACCATAATGCTTAAAAATGATGAATCGTATCTTGTACTTGTACTTGGTAGATTTGCATCATAATTTTTATAATCATTTTTCATGCACCATGTGGGATCTAATTTTCTTAATATTTGCTTGAGGGCAAGCAAACCCTTAAGTGTGGGGGAGTTTGCGCTCATTTTCACTTTTATTTAAAATATATATATATATATATATTTCGATATTTCAAAAAAAAATTCAAAATTTTTAAAATTTTCTTTTCGTTTTGTCATTTAGGTATGAATTTCGATTTTTCTTTTTCTAGATTTGCTTGAGGGCAAGCAAAGTTCAAGTGTGGGGGAATTTGATAACGCTCAAATTGTACATATTTTTAGGAGCGTTATCGTGGATTTTATGCATATATATTGATCACTTTTATGAACTTATGGTACTTCATGAATTATAATTTCTATTTTAGGTTCATGGAAGCTCACGACAAAGAAAACCAAGAAAGAGACGAAGAAACGATCAATAAACGAAGATTTATGCATATACGAAGAATTCCCGACAAAAGCAAGTCTCTTGGAGTATATTCGAGAAGATAAAGTCATGAAGTTGTCACTCCAAAGACTCAAAAATAAAGCACAAGAGGGAAAACGAGAAAATAAATGAAGAAAAGAAGCTAAAACGAAGAAATAATGGAAGACTCGTTGTTCCCGACACACCTCCATCATTTTGGCCATAATTTAAGCATACGAACTGGGATTTAGATGATTCAAGCGGCCACGGAACCGGGAGAGAAGGATCTACAACTTTCCTGTTTATCATTTCTGGCAAAAATGCTCCATCCGATCGGTATTGGCCCGTAACCGATTCGGATGGAGCTAACTTTTTCATCCATCGATCGGTATGGTCCCGTATCGGATCGGATGGACCAATATGACCTTCCCAAGTTATTTTTAATGCATTATTAAGTGTCATTAAGCCCCAAGCCCGATCACTTACCTCCATTTACTCCATTTCCTAGTATTTTATGACACTTAGTGCCCAAGTTTCATACTTAGAGGCTTAGGGTTGATTTCTACTATATATATGAGTGCTTAGGCTTGGTTTTCATTGTGAAATTCTACCCTCCACCCTTAAGGACGAATTTTCATCAACTTATCTCTCCCAAAAGACCACCAACCTCTACCATTTTCAGAAGAAGGCTCAAACACATGGAAGAAGGTGTTGGGTATTATTTTCCGGCTTGGTAGAAAGCGTATAGTTGATTGGAGGCTTGAAGGTTACTATAAATCCTTTACCTTTGCCTATTGTAATTCATACTTTGGGTAAACCTTGTTACTTTTATATTTCATGATGTTTATGATTACCATGATTGTTGAATCTTTGTGTTTGATTGAAATAACCATGGAATAGTTTTGTATACTTGTTTGGATATTATGATAACTTGTGGTAAAGGGATGTTTGGATATTTGTAGTGTTTGTTTGGAATATGATGATAACATCATATTTGGTTAAATTGGAACTTGTCTTATTTATTGTCTTGATTAATCATTGTTGAGTCTAAATGTCGAAAGGGTTCTCAATCGTGGTTGATTTCAATTCATTAGTCGACGAATGTTTTCGTCTTTTACTTTGTGACGATTGTATGAGAAACTTAATAAATATAACAAGTAAAAGTTTAATTTAGATTAAGGGTCGAAAGACATCTTTTGAATATGTGTTCTAATCATTTTTCAAGTAAATGGAACTTCACGAATTAATAACATCAAAGTCTAAAATTCGAAAGGATTCTTTCTTGTTATAGGCATAAGGCTCATGACATGACCATTTGATTGAGGCTTATACATATTTGCTTTATAAAACACTAAATTATTATTGGTTCTAAAGGTCGTAAGGATTACTTTTGATAATATGTTTTACAAACTAACCATCCTAATATCCATGTGATCATTTGTCCAAACATGTATGTTCTTTGTGTGATTGTTCTTATATTGCTTTTCTTGTTGGTTTGATCCGTGACAATCATAACCATCAACTTGTTACTTGCTTAAACAAACAAACGACACTTGAGTGCAACCAAGTCTCTTGGGACGACCTTGACTTACCAACCCCATACTACATATGACTAGGGTATACTTGCCCGAATGTGTTCCTAGTTAATCGGTAATTCTTGTTTATAAATTTAAAGCTTCGATGGAGCGCATCAGTGAGAAATCAAGAGAGTGAAACGACTTTGTGTTATTAGCCAGAGAGCTTGGTAGAGGAGTATATATAATCAACATTTCCACTTCAGCCCTTATAGAATCACAAACCTACTTATAACCATGAGAATGAAATACACAATATACAACTTTCCAATAGTTTACTATTGTGTTTAACACTCTTTAATAAATTGTTGTTCATAATGAAGCAAAACTCACTATCTTGGAGCAACATATTACGAAAAGAGTTTCCATTAATATTTTGAAAATTGTTGGTAACCATAGTCGTAATATTTATGATAAAGCATAAGAATCTTACTTAACAGCCCCATATCCAAGTGCTTCAGCATCACGCTCAAGCTCCTCAGCAGTCCACTCATAAGCCATGCCTGTTAAAAAAAGGCCTATGTAGTCAATTTAAAATGATCCACTAATCTATTAAGGGATTGATTTGGGATCTGAAGAATATTTAACTAAACTTGAAACAGGTCAAATGGGTTGAAATCCAGAATGAATATATTTTGTATACCTTGTCTCGCAAGGAGCGCTCTACAACAACTTTTAGCTTCATGTAAGAAAATTAACCAAGTTAACCACTTTAGTACTAAAAGTTTGGAATCTCTCAAAATCATCACCTTGAATAAGACCAAATCCTACATGACTTAAAGGGCATTTAGAATGATCATTTTCGATCCACCCTGCACGTTTAGCAGCCTAGGGGAAAAATTATTGAACTCAATAAGTATTCAATTTGATTTCTTGATCATTTTTTGAAGATGTTATCAGTTATGGTCTTTAAAAGTTACTTACATTGATGCACATTTCAATATAGTCATGTTGCCCTACATCAGTCACATGTAGTTTTTCCACATTAAGTGCATGCCTACATATGCAAACAGTAGAGGTTTTTTGAACTTTTTCCTTATTGAAATATGCCGGGGGTGCAGCAAAATTATTGTCTTGTATTTGACCCGTTTACCATAATTTTGCATATATTCGCCAGGTTCTTAAGAATATGGGTGAGATGCATGTTGAACACAAGTAAAATATTGTCTTGTAAATGATTAATAAAAAGATATAAACCAATTAAATACAAGTAAAATATATAGTTCACCAATGCCCATCTTTTTTCATACATGATGTTATACAAGGTTAAATCTGTTTGCGCGCCGTGCTGGGGTTAAACTCTTTTTCGCGTCTACTTCGGTTTCTTTGTATTGATTTTGTCTAAAAAAAAAGCTGGTACAGTTGTGTACTTTTAATTTTATTTGTATAGATGAAGAGACATTTGTAATCAATCAAAAACTCAAATGAACCTTATAATTTTATTTGTATAGATAATATATCCGTCTAGCTGCAATTTTCAATTATGTTAAAGATTGGCGGGCTTAAGTTCTCATATGATCAAAGACATCACACACAACAGAAGTTCATTATATTTAAAACACAATGCAAACAAAACAGTACTACTACAGCTAATGCCATTAATTAGATTAACGGGCTTACATTTCTTGAAATTTAAAGCAAATAACATAAACTAAAAATGTAAAATAAACTACTTATTGCTGGAGTCGGACCCCTTGCTACTACCGGAATCGGCATTTGGTGGAGCAGTGAATGTTAGAGGATATACGGGTTCCGGCCTAGGTTTGACTGTGGCTTGGCCGTCAGGTGGCGGCGGAAAGCGTTCGAATGGTTGAAGACAAAATGTTCATATTAAAATTCTACAGAGTAATATATATATAGATATATATATATATATATATATATATATATATATATATATATATATATTTTATGATATTATGTCGTTTTATTAAGAATTAACTTTTAGATTTACATAGAGGTGGAAAGCAAACGGGCAACAAGCTGCGCCGCTAGCCCTTTTTGGATTGCAAAACTTATTCTTTTGAAAACTACATATGTGGATCTAGGTGTCATAACATTACTATGCATAACTCGTTGGACTCTGTTGAGGAACTCCATTGCCTCAGGTGCAAGGAAACCAAAAGTATCAAACGTGAAAGGAATAAAAACATGTTGATTTTCAATGCACGGTTTCTCGTGTTTTGCCACTTTGTACGAGGCGGCTTTCAAAGCAGCTTGTCCTACTGAAAAACCCCGGCTACTCAAACCCACGAGAGGAGAAACCCCGGTTAGATCCACACATGCATGTTTCCCTCCAACCCATCCAAACACCAAAACATCTGCCGGTCTGTGTGTGGATCTTCCATCCAACGGGTCAGTCAAAAAGTTTATAGGTGCTTCTTTCTTTGAAGCCCGAGATTTTGCATTTAGGGCATCGCCAAACACAAGTATTTGGGTATCCATCCATGACACAAGTTTAGTTACAATATTTGGAAACAAGACAGAGATGAAGAAGAAAACAATTTTACACACGGAAAGAACTAATGTGTTCCTTTTATAACAGCTTCAATTAACTTTCAACCACTTGATATATTTGGTCCCTTCAATATCAAAAACAAAACAAAACTAGACAAAAGTTAGTATTATACAGCTTTTGTGAAACAAACAAATAACTTGTTTTTTAATAAGGTTTTTTAAATAACCATACAAAACATCCAATAATGGCATTATTGGTAAATTTGTTGGTAACTCTATAATCTTTTGAGAGAAAGTTCTTGTTCTATTTACCAACAAATTTAAGTTTCCTATTCGTTGAAAAATAGATTATCAATGATCCATTATCGTTGGTTAATAGCATACTAACGGAAATTACGAATGACTTTATTTCATTGGTACATTACTGAACTAGAAACAATGATATGACATAATTAGGTCACACATTTTAAACATGATGATACATACTTAATTAGTGTCGATACTAAGTCCCATTCATTCCCATGCCAACGCTATCATCATCGAGTTAACTCGCCGAGACTGTGACCTAAGAATGGTTGTACCACATCTGATGAGGTTTGTTCATTGTGGATCTAAAGATCTGTTTTCATAGTTTTAAGGTTTGTTTATTCCATAGTTTGTGATTTTGTTTACATTTAGATATAAAGATATCAAATACTTGTGTTTACATTTAGATATAAAGATATCAAATACTTGTGTTTGTGATTTTGTTTATATCTAATTGTTTACATTCCATAGTTTGTGATTTTGCATTTAGGGCATCGCCAAACACAAGATCTGTTTATTCCATAGTTTGTGATTTTGTTGTTGCATTTCGAGAGCAAACTAATCATAAAAATTTACTAGTGGCTCTTTCTTGTTTACAAGTTAAATAAATACCCAGATGAAATCTTCTTGTACTTTTAAAAAATGAGTAGTTTCAGTTGAATATTGGTTGGCTTGAAGACAAAAAACCATTCGTGAAAAAATGAAAAAAGAAAACCCAATAAAATATGTTTTTATTCTCAAATCATGTATGATTGATTAAAGCGGTTTGTTAATACCGCTTCAAAAGACGTACTCATTAAAGTCGTCCTAATATCAAAGTATACTACATTAGTTCATATTCATAACACATTCTCTCATCATAAATACACACACATGTTTCTAGCTAAATCGATATCTCCCAAATGAGCGTTACAAGTGAAAATTTTGTGGTTAATGTAATAATGACTGAAGTGGTGGCACCCAAACAACGATGGCATGACCATTGGCTACCATTTACAAACCTAGACTTGTTGGTGCCACCTTTTGATGTGAGTTCTTTCTTTTGTTATAAGAAACCCCAAGAGCCTATGGACATCACCACTATGGTCAATTAATGCCCTCAAGACTTGTTTATCATATCCCAAGCACTCGTCTTGTTGTGTTTTATTTACAAAGGATCGGAGGAAATCTTTTTCATTCAGTTGTTGTTACTTTGGCTATCGATGCATGAAACTCAAAAGGAAAAACTGGTTCACGCAAGTTATAAGAGTTACAAGTTATGATAATGGGTCAAAATCGGTTTTTGGTCATATTTCTCGTCAATTGTGAAATTCATTATTCCGAAGGTCAGATAAACGAGGAAGGTTTTATGAAAATCTTGCATGTTATATTTTTATGAAATATCTTATGTTTGGTAAGTCACCAAGCTCGGAAAAGAAAATGGTTTATCGCGACTAAACATTTTGGAAAAACAACTTTTGGGTCAAAACAGTCCTTGTTGGTTTCGGTGATGTCCAGCCCTCATTTTACACTTTCAGGCTTAAATTCTCGCGTGGTCTTCAGTAAAAATTCATCTCGGATAACTTTTGTATTTTACACTTTTTCTGGTTCGGACTAGAAAGGGGTCAAAATCGCGTTTTAAATTCAGGTCAGTAAGCTTTTTACCCAGCACCTATTTTCCTTTTAGTAGATTTTAACTAGTCATAACTTTTGATTCGTAAGTCCGATTTAGTTGTAACAATCTGTAAAATTCCTCAGTAATTTGTAAACGTTAATCAAGTATTAATCACCATTACTGTTCAGTTAACCATTTTTACGGACAAAATTTGAAAATTTTGTTCATTACATTTCATAATTCACAAACGCTTTGGAACGGGCTCGCACACGCACCACGATAATTCATTTCACCATTTAACACCAAACGGATCCTTAACTAATAAGCCCAACCCAACACTTTTATAATTTTATTTAGTACTTATATCACTCGACTAGCTCACTTTACTTAGCCTCGTTTACTTTTGATTTCCACACACAAGTTATGCAAGTTTTTACACCTCTCGAGTCTCTATACACCCAAGAATCATGATGTCGACTCTCACCCTCTCATTCGAACATTTGAACACAAAACGGGACTTAACCATTAACACCAACGATCCTTAACTAATAAGCCCAACCAACACTTTTATAATTTATTAGTACTTATATCACTCGACTAGCTCACTTTACTTAGCCTCGTTTACTTTGATTTCACACACAAGTTATGCAAGTTTTTACACCTCTCGAGTCTCTATACACCATAGTACAAGTTCACTAGTATATCACCTTCATTTCATATTTTACCATTTTATCCAAATCGATCCAAACTCATTTCTACCTAGCTCATTTATTTTTCTCTAGTCGATATTGAGTCCAAGAGATTGTTTCTCACCTTTTTCCTACGTATGACACGTTAAATATATGTTTTGGACCTTTTATATATATGTCGACACACATATATATACTACATGACATATAACCGAAACCCCCCTCCACTTGATCTTACACACAAAGATTTCCTAGCTAAATATATTCCCATGTCCCCTCCTCCCTGCCAAGATCGAATGAAATCAACCAACTTGTATTATACAAATATATATCAACATATACACATACATATATTTACCACTCGACACTTAACCAAACCAACATATAAAATCCTTCCAAATATCTTTGTAAATCTTCCAAAAGTCCTCTAAATCTCTGCCATTTCCTGTACACACAACTTGTATGCAATAATACATTTATAAGATTATGTACGTGTATGTATGTGTATACAACACACTCTTTTTCCCTTTTCACACTTAGCAAATATCTCACTTTCTCTCTAGTTTTGCTACTGCGTAGAAGCTCTCAAGATCTATACAAGTTCTAGCATCATTCGAGCCCCATTGCAAGTCATTCGAGTCCCATTCGAAGCATTGGTGCATGTTCTAACGTGCTACATCATTTTCCATCCGATTTCTAGACCATTTTAATGTTAAACTCACCACCATTTTAGGTGTTGTAAGCCTTCTAACTCATTTCATACACTTATACATTTTTTCTATATTTCATGCTTTATATCGAACGTACATTTACTTTCTCAAATTATTTACGTGTTCTTATTATTTATTTTCACATATTATACGTTGGTCTCTTTCAAGAGATAGCCAAAAATCGATCTACACAATCATTCGACACCCACAAGTTCATATTATCACATTTCGAAACCCATTTTAAACATATATCACATCGTATAATAATATCACACGTTAATAAGTTATTTTTCATTTTGTATCACTCACTTTTGTCGACTAAGAATGGCCCTTTAAAACCAAATACTCACACGCAACACATGGATTTTACTACTCGACCTAATTCCTTATAAGCTCAACTAATGAGCTACTGAATAAACTCTTGATATTAAGCTCGTATAAGCCCCTTTTGAACATCAAACCAAACGCAACTTAAAACTGGTCGAAATCCTTATATATATTAACAATG
The DNA here is from genome assembly GCA_021014915.2 of Artemisia tridentata subsp. tridentata. Classification (NCBI taxonomy): domain Eukaryota; kingdom Viridiplantae; phylum Streptophyta; class Magnoliopsida; order Asterales; family Asteraceae; genus Artemisia; species Artemisia tridentata. The sequence continues at coordinate 298,046,043 of CP139509.1, read as the reverse complement.
GGCTTAAAGCCCAATAAGCAAATTATAAGCAGTATCGATAAGCTAGTCCTATAAGCCCTCTTGTATTGTTTTTAAGCTCACAAAACAAGCCTAATGATAAGCCCACTTTGCTTCAAAACCCCTTGGATCGTAAAACCTTAATGGGCTTTGGTTTTCAACTCGTTAAGCCCATTAAGCTGAAAAATAAGCTCTTTAGCAAATAAGCAGTTGGATTAGACTTGAATAAGCTTTTAAAAGTTGTTAAAACTTTCAGAAATCACTTCACCTTATTTTTGTGAAATTTGGACTAATTTTGCAAAATATTTCAACTTTCGGGTTAAAACTGCCAACTACACAAAATTACATCCAAAACTGTCATTTTAGTGAACCAAGGGTGGTGAATGCTAAAAACAGGAAGCTGGAGGTTTAAAATGTAAAATTTGACCTTTTTGGACTAAAAATGTAAATAAGGACTAACGGTGCAAAACTAACTCCGTTAGGGTGAAAAGTGTAAAATTTGTATAAGTACAAGGACCAAACAGAAACTTTATACCATATTCATTTCTATTTCATATTTCACACTTTTCAACACAATCACGCGCCTTTTGACGATTCGTATTATATTTTATCACATAACGGTTATACTTATATATAACGAATTTTAAACGATTAACTTAACGTTTCGTTCAACCACCTTTCGAGGAAACGATATTTATGATTTCAATAACATAAAAACAAGATAATATTATTTTTGAACTTTAAGCATTTTAAGGATATCACTCACTCACATCACCAATTAAATCGTTATCCGTTACTCATTTTCACACTCGTTGTTCGTATTAAGTCAAATTCTCAGACTTCACTATTATTCAGGTTGTGTGTTAGAGCCGTAACCGTAACTCACTTGAATTCACATTTCACCTTGCCAGTTACACACAAGGTGAGTCATAGCCCCTTCTTTCACTTATTTTGAACTCTTTGGGGGAGATACATGCTCGTTCTACTTACAAATTTACTCGTTTACCTTAAACATTGAACTCAATTGATGACACTCTCAAATTATTTATTGAAACATAATACTTGTTTTCACTTACACAAGTACCCTACACTTTTACGAATTACCATGAATTCATACACCACTTTTATATATGTTTTCCTATCTCCTAGGGAAATACATGCTACAAAATAGAACACAAGTATTTTATGTATGCTACACCTGATTGATATTGCCTAAGTTACTTTATTGCCAAAAGCCCCTCATATCATGAACCATTAATCACTTGCGCGTGAACGCGAATATAGTAAACAGATCTGTTGGAGGCTGACTGCCTATTCCACTAATACTTGACGGATAGCCTTAGTTGCTAGTCGGATTAGTCGCAATGCATTATATTTGAAGGAAATAGGAATTGGAAAATCCCCTATTACCCCGAGGACCATAACTTACTCCATTAATTTGGTGTGTTCCCCACCGAATCCCGGTACTCTGTTAACGTTTGCGTGTCATGAGACTTAGGGCAATATATATATATATATATATATATATATATATATATATATATATATATATATATATATATATATATATATATACACACACAACTGCAATATCACTATTTCAAATTATGATTGTAATTCACATGCAATCCTACACTTGTGTTTAACTGATTTACATACAATTTACTTATGGTTTTCACCCAACGTAACTCACTACTTATTTCATCAATATTGGTATTTACTACAATTATCACCTCACACTCGAAACTATTGAAATCAACTGTTTACTTATAAACTCTATGAACTCACCAACCTTTGTGTTGACACTTTTAAGCATGTTTATCTCAGGTAATTAACGGAGCATTCAAGGTACGTAGTGGCCACTAACTGATGGTTTTTGTGGTGTAAAATAAATCATGTCATTCATTTCAAACTACTACACCCTTTTATGGGATTTCACAACTCTGATATTTCACTTTTGTAACTCAAATATTAATTGAATGACAATAACTTTCAAAACACATCTTTTGAGCCATTTTCTATGATTATGACTATGATCCTCCCCGTAATACCCCGATTAGTCTTCCGCTGTTAGCTCATAATTTAGGGGGTGTTACATTAGTTGATTCGAAATGCTATGGTTTTGTTTTGAGTTCCTCTACAAATACATAAGATTATTCAAGGTCATGGGTGTATGGTTTTGCGACAATAACTAGCATAAGATACTTGATTTAACTAGTTTGTTTCAAGTAAGTACATATGTAACACCCCAACCCGACAAGGGTCAAAATGCCACATTATGGTGTCAACAGAATAAATGCAAGCGGAAGACTTTTATAATTATTAAGGTTACAAAGGTTCAAAATGGAACTAGGGACATAATAAATCTAAACAATAATGACTATCAAACTAGAATACAAGTCTAAACAAATCTAAATGGAAGTTAACTTCAAAGTCTAATCCAAATGCAATGGGGATCTATCGTCAGGGTAGTCCACTAAAAGCTCCTATGCACTCTTCACTCAAACCCAGCTTCCAACCTAAAACCTACCGCAGGAAAAGAAATGCGGCTGAGCTTAAAAAGCCCAGTGAACAGATATATATAACAAACGAATAAACAAATCATATAAAGGTATAGGAAAAGGAAACATAAGCTCTTGCTGAAACGAATATCATCTGTCAAAAGAATGAGAGATAAGATAATATGAATCAAATGGATCAACTGCATACATATCATGAGTAAGAATAGCTCTATAGTCAAATAAATAAACGTCAACGAGCACGTCCAAACGAGCCACTCGAACAGACCAAAGATACCTAACAGATAGCCACGAGCGTGTCTAAATGAGCCACTCGAATAGACCAAATAATCACATATACCTATCAAATCTAAGTGTACGGAGAGGGGAGACCTCTAAGTACCAGAACAGTGAGTGGGGTATAGGGCACATACAACCAGTCACCAAACAAATCATATCACAAATCATATAAGCCTAGGATGCATCCATACGCCCCCTACAAAACAAATCATATACGTAACATGTACTAGACAAGTATACGCATATATCAAAATGGCCAAGAGATCTCATATCATATCATATCATAACAAATGGGGACGCCGTGGATCAATCACACCTCCACAGAAAGTGTCATGCTATCGATGCCTCAATGACATGGCCATGGTACCTCCATGGCTAGTTAGCTCGGGCAACAAACATAACAAAGCACATCATATCATATCATCATATCAGAGGGAATCATGACAAAGGCATATACCAACAGAATCATATCAGAGGATCATATAATTGAGATCATAGCAAAGCTCATATCAAAAGGGATCATATCAAAGGATCATAGTAACGAAATCATGTCGAAGGATCATAGCAAATCAAATCAAACGAATCAAAGTCAAGGATCAAAAAGTCATGAGAGAAGACACCCTTACTGAGAAAGGGTAGAATATCTGTACCTTATGCAAATCAACCAACGAAATAAGAAAGCACACCGAAAATAGGGAATCACTCCTTCTTCGCCGAACCTATACAATTTACGATCACTTATTACTTATAAGCTCATTTTATAAGTTTACCAATTATGGTTATTAAGGTTTCCCATTTACGGTTCTTTCTATTTTTAGAAACTTTCTACTTTTAGTAACTTTCCATTTTTAGAAACTTTCCATTTTTAGAAAATTTTCATTTTTAGTAACCTGTCATATTTAGTAAATTTCCCGATTTAATAATTTTTTTGGATTATAATTGATAATTAAATAGACTTTGAGACTTAATATGGTTAACATTATAGTTTAGGGTTTAATACTACAACTTTTAATAATTTTAGGGTTTAAACTGCCATTTTATTAAAGTTCAGGGCTTAAGTGTAATTTACATAATTATATAAAATCCTCATTCGTATACATTTTAGTCACTCCATTAATTATACCATGCAATTAGTTCACGTCGACTCCAAATCCTTTTCTTATTACTCATTTTAATGTCACACATACCACCATGAACACCAATCTTTGCAACTCAAATCTTTGCCCATTTAACGCCACAAAACCAACCATATTAGCACACAAAAGACCCTCTAATCACCTTAGGGGGTGTTTCTTTTTTTCTATATGGGGAGAGAAGGTGGGTCCTACGTCTGATTTAGCCTCTTATTGGGGAGGAAGGCTATTTTTTTGCCTTGTGGAGATAGATGAAATAAGGGGAAATATGTGGGCCCAAGCACAAAATAAATATTATTATATACCTTGGACCCACCTTCTCTCCCCATATAGAAAAAAAGAAACAGGCCCTCTAATCACCTTAGTTTCATCATGCCTACTACTCATCCCTTTTAACCCCTGCTCGACCTATTTTACACGACACCAACTCACACATAAAATAACAATTAAGTAAATCCTAGTACTAGTCCCATGCGATCCAACTTAATAAAACACAAAATGCATGCACACTCTTATTGTTACACGCATGATTTCTCAGTTATATTGTCCCCATATTTATTATTTCATGCACCAAATAATTCCAACTTTCATGCACAACTGAATCGAATGGCCATAATGTATACTGCACTATTTATGTGACTCCTTCCCCGATTTTTAGATCGTAAATAGGTGATCAACTATATGTTTCAAAACCAGGTTATGAGCCTTCTTATATATGCACTTTGGTTCATCATTTTATGTACAATAGAGATCCCATTTCATGAAGCAACACTGATTCTAAAAGTCCATAAAACGCTCTAGTCGACACATGTATAATTCTGTTATTTCATGTACCATTTCTCATGACCCTAAACCAGATTTTATATCGTATATTTAGTGATCAAAACAAGGTTAATGAGATAGATTCAATTCGAACCAAGGACATGCAAGCGAGGCACACACACACACCGTGAGACATGATCGACATGAAAGAAGAAGCACCATACGTACGACACACATATTAAACCGCACATACGATCGAAACATGACTCGACATTAAGTGGTTACAAAACTCTTATTCATTTTTATGGGGCGTATAAAAGTGTTATACATATTCAGTTTTAACGAGGCTAACACAAGACTCATAGTCATAGTATGGTTATATCAGTTCAAGCGACATGTTTTATATATATTTCTGACCATGTTTTCCTGTGCCATGATGACCCCATATTCATGCAACAAAACTGATGCTACAACAGACCATGCGACCTCTTATTCAACACATATATAAGTTCTATATATCCTGTATTAATATCCAGTTAACTCCGATTAACAAATACATGCATGTTTATAATTATGAAAGATAGTTGTCCATACGTGCTATATATATCTCATGCATGTATTTTAGTTGTATTTTCATAATCTATTTCATGAGTTTAACGCCTTTACTATAGTAACTAAATTATAGGAGTAGCAACTTTTCCTACGTGATATCTAGATGTAAAGCAAGCTTATGAATTAATATAGTAAGTCAATGTACCTCAACTGCCAACCAAGAAGAAATCAACGGAAGCCGAAACTGAATTCGAAATCAACCACGAATACAAGATTCCAAGAGGCACGATGGAACCTAACTCCCAAGTAACCGAACAGTAGTGTGATCAGCAGTTCGAATACGACATCAGTAATATAAGCGAGGTATGATCAACTCGAAACCCGACGTACAACAGCCAAACGCACAACCCTCAACTCCGATACATCGCGATCCCACCAACGGTTCAAGAGCCACCAAGACAACCACAAATAGAACTCCAAGCTGTTACACACAACTGCTATTCCCTTCTTGATGTGTTTTTTTAGGTCTATGATGAGGCGAAAAGTGTACCGCTTTTAAGGGGTCATTTAAGCCCGAAATCGTATTTATTTGATCAAATATTGCCCTAAATCGTTCCTTTTGTCATTTTAGGTACTTTTGAGGAGAAATCTGGAAAAGGAGGCATTTTGGACGTTTTTGGAGCATTAAAGTGAAGAAAACGGCAAAGTCTCAAAATCGGCTGAAATTTACCTTTGACGGCGTCAGAATCATCTCTTGACGGCGTCATGCCTTGGCAAGAAAAGTGGGATGTGAAATTTACTCATGACGGGCCAGTGAGTTAGCATGTGAATTCTGACGGCGTCACGCTTTAACTAAATCAAGGGCGTCACGGCTTAAATCATAAGGGGACGGCGTCACGTTCAGGGTTAGACGGCGTCAAGCCTTGATAAGCCAGAATGGATTTTTTGAAGAGCTAAAGAGGGACGGCGTCAAGAAGGTCACCCGGGAACCCTAAAAGCGGCGAGGTGACGGCGTCACACTCCATAAGGTGACGCCGTCAGATCCAAAAATCTATATATAGTTTTCTAATCTTTTGTCATGGAGGGAGAGCTTAGTGTGTGGAATTTTGGGATAAAACCCTAAGACGATTTTAGCTACTTTTTCAGGGCTTTTTGCCTTGAGATCTTCCATGTTTCATTGAAAGATAAGTTATCAATTAATCATTCAATATGTCTATGTGTTGTTTGATTCTATCTTATGCTTGTCTTTTGTTTAACATGTTAGGCTAATTTTATCTTGTGTTTGCTTAGATCTAATGAAACCTAGCTATTGATTATTGGTTGTTAGTGTGTTGTTAGTTGTATTGGATGATTGTTTATCTATGTTAGGCTTAAGAAAACTGGCTAACTTCCTATTCGGTAACTTGCTTGAACGTCTTAAGAAACATGAACCAAACGCGTACTAAAGGTTTTTATGGTTGTATTTAATGCACAAGCGAATTCTAGTGATCCCATGTTAGGAGCTTCCTAGCCGGCTCGACATAGGAGTGAAGTAGGAGCTTGTAGAGTTTGGGGAAGTAAGTACGCCACCCCACGAATGGTATTAAGGAATACACCCGTCATCCACGCGACTAATACACACTAATTGACCGGTAAAAGATAGTTAGGGAGTAAGGAAATCTAAGTAAACACATTTCTCTACACATAAGTTTCTCACCACATTTCATTTTTGTTATTTTATTTTATTTGCATTCGTAGTAAATTTTGGGTTAGTTGACTAGCAACTAATTCCGCCCACTCCTTCAAAACCGAGATTTTACTTGCTTTCATAAAAACTATAAAAACATAAAAAGAATTTTCCTCAACCCTTAGACCTAATTAGAGTAGTCTTTCATACCTAACGAACACTATTCCCTGTGGAGAACGATCAATCCCCCGTACTTACCACTACACTATACTACATCGGTCAGGTACACTGCCTGGTGGGGTTGTAAGCCTCTTGAGATCCCTCGAGAGGTAAAACCTGTTGTAAGGTTACAAAACCACGCAATCAAGTTTTTGGCGCCGCTGCCGGGGAATAGTTATTGTTTAGGTTGAATTTTTATTTCTATTAGGTCTACTCACTAGATTCCTTTCTAGTGAGATTTTTATTTTATTTTTCTAGGTTTTCTTTAGTCTATCTATTTTCTTCGTGTCTTTGTTCGTAACCATACCGTCCGACATCATGAAAGATGGTAATATCCTTAACCCACACAACCCACCACCACAACAACCACCACCACCTCCTAGAGCCCGTACTTTAGGAGAGTATTCCCGTCCTAGCCACCATGGCTATCGAAACACCATTGAGCTCACTCAAGGAGCCAATATCACACCCTTGCGATCCGACACCATCCGGTTGGTGCAAAGTGGATGCGCATTCCATGGACTTCGTTCTGAAGATCCTAATCAACATCTCAAGGACTTTCTTAAAATCGTTGATTCTATAGACCTTGATGTTGCCACTCGAGAGACGACCCGATTGCGTCTCTTCCAATTCTCTTTGCGGGACCAAGCTAGTCAGTGGCTAGAACGTCAACCCGCAGGATCCATTACCTCTTGGGATGATCTCACCACTCGTTTCCTTGCTCAGTTTTTCCCACCGGGAAGAACTACCAAGCTAAGGAATGATATCTTGATGTTCCAACAACGTCAAGGCGAAACTCTCTACGAGGCATGGACTCGATTCAAGGACTTACTCCAAAAAGTCCCTCACCATGGCATAGAACTTTGGCTCCAAGTCCAAATCTTCTATGACCATATCAATCTCTCCACGAGGCAAACCATTGACCAATCGGCCGGTGGCAAGCTACGTGATCTAAGTGCGGAACAATCATGGGCTCTCCTAGAGGATCTTGCTCTTTATGACAACGAAAGTTGGAGTGATCCCCGTGATTTGAATAAAACGGTCAAGGCAATATCTTTGCCTTTGAACAATTCAAGCACTTCCGACCATAGGATCATAGAACTTGAAGACCAAGTCAAGTTTCTCATGAAATCCTACGAGGCTCCTAAACTTTCAAGCCAAGTGAACAAAATCACTTCTTCATGTGAATTATGTAGTGGTCCCCACGACACTCGTGATTGCATGGAACTCCCCGAACAAGCTTTTGTGGACTACGCATCCTCGCGTACCGACGGAGCGGGTGACAAGTGGTACACTTTCAAACCCGAGCCAAACCATTACGGTGATACATACAACCCTTCATGGAAAAATCACCCGAACCTTAGGTGGAAACAAAACCAAAACGCACAACAAACCAATTCTTCCAACCCACCTAATCGTTTCCAATCAAGCGGTTCCAACTCGAACCGTACTTTCAACAACAATCCTTCCGGCAATGGTAGTACCAATAACTTTGAAGGATTGATGTCCCAATTTATGGCGTCTCAAGAAGCTCGGATAGCTAGATTCGAGTCCGAATTCAATCAACAACAAACGGAGATGACCAATAAAATTGACAACTTGTTGAAAGCTCTCAATAACCAAGTGTTATCACCTCCACATAAGGACGCTAGGAACACAAATAGCGGACCCCAAGTAAAAGACCCCTCTTCATCCAAACACGTCCAGTTTGTCAACATTGTCACTATTAAACCAATTGATAGGAATGAGGATAATAGTGAACCTAAGGATGAGGATAGGAAAGTCGAGGTTGATAAGGAAGTTAGGACAAGTGAGATTGAAGAAGTAGATAATGATGAGGACTACTTCAATAGGCTACCCACTAAGGAAGAGCGTGCATATCATACAAACCTATTCGATGACCCCGAGACACCATACTTCCTAGGTAGACCAATCATAGAAATAGGCGACCCTTCTAATCTCAACATACCATGCAACATCGGACATCTACATGTGTGGAAAGCTTACATCGACCTTAGATCGCCCATAAACATCATGACTAGAGCCCACTACAACTTGATAATGAAAAATCAACTTGGGTATAGGATGCTCCCTGACAAGGGTTGGATGAGTAACTTCACGGGAAGAGTTAAGGGATTACCGGTTTATGTAGGAAACTTCACCTATGTCACCGACTTTGTAATTGTAGAAGATATCCGCCCAATAGTCGATGCATCCTTGACTCAAGTGGTTTTTGGAAAACCATTTGTTGAGGTCTCTAGAATGACTTACGAACCTTCCTTAGGGATAGTTAGATTTAAGGATGAGACCGATGAAGTAAGCTACCAAATGCCATATAAGATAGAACAATTCCAACACTTGTCAAATGTTGAGAAGGAGCTTAAGCAAGCGGTCTACTATAGGAATGATGAGGATAGAAGTAAAGGAGTAGACTATGTTATGGAAAGGATATTCGGTTTCTACAAGGATTGTTTGAAATTAGGACAGGAATATAAAACCGGGAAGGAGAATGGCCTAGGAACCGTGACCGATGATGGAGTCACGTAATGTACGTGACTTTGAGTCTAGCTACAAGACTCGTTAATAAAGAAAAGCGCTTCTTGGGAGGCAACCCAAGCTTTATTTGTTTTATTTGTTTTGTGTGTTTATTTATTTGTTTGTTTGTTTTTATTTGTTTCCGTATGTGTGTTTAATTTTTATTATTATTGATTCATGTTCAAAACTAATTTGTGAAAATGCTTTATGTTGTTTTTAACTTCGTCTTAACTACATATAAAGGTATTTTGCAAAAGATAAGTGTAAGGGAAATCTAAATCGGTTTATTAGAACACAAATTAACATGAATCGTAATAATAATAAATTAGCATACATATTCGTATTTGTTTGAGTCAAATGCTTGTATCGAGTCATAATGATGTTTTGCAGGATTTCCAGGAAGTAAGGTAAAGGTTTTTCCAGAAATTTTCCGGAAACTTAAAATGAAAATTTTTGTCAGGTTATTTCTGACGGCGTCAGGGGTTATAACCTGACGGCGTCAGATTTAATTTTCAGAAATTTTTGAAAGTTTTGTTTTTAGAAAAGTTTTTACTAAAATCTCCAACTTATAATCTCCAGGAATCTGCAAAATTATCAGTCCACAAGCATTATATCCTTATATATAGATTTTTCCCGCCGATGTTATGCAGGTTTTCGTGTCTGTTTTCTCAGGTTTAACAGGTTATTTTGGACAAGGAAATGTTTATGGAATCAAGCTTATGGCGATGCATTAGTCATGGAGCTTCAACATTCTCTTTGGAGGAAGATCTAACCGTGTAATTTCATTATCCACCGAGCGAATCAGGGGAGTATTTGATTTCATTCTTTTACTTTTTGCTTTTACATCTTATTATTTGAACATTGGGGACAATGTTCATCTTAAGTGTAAGAGGAGGGTAAAAGTACGATTTTAGAGAATACAATTGCGCTTGATTTTTGTTTGTTTAATAATAGATGTGTAATAAAACTGAGAGAAATACCTGTTAGGGTAATTTTAGTGCCAAATTTAAATTTTTTTACAACATATAGGAGTGAAACTTTGATCTTAATGAGCGTCTCACGGATAGGAGTTATATGACTAGCACAAAAACCGTACCACTAAAAAATTTTCCGCCCCAAATATGTGAGGTTCGCCCCTAGAATTGGTAGGAAAAGCATTTATGCTATGATGTGTGTACCGGTAGCACTTAAATTCTAGAACTTGCGTTAGGACCATTCCGAGACCACAAGTGAGACTACATTCGTGTAGTTAGATTTACTACATGATAAGAGGCATTAGGATAAACCCATTGTTTTACACCTGTGTTTTTGTTATAATTACATTGGCTACATTGGTCAAGTAATTCTCCCACACCCTTTGCGTTGTACTCATTTTTAGTACACGATACCCCTAGTACACCCCTCAGAGCCTATCTTTTCGTTTCGACCTTTAAGCATCTTACTTAAAGGAAGAATTTGTTACACCCCACTAAAATGTACACCCAAATCGCCTTAGCCTACCTTGTATGCACTCATCTTTAGTGCATTATTGTTACAACATTTGTTTAAACCCAAGTTAATTATCTAGTTGATTACATGGTTGCTAAGTCGAGTCATATCCTTGTACATATTGTTTTGGGACGATTGGGACTCATGGGTAAAGTACTAGTATAATGGAGTAATGGGGAAGAACATCATTTATTACCCCCATATGTGCTAAATGTTTTAAAAGTACTCCAAGTTTTTCAATTATCTTAATTCGAGTCATTAGATTAGTATTTGTAAAGTTATGTAAAAATTCAAGTGTAAGGGGAATGCAATGCCCCTATGATGTATTATTTTGGATGGTAGGGCAAGAGTGTATGCAAAAAAAAAAAAAAAAAAAAAATCAAGAAAAACACAAAAAAATGAGAAAAAAATAGAAAAAAAATAGAAAAAACATACGGACTACCATCCCGTTTCATTTTATATTTATCTTATGTTTTTGTTATTTCGTTTTTAGCTTAAGATCGAGTCTAGTCTTAGCTTAGCAACATTGTATAGTACATGTAATTGATCAAGATCTTTAACTAGCCACCAGTAAAATATCCTTTATCCAACAAAACCGTGTTTTCCTTTTCCCTACACCTAACATTATAACCCATTTAAAAGCCCTCTTTGATAGTTTATCTTAGGTGCTTACGCCTAGTGGAGGAGGTTTTCGATCCTTTCCCAAGCCTATGGTAATCTATTTGCTATGACAGGTAGTGAGAGATATTTTCCGTTTTCATTTATGAGATTTATTTTGATGACACTTGAGAGATGTGAGTATCTAAACACTACTTGTGAGGTGCTAGTATGTAATCTCCGTGCTTATTATGATTGAAGTGGAACGAATATTTGTTGTAATTACTTTTATGTTTGCATTAAATGACCCCTAACTTGTATTTTGATTAGAATAAAAGCGCATTTGCTTGAGGACAAGCAAATCTCAAGTGTAAGGGTATTTGATGAGGCGAAAAGTGTACCGCTTTTAAGGGGTCATTTAAGCCCGAAATCGTATTTATTTGATCAAATATTTCCCTAAATCGTTCCTTTTGTCATTTTAGGTACTTTTGAGGAGAAATCTGGAAAAGGAGGCATTTTGGACGTTTTTGGAGCATTAAAGTGAAGAAAACGGCAAAGTCTCAAAATCGGCTGAAATTTACCTTTGACGGCGTCAGAATCATCTCTTGACGGCGTCATGCCTTGGCAAGAAAAGTGGGATGTGAAATTTACTCATGACGGGCCAGTGAGTTAGCATGTGAATTCTGACGGCGTCACGCTTTAACTAAATCAAGGGCGTCACGGCTTAAATCATAAGGGGACGGCGTCACGTTCAGGGTTAGACGGCGTCAAGCCTTGATAAGCCAGAATGGATTTTTTGAAGAGCTAAAGAGGGACGGCGTCAAGAAGGTCACCCGGGAACCCTAAAAGCGGCGAGGTGACGGCGTCACACTCCATAAGGTGACGCCGTCAGATCCAAAAATCTATATATAGTTTTCTAATCTTTTGTCATGGAGGGAGAGCTTAGTGTGTGGAATTTTGGGATAAAACCCTAAGACGATTTTAGCTACTTTTTCAGGGCTTTTTGCCTTGAGATCTTCCATGTTTCATTGAAAGATAAGTTATCAATTAATCATTCAATATGTCTATGTGTTGTTTGATTCTATCTTATGCTTGTCTTTTGTTTAACATGTTAGGCTAATTTTATCTTGTGTTTGCTTAGATCTAATGAAACCTAGCTATTGATTATTGGTTGTTAGTGTGTTGTTAGTTGTATTGGATGATTGTTTATCTATGTTAGGCTTAAGAAAACTGGCTAACTTCCTATTCGGTAACTTGCTTGAACGTCTTAAGAAACATGAACCAAACGCGTACTAAAGGTTTTTATGGTTGTATTTAATGCACAAGCGAATTCTAGTGATCCCATGTTAGGAGCTTCCTAGCCGGCTCGACATAGGAGTGAAGTAGGAGCTTGTAGAGTTTGGGGAAGTAAGTACGCCACCCCACGAATGGTATTAAGGAATACACCCGTCATCCACGCGACTAATACACACTAATTGACCGGTAAAAGATAGTTAGGGAGTAAGGAAATCTAAGTAAACACATTTCTCTACACATAAGTTTCTCACCACATTTCATTTTTGTTATTTTATTTTATTTGCATTCGTAGTAAATTTTGGGTTAGTTGACTAGCAACTAATTCCGCCCACTCCTTCAAAACCGAGATTTTACTTGCTTTCATAAAAACTATAAAAACATAAAAAGAATTTTCCTCAACCCTTAGACCTAATTAGAGTAGCCTTTCATACCTAACGAACACTATTCCCTGTGGAGAACGATCAATCCCCCGTACTTACCACTACACTATACTACATCGGTCAGGTACACTGCCTGGTGGGGTTGTAAGCCTCTTGAGATCCCTCGAGAGGTAAAACCTGTTGTAAGGTTACAAAACCACGCAATCAGTCTATAATAAACTACCAAGTTTTAAATTTATATTTTGCCGAACTAACCTATAGACTCTAAACACTAACGAGCAGTGTACCCGGTCAATGTAGATAGTTTCTAGGTAAGCAAGGGTCGTTCACTAGGAGTGAGATTTCTAATATACTAATTCTAGAGGTATTCGACTCTCCTAAACTAACGTAAAGGGGGGTTCAGCCTGAGAGACTGGCACGGGTTTGGTTTTATTCTAACTAAACTAAGATAAACAAACAATACAAGTATGAAGACACCAAAGATAGGAAGAACGGGTTAGCCAAGTCTAATCCATTTTATAGTTATACATGCTTATGTCTACTTGTTTTAATTCATTCAATTGTTAATCGGCATATCAATTACGAAATTCTGTCATAATTAAGTAACTAGCCCTCGGGGCGGATATGACGAAAGATCATAGTGACTCGTCTAGCATCAATACTAACTTATTGCTTTAAACCATCTAACCTAGTTTGGTATTACACGCTACTAGTCCTATTAGGTTGTAGACACGTTCCGTTTATGCCAAACAATGATTCCTAATAGAGATTCGGGTTAACACGCATATAACTCAACCTAAGCAACCACAATTACAGGTAGTTAAGTCACATCAATTAAAGTTATAAGGATCATAACCTAGTTACATAGACTTCTACTAGTTATAAGCAATAAACGAGTTTTTATCGACAAGCACCCAATCCAATAACAAAGCAAACACATCGACAAAATCATAAAAACTAATAAAACTTCATAAACATGGCTAACACCTAAGGGTGTTAGCCCATAATCTCTGTAACAAAGTACATAAACATAATCATAACGAATAAAGTATGAAACATAATGAATACGATACGCTAACCGAATGATTAAGTAATATAACAATGATTAGAGATGTTCTTCAAGGATGATTAGGTCTTCAATATTGATCTTCTACTGTTTGGAGAGGCTTTGATCGTCTGGGAATGCCCCTAAGGGTTCCCAAAGATGCCCAAATTCATTAATGAGTTCGGTATTTATAGATTCTAAAATCTGGGTCGATACGGCGCATCTATAGAGTTAGATGCGCCGCATCTATAAGTAAACGTAGCCTCCAAGTCTGAAACTGACCCAATACGGCACATCTAAATACCAGATGCGTCTCATCTCCCAATACGGCGCATCTAAGGACTAGATGCGCCGCATCTCCTTCAAATACAGGTAGATCTCCTTTTTCTCTTTCCGTGGCCGCTTGAATCACCTAAAACGGAGTCCGGATGAAGATTTTATGGCCAAAATACGAAAGCATCTTCAAGTGTCGACTTGTAATCTTGACTTCTTCATTAAGCTTCTAATCTTCACTTGATCTCTTGAATTCTTGATAAGGATTGTATACGGCCGATACGGCGCATCGGATTGGTCCGATGCGGCGTATCAAGGTAACTTCGCGTGAGGTCCAAGATTATAATATTCTGGAATATTCGTACACCGTATTCAGATGCGGCGTATCTTGAATCTTCTATGCGGCGCATGTCCTTCAATATCTTGGATAATCTTTGGTGAAGTCTTGAGAGTGATATGTCGTATGTCAGAAATGTAATGCGGCGTATCTGGAGTGGAACAAGTTGGTTCTTCGTTGACCAAAGTTTCATATGCGGCGCATGGTATAATTACATGCGGCGCATTCTTCAAAGTCAGGCAATGGTCTTCGAATTCATCTAAGTATGATGATACGACGTATCTGTCTAGAATGATACGGCGTATCTCCTTGAGTTTAGTAGACTTTTTCCATCTTGATCATTTATCTCCATATTTCGTCCAAAATCACTAACTTTCACCAAATGCTTGTTTATAACTGAGAATTACAAAAGTAAATGATTAAGTATCAATTCTCATATAAAGTGATATAAAACAAGTCAATAATATAGGATAAATGATGCTAATAATATGTCGTTATTTGATGTCATCACTTCTCTTCTCTCTTTGGCAGCCACGACTTAGAATATATTTAGGTTTTGTTTATT
Source organism: Artemisia tridentata subsp. tridentata (assembly GCA_021014915.2). NCBI lineage: Eukaryota > Viridiplantae > Streptophyta > Magnoliopsida > Asterales > Asteraceae > Artemisia > Artemisia tridentata. Next base: position 298,030,400 of record CP139509.1, on the reverse strand, counting down.
TTGAGAGGTGCTGAAAAGAGTGAGTATGGGTGCATATATGAAATTCGTGATTAATAGAGTGTTCGAAAATAATGGGATATGGAGGAGGTTGTTTATTGACCGAGTATAATGGAGTTGAAATGTGGCTTGGGTTTTTGAAATTAAAATATGGGTTCTACGTGTATTATTTTGAGGTGTATATTCGGTTGGTTAATATAGAAGGGATATAGGAGAGAATACCTGGTCTTTAAGCCGAATAGAAGGACTTAGGATAAGATAAATTTTGCTTCAAATTCAAATGTGTGTTCTAGAAAATTCCCATACTATAAGTTGTGTACAAGATTTTATTTATTTTGGACCCATAACTTGTGTAATATAAGTACTTATTTATCATGTATGTATGTCGATTTATAGTACTCATATTATGGCTTCTATATTTTGAAATTCTCATGGTGTAGCTTCTGATTAATTTACTTCTGTTCGGTTTCATGTTCAACATATTAACGGATTTTTAGAATTCACATTTTAGGGTATTATAACATATGTTGGTTTAACTTGTGTTTTATAACTTTGTACAACATGGGATCAATATAACAAGCATATATAGCATATAACAAGCATGAAATCAAGGAATGATGAGGTGCACAAGTCTTTGCTTACAACTTTTGGCCTATATAAAAAGGGAAACAAGAACAAGGACTAGAACACTTTTCACCCTTTAGAATCCTTCAACACTTTCTTATGAGCTCTTTAGACTTGTTCTAGGACTTGATTACTTTGTGTAACTTCAAATTCAGCAAAGGAATCAACAAGAGGATGCAAGGACTTTGTAGAGCTTGCTATGGTCTTTAATATTATTGTAATTCTTGAAGTATAAGATCAAAAGATGAATACGTTATGGTGGTGTGAAGTTGGCGACAAACGAGGAGGGGAGGGGGTTTTATAAGAGTCTTTTGGGTATTGAGGAGGTGATGAGAAGAGTGAGTCATCTTACTTACTTGCTAAGATATGACATATGTTACAAGATTAATGCAAGAGTGCTTATGACCAAGACCAGGTGTCCTAGTGTGTCATTTGCATGTGGTGAGTTAGAATAAGATATTTTTTTTAAGTATCTTATGGACTAAGGTAAGTTTACAAGGAAGACATATATCTCACCAAGACACAATGGTGTCATGGTGATTCACCATGGTCACGCCACCTAAGGGTGGTGAGGTGGAAGCAAGAAAACTTAATTGTTTTCTTTGCTTAGTGTTTAAGAAATGAAGTGTTGTGGGTATAATTTGACCTCGGTAATTGTCAATGTTTAGTAATTAAGTCACGAAACTTAAAATCGGGTATGGTAAAAATATAAGATTCATAGAAATGCTAAAACTTATCAATATACTATACCATAGCATATTTAATGAGTGATAAGTTTAACGAAACGTGTAAGCATTGCTAAAACCTAGAAATGTAGTTTTAGGAATGCGTAGAATGTAAATCGTACAAGGTTTTCGTAAAAATGGAAAAGTGAAAATGTAGCTCGTAAAATATTTACGCAATGAAATATTTAAATGATGTATTAATTCAAATATGACATCATAAATTGTGAATTATATATATTATTAATTCACAACGTGTACGACGCCATATTGCATAGGGCTTTTCCCGCCAAAATTCTTGGGCTATTTTAATCCGCCTTAAATGATCCATCTGGTCTGTTGTCCGATCCAAAAAAAAGAAATCACTAGATAAGCATAGCGAGATCCAAAATCTTTAGCAAATACCATCAACACACACATGCGTACGAAGTTGATGAAGAAGATTGGGGAAGAATGAGATACCAAGATGAGGAAGATTCAAGGTTTTTGTGTAAAAGATTTTAGAGATATAAAATTCAACATCGATTACAGCCGACTATGGTGTAAGAGTTATGGAGGAGTTAGGGTTTTTATTTTTTCGGGTTTTTTGGGTACAACAACCATGGAACAAGAGTTATGGTTTGTTGGGGGCTTTTGTTCATGCTCGCTTCATGTTCGATTAAAGGTATGTATATGCTTTTGGTTACATTTGCTGTTAGGTTTATGTTTTTGGGCTATAGGTAACATAATTTGTGGAAACCGTAAAGGGGGGGGGGGTTGAATACGTTTTCATTTAAAAACTTAAATCTTTTGTATCAAATGACCAATCAAGTTTGACGTAATATGAGAAGTGTCAACATAAAGTCTTGTGACAACTAGTGATAGTGGAATTCCATAAGTGAATCATATTACCATAACACAAACATAGACACAACATAACTACCACACAATATAAGCAATAAGCCATACAAACATAAAAGCAATGCAAACATAAAATGGTAAATACAAAGATAAAAAGTAAAGAGATAAGTAAGGAAAGCGGAAACCGGGCACGCTGATTTATAGTGGTTCGGTCACGAAGCTCCTCTTTGCCCTACTCCACTCCTCGAGTACCCAACTCGAGAGTTACTTCACTAATCAACAAGCTCCGTTCTTGGCGGAGAAAACCATACAACGTCGCTTACAATATTTTCCGACACTAAGCTAGATGTCGAGTTCTTCTTCGAGTACAACCAAACCCGTTATATTTTATGGCCCAACATAACAAACCTTGTGTTTTGAGGCCTAAACACATAAACCGCGTCGCTTACATTATTTTCTGACATTAAGCTAAATGTCGAGTACTAATCTAGCTAGTACCAATCTCACTCACGACCTACCCGATCCTCACAAATTACACAAGCTACAAGATCCACATGATCTACACTCGATCTACCCGATCTACTCACGATCTACCCGATCTACTCACGATCTACCCGATCTACTCATGATCTACCCGATCTACCTTATCTTCACACGATGTACCCGATATACTCACTATCAACACAAGCTACACAAGATCTCCCCGATCTCCACAAGATCACAATAATCCACACAAACTAACAAAACAAGGTGATAGACTACTTGATGTATATCAAGATACAACAAGTACATAACGAATGTTACGAGTGCACTACACTAACACTACAACACTTTGTATCTTTTTGATACGAAGTGTTCTTCTCCTGCACTAGTAGAGGAATGAAAGTGATCACTTGAATGGATGATTGGATCACTCTTAAACAAAGATAAACTAACTACATGATCAAAGGAGAGTACATGTGATAGGAGATTTGAACTCATAAAATTGTGTGTGAAAAAGGATGCCTAAAAACTGTGGAATGGAATGGTATTTATAGGCAATGAAGATTTGACCATTACAGGGGGCACGATACCACTAAATGCCCGACGGTACCACTAAATTTAGTGGTACCGTGGTACCGTCCCAGACAGAGACGCTCCAAAATTTGTTTTTAGTGGGGAAGGTTTATTTGGGGAAGTTTGGAGCTGATTTGGGGGGAAAAATAGCTGTTGGTGATTTTAAACTTATTTTTCAAATTAAAACATTTCTTTTTAATTCAAAAATATTTTGTAAAATGTATTTTTGAAAAAATGTTTTGTCACATTAAAAATGTGAAGTTTAGAGAAAAATATAATCCTTTGATCATTAGTCAAGTTGTAGATTTGTTTGTTCATACCTTGAGTGATTTACGTCGAGATGGAAATCTACGACTTTGTTGAAGCATGCTTGAGATGTCGAGAGATGTTGATGTAAGTATGCATTGATGATTTGTGTTTACAAGTAACTTGTGCATTTTACGTTATGCATTACAAGTTACATGTTTGTCATTATTAAAACCGAAGAAACCGTTTAGTTTAAATATCGTAATATTTGCACTAACAATCTCCCCCTTTTTGATGATGACAAATATGTAAACCGTGACACATAGTAAAATGTAAAACTTACCTGTTTACACTTCCTTCTCCCCCTTTTGTCGAAGCAAAAAGGTAGTTGCCTCGAGCTCTCCCTTGAATTCACTCCCTACTCCCGCTTATTACACTACTTTCCTTTCTTCCCAAAAAATGCGAGCTTGCATCATCCCAGTGAAGTCTTCTATCACCACTGTTAAAAAAGACTCCATGCTATGTATTCAAATACTCCCGAGCTCCCCCTAGCTCAATGCTCCCCTATGGTAATTGTATTCCCTTCTATTTTTACCTTTGTTTCTAGCGAATCCATGGATCAAATTCTTACAAAGGCTTTTCCTGCATCAAGGGTTAGCTTCGTGCAACATAGTATATAAAAGAATAGGAGCAACATTATAGGGATAGAATACACATAGCAAGACATGCAAGGGTTAAACTATGTTAAAACATAGCTACAAAAAATGAGTTTAATGAGCATATCAAAGTATGCAAGAAGTCAGACACGTGATGAAAGTGTGCCAAAAGGATAAAAACCAAGAAGAAATCCCAAGAAAGTTGAGTGACACAAAGATGTGAACGCATAATGCAATTCAATGACACTAGAGAGTCACAACTTGACCAACAACCTAAGGTGTAATTGTTCAATCAATCACACTAACAAGAACGAGATTCATTCGTTGAATGACACATAAAATGAATTCTTCCAAGTTGTCATTGGGAAGGAAATTTCTAACAAACCTTTTGAACAACATAATCATCTACCTAAGATGATTGGTGTTAATGATAGTTTGTTGATAAGACATATTCTAAATGATTACTATTATGACAAGTCATGCCATAAAGTAGACTCGATAGAAGATATACAAAAAAATAAATAAAAATGAGAATGATATGCACCTAGATGCGAATGGAAATGATTCCATAAGATGGGAAGTGTTGGATTTGACCTTTGAGAAGAGGTGGGAAAAGACGGTTTAGATTAATATATCGTTTGCACTGACAATGACATGCATGATATATTTCAAAGGAGAAAGAGAAAATGTGCATGTGATCCTAACTGGATTGTGGGCGAATATCTCTAACAGGGTTAAGGTAACGAAGTTCTAGAATTCTAGTTTTGGATGATCCTAGTTGTGAGTTAGAGATGATTTGGTGTATGAAGGATTTTGTGTGATTGTGTAGTTTATACACATTGGGTATAATGATTGTGAGAATTGAAGGTTATTGAACTAACTATCACTATCAAGAGTGAAGGATAGTTGTGAGGTTTCAGTGTAATGATCGATGGGTTGAAGGTTCTTAAACTAAATATCACTGTCAAGAGTGAAGTTTAGTTGTAAAGGTTGAGTGTCATGATGAATGATATAAATGTGAGGTTTGATGTGAGGGTTAAAGGTGTTTGTATAGAACAAATATCTAGGTGGTCACAAAGAGTAGAGGTTAGGAAGCTAGAACCGATTGTAGCTTTGTGACTGAGGTTTTGCTAAGTAGTGGGTACTTAGGAGGTTAGTGTTTTAGTAGAGAATTCTAGGGAATAAGAACCACATTTGTGTGTTCTTGAGAGTGTTTGGTGAAAGACTATATGAGTGTGTTTTCGCTCCCCCTTAATCGATGACCATCCGGACAAGATGTGTTGGAAAAAGAAAAAAAATAATAAAGAGGAAAACAAACGTTGACGCAAGCGATGAGCTTAGTAACGTCATGACAAGTGGTGGATAGCATACAATAAACTTCACCTTTGAAGTCACGTAGCTCTTCTCAATCATTGTGAATATTCATAGAACATTCATATGATGAGGCATGTGATTACGTGGAAATGTGCTAAGGGTTAAGAAGATAGAATCTTCAAGGTTGTGGAGTTAGTGATAAGGTTATAGTGGGGTTATCTTTGATAGAAGAAATTATGTTGATGAAGAAGGGATATCTCAACTTATCCTAGCGCTTCTTCGCTTGAAGTGTGTGGAAGATGAGTGGGATGCGGAAGCATTGGTAGTGTAGAACGAAGGTTGAGAATTGTAGATAAGTTGAGAAGATAATGGATACGGAAGTAACCAAACATATGGTATGTTTAGTACCATGCGGAAGTGAAAGGGAAAAAATCTAAGGAATCAGAAGATAGGCAGAATCTATTCTGATAGGAGACGGTTCTGGTTCAAGACTACAGCGAGTGGGTTTTGATAGTGCTTTTGAAACAGTGAGAATTGAAAACAAAATAAACTGTCTCAACAGACAACGGTCCAACGGTACCGTTAAATTCAGCGGTACCGTCCCCTATTTAAGGGTACCGTGACTTGCTGAGGTTAGTTTTGTCCCAGGATTTGATTTTCGACAAAGAAATTTCACATATGTTGTGATTTTTCTGGACCTTAGATTAAAGGAATTTATACCAAATAAATTCTTTTATGAATGAATCCAACGAGATTTGATGAACGTTGATCGAGAACGAGAGATGACATTTAATTGCATTTCACAAATTAAATAAACTTTAAATATTTCGGATGAAATATTTAAGCTGTCATTGGAATTTAAGAGGATTTTACGAATAATTCTCGCTGATTTAGTGAGACTTTTTGACACGAGGAGAGAATTTATACCTAATAAATTCTTTTTACGAGATGAACGAGACTATACGAGAAGATATGACTTTAATATTTCCAAGGAAATACGTAAGTAGTCATTAGAGGGATATGAATGATGAGTTTAATATTTCCAATGAAATATTTAGATAGTCATAAGACGAAATTCGGAAGATGTTCTTGAACACACGTAAATTATGAAATTCACGGAATGTGTTCCATCATTCCTAGACATAGACGTAGATAGTTGAATGGTTCACGTTTGAGAGGTTTGGCTAATTTACGGATTTTGATGTGCTTCGCACGCGAGTGTTTCACGGGGTTTTGAAAGGCGTAAAGCAAGACCTATGGTGCTGATTCGCAGCAGGGTTTAGGATCTAAAAGAATGAAGTATTTAACTGACACAACGGTGGTAGATGTGTGGGTGAGACTCGATTTGGAACATAAGGATGGCTTAAAGTTGATTGAGGTTTGGTGTTTTGAGGGTGATTGATGAGATTTTTGGGATGAACATCCATTGTTGTTGTGAGATCACTGCATGTTGGTAGGTGATCAAGATTGACAATGAAAAAGAAGAGACTCAAAAATATCAATCTTCGTATAGGCATATTGTCCGTTATTCAGAAGAAAGAGAGTATCAACGGACTCTTGGCGAGATAGGATGATACGTTGGTTTTCTACCCTAAAACCAATGGATAAAGTTCAATCCTCATTATATATGAGGTTAGCTTGACGACAAAACTCGATGACAAACCTATGGGGATAAGAGGAACTGCCGAAAATGAATATACTTGGTGTTAAGAAGTGTATATTCACACGAGGATGAAAGGAACTACTAATCACTTAAGTAGTAACTCGTGAGTCCTTTGTCACCCAAAGGTTGATGTTAGCCTTTAGCATTTGGATGAGCATTTTAACATATGTTGTTAAAAGACTTTAATATCATGTTTCGGATATGACATTTAACAATTGCGATCGCAAGTTACACTTACTTGAATATTTCGGATGAAATATTTAAGTTGTCAAACCTACTCCGAGTTCTACTAGGTTTGTATCTAACCTTCCCTTGACAAAAGAGTGTATTACTTGGAAGAAAGCGAAATGATGACCAAAGAATTAGGACAATTTCGCGACTACTTTAACTTATAGATTTTGACACTAGTGTATGACTATATGACGTCTAAGAGTTCATAGTGATAGGCATACATAATTCATTATGTGTTAAAATGACATAGTGTAGGTGCAAAATTTACAAGCAAATCATGTAAAATGCATATAAGGAATAAATGCAAATATCATGCAAAACATGATAATCATTTAGCAATTAAGAGCATGAAGACATTCAATCATATCTTACGAGAACATGTTATCATTTTGAAACACATATGTGGGATGCAAGTAATCTAGGTTCGCTAAGGAGGATCCTAATTACTACTTGTTCAAAATGAAATCCTAATGGGTGATAAAGTTCACTGGTGTAAACTATCTTTAGTCAAATGTAGGAATGAAAAATTTTCAAGTTAGAGAATGAGTATGAGACTATCACTAGTGGTGCTCAATTCAGGCTAAACACGACAATTTTTACGGGTTATACCACGAACCCAACTTTTCTCCTAGAAGCAATTCAACCGTTAGGTCAAATTGAATTTCTAGTGCGATAGGTTCTCCAGTAGTCATTCTCATGTTAGAAAAATTCAAATTCCTATATTTGCCTATCGAAGTATAGCAAAGATGATATTAGCTTATTTCGCTAATACATGGCCTAATATGACTTAACTAACCATATTTTGAAAGTCGGTTAAGAAGATGACATGTCTTACACAACTCCTAACAAAGGCAAGCAAAATGTTTTAATTTCGTGTTTGAGATTTAGAGGTTATTTGGTGGAGATGGTGCATTTTATGATCTCTTGGATAACATCTTTGTTTGTTGAGTTGTTACATTTTATTTTAACATGATTTGGTTTTCTAGAACCAAGAGATGCTCTAATGTGATACAATGTAGAATCTACTACATCGAGAGTGTTTCAAAAATGCTCCTTTGCATATCTTGAGAAAAAAAATCTAGTAAAGGTTACTTACCTCAGTAGATCTTGTGAGTATTATATGATGTATGATTGAAATGAGATATATTGTATCTTTCAACAAATATGCTTTTCTAAGAGGAAACTTATCACTCTTACGAATGCTTAGTAAAACAAGTATTTTAGTGTATGATCAATTTTACTTGTTTATGCAATGACACATGTTGTATTGGGTTATTACTCAAATCTAATATCCTATATTTGTTAAACAAGATGCAATGTATTCTCTTGTAACATAACCATTCATGTTACAAAGAAAATAAGATGCATAAGATATAACTTATCCTTTGTCAATCTTTTGATAAGAGAAATACATGTGATATTCTCGAAGATTGATGGCGTACATAATAGTTAATAACATATTATGTGTGACACTTTTACTAGACATGTGATTTTGAGTGTTGAGTCGTTTATGAGCAAAGTTTACATATGTTGTTTGTTTGCTCGTGTTTGGTTTTTCGGAAATGAAACATTTACTAATTGCATTGCAAAGTAAATTACTTGAATATTTCGGATGAAACATCCAAGTTGTCAATCCTACTTAGTTGTGTATTTTATACATCTTCTTAAACATATTAGTTTAATGTTTGGAACACAACCATTGGACAAAAAGACTCAATATGGCATCTTCAACACAAGTGTGAGTTATGATCCGATGCATATTATTTTCGTCTTGAGAGGACGTCATTATTTTATAACAACCGAGTGTGATTGAGTATGTAGATTCAAGATAATATATTTCGTTATATTTTGATGTTATCTTGAAGCTAGACAAATAATGACTCCAATTTCATGTCCATACTCGAAAACTTGTCAATTAGATTCGATGATGATATCAATTATAATTTGAATAATGAATTGATATATACTCGAAATCTTTCTTGACCCTCACGATCACTCATTTTAAAAAGAAAATAAAAATTTAATATAGTGTGGTTTTTACACTTTAGTCCTTGTGGTTTTAGTAGCAAAATGTGGTAAAATATTAGGTTGTTGAATGAATGAAATAGTTAAGTGGTTAATTTGTAAATTGTTATTTTTTAAAAAGTGGGGCCCAAAATGTGGTGTTTGATTTCGACTTAATTGACTTAATATGAAAAAAACTGAATTAATTAAGGTGCTGTTTCTTTTTTTTTCATATGAAAACTATTTGTTTGTGACTTAATTAAGAAAGATAACTAAAAATATTAAGGCTATGTTTGGCGCGGAGCTTTTTGGAGCTTTTTTGGTCAATGAGCGGTGAGAATGAGTTTTTTTATTTTTGATGTTCGTTTGGTAAGAGTGCTATGAGTTGTAGCAATTTTTTAGGAAAGCTTTTTTCCCAATGCTTTCTTTTGAAGCTTTGAAAATTTACAAGAGCTTTTTTATATTCAATTACTAAAATACCCTCTACCCCATCCTAATTAAAAACCCTATATATCACGTATAGCTCATTCTGATTGTCGTATCTTTTGTTTTTTTCTCTCAATTGCTGTCGCTATCTGTCAGGTTAGTAAAAAAGAAACTTTTATGCTTTAGTGTTATATTTTTTGTGTGTTCTGTCGTGATGATATTGAGTAAGGAATAAACTTTTTGTGTGGTCTATTCTCTTGTCGTATATATTTGTTTCTTCTATTCTGTGCTATTGTTTTCTTTTCTCATGATATTTTGTTAATGGTGTTGTTGTATATATCTTGTATATATCTTATATCATGATATTTTAGTGGTACGTAATCATGCTAAAGATTGAAACTTTATGGTAATGGTGTTGTCGTATATATCTTGTATAGTTCTTGATGACCATGATTATTGATCAAAACTTTTCGGGTTGTTATATGTGCGCATGTATGTATATAAGATCATTTGATTGATTTCATGAATAATTTGATAATCAAAGTCACTCACACCTGCTCCTAAGTTTTATTATTCAAACTCCAGAAACCATGTTTTGTGACTTTAAAACGTAGTAAAGGGTTATCCAGTTTCAAAATTTCTATTGTGCAACCAAGTTGTGTGACTTTAAAACGTAGTAAACAGATATCCAGTTTCAAAATGTAGAAACCAAGTTTTATTATTCAATGGCTGGATTTTCAGCTTTATATCTATATAATCATTTATAGTGGAATTGAGTAATGCAATAACTTCTATTGTGCAACCCGAAACCAAGGACCTTCACAATAGTTTATAAGATGATGTTGGCACGTAGTTTATAAGATGATGCTGCTGTGTTGGTTACCGATTAGTTTTGTAAAACATTAGTGCTTATAATTAGACACATTAGTTTGTACCATATGAATACTTTAGATGATAAAAACACAAAAAATTAGCCGTAAAGAGGTATCGTACTAAAGAGATACATGTGTTTCTTTTTCTAGATGGCCCCAACTAATGAAACCGCAAAAGCTAATTATAATTGGACGGAACAATCTGTCTTGAACTTGTGTGAGTTCTTAAACGCATATCAAAATAAGAAGGGCCGAAATTATGACTTTAAATGGATGCAACTTCAGCCTGAGTTTGAGAAAAAGCATAACATCAAATTCAATAGCAAAAAATCATTAAAGAGTAAGTTTGATGGGATGAAAAGACAATTTACCCTTTGGAAGACCTTGAAAAATGGAGAAACTGGTTTAGGTTGGGATGAAAGTACCGGGAAACTCAATTGTTCCGATGATTGGTGGGACCAAAAAATTGAGGTAAAATTTCTTTTATTCATTTAAATCTGAAGATGTCAGCATCTCATTCTTATCATTATAAATTGTAACCATGTATTATTTATTGTGTAGGAAAATGAAAATTTTAAACCATTTAGAACAAAACCACCATCTAAAGAATTGCAAGATGCATGGTATCAACTCTTTGGGGATTCCGTTGCTAGTGGGGTGAATGAAATAGCGCCCGGTATGGATATAGGTACATCAAGTGAGGCGCCTATTGCTAACCTTGAACCCTTAGGTGTACAATTCGATGATAATGCAGACACATATGAAGTATATACTCAAATCTCTAATTCTCTAGATTCTCAGGAGGAAGGATTTTATACAGACTTAATGAAAGATGTGGGCCAAGATGTCCCAACATCAAGCCAAGTTGGAGTTTCTAAACAAGTAAACAAGTCTACTAAATTAACTATGAAACCAAAAAATGTTCAGATGAAGCGAAAAGGGAGAGAGTCGACAGGATCAAGAATGTTTAAAGAGTTCATGGTTACACAAAATGAGAAACAAGATCGTCTTATAGAAATTTTACAGTCTGATGTTAATAAAGATGATCCTTATAGTGCTAGTAGGTGTATGAGTGTCCTTAATGGCATGATAGATGGTGGAATGATGGAAGATGATAGTCCTCTTTGTTATCTTGCTATGGATTTGTTTAAAGATGCTGTCACACGGGAATTGTTTTTGAATATGCGGAGTGATGATTCTAGGCTAAAGTGGTTGCAACATAAGCAAGATTGATGCGAATAAGCTTTTATTCTCTATGTAGCCAATGATGCATGATATGGACATCCTGTTTTATTTTGTTATGTTATGTTTTATTCGGATAGTTTATGTTATTTTGCATGGTTAATGAAGTATTTGAATACAAATTTGTTTTATTGTTAATTTCCAATGTAATTTCATTTGTTGATTTTATCTTTTTTATGTTATTTTATGACTTGATATATGAACAAACTACGAGATGTTATTTGTTAATTTTTATTTTACATATGTTTGGTCTTGTATAGGTGAACATAATCAATATGGATACCGGGAGAATAGAGAAAAAAAGAAAACATGAATGTGTACGCTCAATTATGGAGTCATGGTCCTCGTCTAATATTGCTGCTGCATACTACTATAAGTATATGTACAAGGAACCATGCATGACGTCACCTCAAACAGGAGAAGCTTGGATGAATGAGGTATTAAATGGTCATCATATCCGTTCTGTGAATGCTTTTAGAATGCATTCACATGTGTTTTTAAAACTATGTGGGGAACTAGAATCAAGTCACGGACTAAAGTCTAGTGATAGAATGACGGTTGTCGAGAAGGTGGGAATATTTGTGTACACACTTGCGTTAGGTGTGTCGAACAGGGATGTTAGTGAGCGTTTTCAACGCTCTGGAGAGACCATCAGTAGAGCGTTTCATGAAGTTCTAGAGGCGATAACTGCTAGATCCAAAGGTTTTCATGGTCTAGCCCGTGAGATGATTAAGCCGAAGGATCCAACCTTTCAAGAAACTCCTCCTAAAATAATGAATGATAACAGATACATGCCATACTTTAAGGTATTCAGATAGTTTTTTTGCTTTCTAAATTTTATGATTTTCATTCCATATCGTGATCATCTTATATTTTGTAGGATTGCATCGGTTGTATTGATGGCACACACATAGGGGCGTGCATCCCAGAGAGCGAACAAATGCCTTACATAGGTAGAAAAGGGTTACCTACTTTCAATGTGATGGCAGCGTGTGACTTTGATTTATGCTTTACCTTTATATCAGTTGGATGGGAGGGATCTGCACACGACACACGTGTATTTCTCAGTGCCATTAACAATCCATCAATGAACTTTCCAAAACCACCCGACGGTAAATTTAATTGCCTATTATTGTATTCTAAATTTTCAAAGGCACTAACTTTTATGTTATAAGCAGGTAAGTATTATTTAGTGGATAAAGGATATCCGGATAAAAAAGGATATTTGGTTCCATATCCAAAGACCAGATACCATAAATCACAGTTTGAAAATGAGCCGCCTAATAACATGCAAGAAAGTTTCAATCGTTCCCATTCGTCTCTGCGAAGTGCGATTGAGAGATCATTTGGAATATTGAAAAAACGATGGAAGATACTCGGTAAAATGCCTAAATACAGCGTGAAAACTCAACTCGATGTAATTATGGCTGCATTCGCCTTGCATAATTACATTCGTAATAATGACAAAGAAGACACGGTGTTCACGACATTTGAACAACATCCAGATTACATGGGAGGTGAAGAACTTCGTGACGTACGTGGCTGGAATGCAAATAATGAAGATATTTCTAGTGCAACATCCACCGAGATGAAACAGATTCGCAATGATATTGCCACTTCAATATGGAATGCACGTCGTCGGTAGTACATTACTAGTGTATAACGGTATTATGAAATGTTCAGCATGTAAACGTAACTTTATTATTTATTTAGACAATTTTCTATTGAAATATGTATATGTCCTTTTACGTCATTTTACATACATATAAATACAGCTACAGCTATATTACCAAACGTTTTTATTTAGAAAACAGCTACTGCTCACGGCTACTGCTCACTGCTACTGCTCCTTTTACCAAACACACCCTAAATAATAAAACTGAGATTGTCCGCATTAAATCATCATGATTTAATAAAAAAATTTAACGATCAGCCCCTACCTATAATTATACGGATAGTCGTCTGGTTAACATCTACTAGTTTTGATAAACATTCTACAAAGGTAAAGGAGAGAGAAATACAAGCCCTAAAATCCCTCCTTTTTCAAAACTCACCCCTTTTGGTTACAATTTTCACACACACAGACACAAATCCCTTCCACCCTTATAAAAAATAAATCTCTCTCCCTCCGATCCATCATCCATCGAATTCATTCATCATCACCATGACTCTCGTCACTCCTCCGCCACTTCTCGATGTAACCAACAATTCTCTCTCTCTCACACACACATGCATATTTATTCATCTCTTTGTTTTAATTTTATTTACCGATGGTTAATTCGTTGTTCTTTTTACTGTTAATTAGTTATTGAATTGAGGTTAATTGAATTGATTTTGTTGCGGCGGTGAATTTATAGTTTATTAATTTCTAGGGTTTTGAAATTGTGCAGAATGAAGATGAGGAGATGCTTGTTCCGCATTCTGATTTGGCTGTCACTGAAGGACCTGAGCCCATGGAAGGTAGTTACGCCGTCTTCTTATTCGTTAATTTGTTATTTTGGAGGTTTCGAAAGTTGTGAATTTAGGTCTAAAGCAAATTGATTTCGTATGATATGCGTGTTTTTGTTACTTGTAAATGCTGAATATGGATTAAATTTTGTTATTTTTATGACAATAATTCGTTTCGAAGTTTGTTTATCTGTGTGATATGTGTGTTTGTGTTAGTTCTGGCAACCTTTCGAAGGTTTTGAGTTTATGTTAGTTTATCCCTTTGGATATGTGAATTAAATTGAATTAATCGTGTATGCTATCTGGTGAACGTTAACATTTTGAAAAGTTTTGAATTCGTGGATGTGAGTTTAATCTTGTTTATGATACGTGTGTGTGTGTGTGTGTGTGTGTGTTAGTGGTACTTGCTTATTGTCAATTTGAAAATTTGAATATCTGGAGTAATATGTGTGTTTTTGTTGGTTGTATGTGTTGGAAGTGTTGAATTTATGTTTGTTTATGACTTGCTACTTGTCCGTGTTTGTGATTTGGTTTTTTGTAGTTCAGTATGATATGTGTGGTTTTGTTTGTTGTACCTGTTGTTCGTTGATAGGGTTTGAAATTATTAAATCTATTATTGTTTATGACTTACCTTTTGCATGTGGTTTAGATTTTGTATTATATTTGGGTTTTTGTTGTTTGCAGGTGCCGATTATTAATAGGTTTCAGTTATGTTTTTTAAAGTTTATTAATTTATATATGTGTGCTTGTGTTAGTTGTAAATGCTGATCGTTAATAGGTTTCAAGTATGTGAATAAGTTTTTTTAATATGTAGCTGCTGATCGTTAATATGTGTAGGAAGTTTTGAGTTTGTGTATGTTTATGATTAGTTTGCGTATGTGGTTTAGGTTGTAAATGCTGGTTGTTGATAAATTTTCTGGAAGTTTCACATTATTTTGTTTCAATGATGAATAAGTACTTTTAAGCTGCCTAAGAATAAGTGCTTTATGAAATAGTGTTTGGATTTTCTCATTTGTTAAAAATGCTGTAAGACCAAAAAAAAAAAATATATATATATTTTTTTAAATATCTGCAGTCTGATCCATATATAATGGGATTAGGTTAAAAATTGAACTTTGTTTGATTCTAAATAAGAGCATGTACTAACCTGCTTATCGAAAACTGCCTAGTTTGCCTCAAAATAAGCTGAAGCAGTTTGGATTATTACAACACTTCAAACTGGTTATCTGCTTAAAAATAATCAGATAAGCAAAAAAAAAAAAAAAAGGAGTAAATGTGATTTGACCTTTCTTAATTTGGTATACTATTTGTGTTTTGGTTAGTTGTGCCTGCTGAAGGTGTGAACACAGTTGATGCACCAGTAGTTGATGATCCACCAGCTGCACGGTTTACGTGGACCATAGAGAATTTTTCGAGGTTGACTGGCAAGAAGTTGTACTCTGATGTCTTTGCTGTTGGAGGATATAAATGGTATTTTTGACCCTTTGTCTATTATTGTTATTTGTTTGTTTGTAACTGTGGTCTGTTGTAACGTTCTGTTATGGTGGTAATTTGTGCATTGCTAGTATGTTTACATTGTAGTCTGTTTGTGTAGGCGAGTACTTATATTCCCGAAAGGAAACAATGTGGACCACTTGTCGATGTATCTTGATGTTGCTGATGCTCCAACACTGCCATATGGTTGGAGTAGATATGCTCAGTTCAGTTTAGCTGTGGTTAATCAAGTTCATAACAAGTTCACCATGCGCAAAGGTTAGTCTTCTATTTTCAATGATAGTTATGCTGCTTCTCAGTTTTTTGCCTTTATATACTCAGTCTTATTGGATCGGTGATAGTTATGCTGCTTTTCACCCTGCAGATACACAACACCAGTTCAATACCCGAGAAAGTGATTGGGGTTTCACCTCGTTTATGCCACTTAGTGAGCTGTATGATCCTAGCCGAGGCTATCTTTTGAATGACACATGTATAGTCGAAGCTGATGTTACAGTTCGGAAAGTTGTTGATTACTGGTCACATGACTCAAAAAAGGAGACCGGTTATGTTGGGCTTAAGAATCAAGGCGCTACTTGCTATATGAACTCTCTCCTCCAGACTTTGTACCATATACCGTATTTTAGAAAGGTTGGTGATTTTACTCCTTTGATTAGGGGTGTTCATCGTTACGTTTTTCGGGGTTGTTGGGGTTTTACTGTTTGAAAAATCGTAGAGGCAAAACCAAAACCAGACCAAACCAATTTTAGATATGATAAAACCAATTCAAACACCAAATTTAAATTCGGTTCGGTTTCAGTTAAAACCAAAAAAACCAAATTCCAGTAGACTTCGGTAGAACTATATATATAATTTAATGTATTTTATTTTAAGTAGCTAAAGTACTGTTAGGGTTTTTTTGTTCGGTTTGGTTAAGATTTTGCCATCCATAAACCAAGCCAAACATTGATTAAACACTTCGGTTCGGTTCCAACCCAACCCATAAACCAATTGGAGATTTTGGTTTGGTTTTATTCGGTTTTGGTTATTTTCGGTTTATTCGGTGTCAAACCAACACCCATGTCTTTGATGGATGATCACTAAATTTATATGATACGAGCGCTCACATTGAACTTTTGTATCAGGCTGTGTATCATATGCCAACAACAGAGAATGACATGCCATCAGGAAGCATTCCTCTGGCTTTGCAGAGTTTATTCTATAAGCTTCAGTATAATGAGACCAGTGTAGCCACAAAAGAGCTGACCAAGTCTTTTGGGTGGGACTCATACGAGTCTTTTATGCAGCACGATGTCCAAGAACTCAATAGGGTTCTCTGTGAGAAGCTTGAAGATAAAATGAAGGTATAGGGATTTCCAATACCAACCATGAATGTTGTTACATCTTGATCGTAACTGATTATGACATGATATTTCCTTTTGGTGGCACAGGGAACTGTTGTAGAGGGTACAATTCAACATTTGTTTGAAGGACATGATATGAACTATATCGAATGCATTAATGTGGACTACAAATCAACAAGAAAGGAATCTTTCTATGGTAATTATATGTGTAAGAAAGACAATGTTTTGTGTTGATTATAGTTTTTTATTAACTTGTGTATCCTGTGTCAGACCTTCAGCTTGATGTCAAAGGTTGTCGCGATGTGTATGCTTCTTTTGACAAATATGTAGAAGTGGAACGACTTGAAGGTGATAATAGATATCATGCTGAACAACACGGGTTACAGGTTAGACTCATTTCTGATGATATCTATACATTTGTATATCCCATTTCATTACATGTGGGTGACTTAGCTGGGCTTGTCACAGGCTGAATGTTCTCAGTACTGCTAGACAGTTATGAACTACTTTATCAAGAATGTAAATGAACTTGAAATTTTTGTAAGAGAACCGCCTGTTTATAAGTGGACTTTATAAACTTTAAGTTACAACTGAGACTGCACTCTAAAAAGCTTTCGAATCAATAAAGTTGTGTTATAAAAAATTTTACCCACAGGAAGGGGTGTAAACTTATTTTTTTATAATATATTTTGGCTAGATTTTGACTTTGCTCCTTTGCTTGGACTAAAATTGGTTTGCTTATATTGAGGGTTATGTGTTTTTTTCCCTTTTGGTTTCTCACTATTCATGGACATGGCTATTATAGGATGCAAAGAAGGGTGTTCTGTTCATTGATTTTCCCCCTGTTCTTCAACTCCAGTTAAAACGTTTTGAATATGACTTCATGCGAGATACGATGGTGAAGGTTAGTAACTTTGATCTTTATGGCATAGTTAAATTGTTGACATTACACATGCCCAAATAGTGTGAATTGTTCCTTCATAAATGGCATTGATTGATAAACTGTGGAATGGTACTTAAGTTATTTCGGCCAGTTAATTAATACAGATCATTTTTTCTTGTTATGATTTGTTCTCTCACCAAAATAACTTTTTACCTTAACACATGGAACTGATTAGAGTATCTTACAGCTATAGTGTATATTTTTGGAAAGTTGGGTTATGCTATGTTTTTCTGGAAACATATATCTTTAAAGTTATTTATGTGATGCTCGTTAAATGAACAGATAAATGACCGCTATGAATTCCCCTTGCAACTTGATCTTGATAGAGAGGATGGGAAGTATTTATCACCCCAGGCAGACAGAAGTGTTCGAAATCTTTACACCCTTCACAGGTATTATAATCTGACTGAGTTCTATCCTCTGCGCTAACAATTTAAAATTCTCCAGTAGGGCTGCATATTGGATCTTTTTTATTGGAGTCTGAATGTTTCGAATGCTATGTTATTTTTTTTGTAGTGTTCTGGTCCACAGTGGTGGAGTACATGGCGGACATTATTATGCCTATATCAGGCCTACACTTTCTGATAAGTGGTATGGGAATATTTTGTTTGATAGTTACTAATGATCTTTTTGTTTTTTAAACTTCTACTATTTTTACGTGATTTGTCTTTTTCACTTTAGATGAAAAAGGGCACCAAAATTTTGTTTTATCTTTGTGTTTGCTCAATTCAATCACTAAATTAAGTTCTTTGTAGGTTTAAATTTGATGATGAACGTGTGACCAAAGAAGATATTAAAAGAGCATTGGATGAACAATATGGGGGCGAGGAGGAGGTGATTTTGAAAGATAATTGAAGTGATTCATAAATTAGCTAGCAAGTTACTTAAGTTGTCTCTGATTTATGTATTCGGTGTTATTGTGGAACAGTTGCCTCAAGCAAACCCTGGCTTCAACAATTCTCCATTTAAATTTACAAAGTATTCAAATGCATACATGCTTGTGTATATACGCGAAAGTGAGAAGGAGAAAATAATCTGTAATGTGGATGAGAAGGATATAGCGGAGCACCTTAGAGTAAGTTTTTAATTTGGTGTTATAGATTATTCCTTTAACCATAATCAACAAACATCATTGAGTCGTGTTACCTTTCAGATAAGACTGAAGAAAGAACAAGAAGAGAAGGAGCAGAAAAGAAAGGAAAAGGCAGAGGCACATTTGTATACAGTTATAAAGGTTTGAACTTCTGACGCTCACATTGGAATTACTATACTGAGATTCGTGAATCATTTTTGGTTTACCTTGTGATTTCATGTGATTAGGTTGCTCGTGATGGGGATCTTCAAGAACAGATAGGGAAACATATATATTTTGATCTAGTGGATCATGACAAAGTTAATAGTTTTCGTATCCAAAAACAAACCCCTTTTGCTCTTTTCAAGGTACAATATCCTGTTGCTTTCCTAGTTCCTTTAGCTTTTACTTTCAATTTATTTCAGAGTGTGTTGTTATATTATACTGGAGTTCGGTTTAGCTTGCTCCTAGACTGTATTTGCTACTTGTTGGCTTAAATTGAAGTTGACGTGGTACTGTTGGACATGGTACCTGAAATGTCTTTCGCTCCCTTTTATGTTAATAATTTTACAGAATATTCTATAAAAAATGCTGATCTTAAAAACAGAATAGGCAATTTTTTTTTAATTCAGTAACAAAATATTCCTTTCATATTCTTATCTGTTAGCTTGCCCTGCTTTAAAATTTTACTGTTAAACCGGTTTGTTGCGACTTCCTGGTTGGCACAGTGCCTATATTCTAGCTGATTGTAGATTATGTTGCATATTTATGCAGTAGTCCATTGTGTTGCATATTTATGCAGTAGTCCATTATGTTGCATATTTTTGCTTCACGGGAATATGTAGAAAATAACCTTTTTTGAATGTGCACAAGTTAGTATTACTACAACAACAACAATACCCAATCCCGCCGGAGCAAGGTATGGGGGAGGTGAGATGTAGACGGTCACACCCATAGGAACATGGGAGCATGCAAGCATATATAGGGAAAATATGGCACTACGGGCACACAAGATCATATTTCAAAGGCAACATATAAGAATATAAAGCAATACAATAAAAAATAAGCATTAAAAGCAAAAGAGCATACAAGAGTAAAAATAATACAAATCTATGTGATAAAAACATTCAAACATATATAGACAAAAAAGAAAGAAAAGAAAAAAAAAAGAAGCTAAACGAACGAACATAAGCCGAAAATGCATAAAAGCATGAAATCCTACATGCATGAACTCATAAAAGGCTAGAAGGGCCTACACGCAAAAGATAAGTCTATGTACTGGGGGCCATGTGACTATACGAATGCGCCCTACTCATCAACCCTAATCCTAGTTCCGCACGAGTTCCTATCAGATCGAGGTCATGTCCTCGGACAATAGAAGCTCCTTCAGGTCGAGCTTTAGTCTGTCCTCCCACCTGAGCTTTGGTCTACACCTTCTCCTCGAGCCATCAACAGTAATAGACTCCACTCTCCATCTTGACATGCCCAAGCCATCTCAATCGTTCTTCTCTCATCTTGTTGATTATAGTCGCAACTTGGAGTTCTCTTTGAAAAACTCCATTCGGGATCATGTCTAACATAGTTTTACCACAAGTCCACCTTAGCATCCTCATTTCCGCCACTTCCATCCTATGTGCCTGAGTCTTCCTTTCAGCTTTAGGGGAATGTAGGTCATATGGAAAAACGAATACAAGAGGATCAAATAAATAAAACCCTGCAGTTATGGCGATCTCCATGTTTAAGCACTTGGCCATATCCAGATTGTGATTAATACTTATACTTGATATATATTAAGTGTCTGATGGTAACGATAATAACGAGGAAGTCCTCACCAGGATAACAGCTATATTACATTCATGACAACAAGTCCAGGTTATGCATTAGTTTTTTGCATTTAAGATATTTTTCATGGTGCATCATTGTTTATTGTGGCTGATTATTCATGGGGACTGCTGAAAGTACTTTATTATTTTGTATTGCAAATGTATACGAATCAACATGGATTGAGCACTTTGCAAGCTTTTTGATACCCTCATACATGACTAAAATAAATTTTTATTTTAAGGATATGTTTTGGTGATACTTATATCTGAAATTTTTCAGGAGGAAGTTGCTAAAGAATTGGGTATACTGGTGCAATACCAGCGTTTCTGGTTCTGGGCGAAGCGCCAAAATCATACTTATCGCCCTAATCGTCCATTGACTCCTCAGGAAGAAGCTCAGTCTGTATGTACTTTTTGAGCTCTGTCTTCTACTGTGTTCCAATTACTTAAATCTGGTGTAAATGGGAGTTGATCAGTTAAATAAATACACCAAGTATGTTAGATAAGACAATTAGACATAAATGTCTCTTTTAAGTTGTTCAAACCATTGTTGTCATATCATGATTCATATTATCAGAATCTTCTTATAGTGGTCTGCTTATTTTATGGACCATATCAAGTTGTATTTTTTTAACAAACTCAAAAATAAATAAATAAATTCCTTAAGTTTTTGTATACATGACTTATGCGAAAACAAGTAATGCTGGAATTAAACATTCACAGAAGAGGAAATACGCGTATATACTTTGGGGCTACTGAAGTGTAATGGTGGCACATATTTTGTGACAATTCACAATGCTCTCTTTTAGGTTTTGTCCTGATTACAATTTGGTGATGTTGACGTGTAAAACTTAATGTGATTCAGGTTGGACACTTGAGAGAGTTATCAAACAAGAGTAACAATGCTGAGCTTAAGCTGTTTTTGGAAGTAGAAGTTGGACAGGTAAGATCTCAGTGCTAACATATTATTTCTGGATGTTAATATCTACTCAATTTTTTCTTCGTGGTGTCCTTTGGTTTAAACTTGACTTCTTGTCTTATCGATGTAGGACTTGCAGCGAATTCCTCCACCTGAAAAAACTAAGGAGGAGATTTTGCTGTTGTTTAAACTTTATGACCCTGTAAAAGAGGAGCTTCGGTATCTTCCCTGTCTTTTTTATCTATATATGCATGTACATATATGCATGCATCTAAGATCATGTTGCCATTTTTGTTATATACTTGTGCTTTATTTATATTACATGGATTAGCCTTGCTTATTATTTTTAACATGCAGGTATGTTGGGCGGCTCTTTGTGAAGGGTACTGGAAAGCCAACTGAAATACTTTCAAAGCTGAATGAATTGGCTGGCTTTGAACAAGATGAAGAAATTCAACTATTTAAGGTCAGTGTGCAAACTCCATTTATTTTCCACTTTTGTTATGTTTTTATGCTCACTGTGAAGGCTTTTCATACAGGAAATTAAGTTTGAACCCAATGTTATGTGTGAATACATCGACAAGAAGCTTACATTTCATGGAAGCCAGGTATGTATACATTTTTTTGTCAGCTTCTTTGAATAGTGTCTTAGTTATCTAATAGCAAGAATTTATGATTTTCATGACTTTATAGCTTGAAGATGGCGACATTATTTGCTATCAGAAACTTCTTCATGCTGAAAGTACCGAAACCTTGCGTTATCCTGATGTTCCGTCTTTTCTGGAATATGTTCACAATCGACAGGTATTAATAGTATGACTTGAACTTTTTGTTCATTAACTATTTGTTGTTTCAGTTAATATTTTATGAATTATCTTTTGGTGCATGGTGATAGGTTGTACGTTTCCGTGCGTTAGAGAAATCAAAAGAGGATGAATTTTCTCTGGAATTGTAAGTTATTCTGATTTTGCAGACTAACAATTGAAATAAAATCTGTTGTTACGTCATTAATTTCATGATCTTGTGTTACAGGTCGAAACTCAATACTTATGACGATGTTGTTGAAAGAGTTGCCCGCCATCTAAACTTAGATGACCCGTCTAAAATTAGGCTTACCTCTCATAATTGCTACTCCCAGCAACCTAAGCCTCAACCAATCAAGTACCGAGGTGTGGAACATCTATCAGATATGCTGGCCCACTACAATCAGGTTATTTATCATTTTATGCTGATACGATCAGTGTTATGCTTTCTAGTTTTTGCCATTATATATTATATCTAACTGCTATCGAGTATGTGTTTGACAAAATAGTAATAAAACCGCGTCATCACCAAAATAGCCATTATTTCGGAAAAAAAACAACCTATTTTATTTATTTATTTATTTTTATTTTTTTGCAGAACATGCTTTTTGGAATACTTATTAGAATATCAACTTTTTGGACTTATTTTTTTGGTGCTGTTAAGGAAAAAGCAGGTCCTCAAAAAACTTTACGAAATCGATGGCTGTTTGATGAATTACCCTTAAAAATCGGATCTCTTTATTTATTTTTTTGGTCAGACACTCAAATAAATGCGTTTTCTCTATACAAGGGTACTTTTGGGACAAAGTAAAAGCTGTCACTTTGATATCATATCATACTAGAGTATAAGAACTTAAGAACACAGCCATTTAACCGTTAACATATTTTGTCTTTCATATGCACAGAATTCAGATATTTTGTATTATGAAGTATTGGATATCCCTCTGCCAGAACTTCAAGGTCTGAAAACTCTTAAAGTTGCTTTTCATCATGCTACCAAAGATGAAGTAAGTGCTGCTGATTTAAAGCCATCCTTTCGACTTCTGTTTGGCCTGTTATTCTTTTACTACAACAACAACAACAACAACAACAACAACAAACCCAATCCCGCCGGGGCAGGGCTGTTATTCTTTTACTAATATGTTGATTTCAATTGTCAGGTGGTTGTACATACTATTAGATTGCCAAAGCAAAGCACGGTTGGTGATGTAATTACTGATCTCAAGACAAAGGTAACCCTAACAAAAAATTTTCTTCGCTTTTCCTTAAAAATCTCTTGTCTGATAGTTAACTGGTAGTGATTCTTGGAACAGGTTGAGTTATCTCATAAAGATGCAGAGCTTCGACTGCTGGAGGTTTTCTATCACAAGATTTACAAGGTGTTCAATGTTTTCAAATACCTTTATCTCTTCTCTCTTAGCTTGAGTTTTGATCTTAAGTTTAATTTTTCCCAATGTTAACTTGTCTCTGTATATGCAGATATTCCCCCTCAATGAAAAAATTGAGAATATTAATGATCAATACTGGACGTTGCGTGCTGAAGAGGTATGTACTTAATGCTTACCTTATTATGTGTGTCATATTCAGTCTGTATCATTTCATGTGTCTAGCCTAATGTTACACCCATTATTTATATTTTACAGATTCCAGAAGAGGAAAAGGACCTTGATCCGCAAGATAGTCTCATTCATGTTTATCATTTTATGAAAGATACAGCTCAGAACCAGGTAGCACACACTTCTGGCTTTTGTTATTTGTATAATGTTATATTCTTTTCATAGCTAATTTGTGGGTGTATTTTACTTTCCATTAACAGCAAGTACAGAACTTTGGGGAACCATTTTTACTTGTAATCCGGGAAGGCGAGACATTAGCTGATGTTAAAGCACGCATACAGAAGAAACTTCAAGTTTCAGATGAGGAGTTTGTCAAGGTACTTTCTTCCTTCTACCATTAATAATTTCCTTTGAAATAATCTACATAAAAAAAAATTCAAGAAAAGATTTTATTTCTCACATATCACATGTTTTTTTATCTGTTTAGTGGAAGTTTGCGTTTCTGTCTATGGGCCGTCCCACTTACCTTCAGGACTCGGATATTGTGTCTACCCGCTTTCAGGTCTAATAAGTTCATCTTGTTCTTTTTCTATCACAAACACCCAGCCGTATATGTGTCATGCATATATCTTTTTTTGAACGAATTATGTATTTATCATAACAGGATTTATTTTGTTTTTTCTTTTTGGTTTTAGAGAAGGGATGTTTATGGTGCCTGGGAACAATATCTGGGATTGGAGCACACTGATACTGCACCCAAAAGGTCTTATGCTGCAAATCAGGTACACGAGCTTAATCTAATAATAAAAATGTGACAAAATTGCATGGCACCCTGTTTAGGTTTCTCTGCATATTTTACTATTCTAGTACTGTTCACTTTGTGACCCATATTTTTTGCTTCAAAGAAAAATGTCTACAGTTTATAGTCTTCGTTTGCCACAAATAATATCTTGAAGAAAAAGGGTTAATAGACACCCACTTTTATTATCATAGCATAAAATCTCTTAAGACCGTGTGTAATGCAGCGTTTTTGGGGCCTTTTTTTGCCCTTCCACGCCCCACAACGCCCGTCCACCCAAAACGTCTGGGCGTGGTTCTTCGAATTTCATTTGAGGCGTTGTCGACAGCGCCCGAGCCCATTTGATTCCCCAAAAATACAACCGTTGGCAAACGGCTTCTTTGACCAAAAAAAAAAAAAAAAAAATCACCCCACACTTCCTATTTATATTCCATATATATACACATACACATCTAATTTTTATAAAAACACTCTCAAACACATTCTTTTTTCTACCCAATTTTATACAAATCTTTCCTTTTTTTATATACAATGAGTTCTCCCTCGACTTCCTTTCTTCTTGAATCTAGTTCGGATGACGATTTCTCCGACCGAGAAACAGAAGCGGTGTCTCTTGCTGCTGGAGCTGTAGCTATAGCTATGTTCGTCGCCCAAAACCCACCAAAACCGATTCAAAAAAGAGAACAAGTTGATCGAGACCGTGCCGCGGCTAACGCTAGGTTGATGGCCGATTATTTTGACGAGGGTTGCACGTATAACGAACAATTATTTAGACGACGTTTTAGAATGAGCAAAAGGTTATTTTTGCGTATCGCGAAAGATTTGGAGGATCGTTTCAATTACTTTAAACAAAGACCCGACATACTCGGTAACCCGGGGTTCAAAAAAAAGAAATACTAGGTTGATGGCCGATTATTTTTAGAAATATTTAATAAATAAATGAAATACTAGTGATTAAAAAAAAGAGAAAAAAAAAAGGGTGCCACATGGCGCAAAACGCCCCACCCTCTCTTACACACCACTACACCACTTTTTCTACCAAGCCCCAGCATGGCCCACACTGCCACATGGCGCAAAACGCCCCACCCTCTCTTACACACCACTACACATGGTCTAAATCATTTGTTCAAAGGTATATTATTATTCAAATAATATGATTTTGTAATTAATTGTAACATGCCAAAGATTTAAAGGAAGTTTTGTTTCTGGTCAAATCTATCATGTAAATAGTCTGATATAAACAAGCACACTTGCATAATTATTGGATGTTGAATCTAACTATTGTTACTTGCAGAATCGTCACACATATGAGAAACCGGTAAGAATCTACAATTAAGCAAGTGAATAAGATGAGATGAAGCCGCACCAAGTTTATTGGCTGAGTGATAAGTGTGCTGTTTTGAAAAACATCAACGAAAAGAAAACTAGCAAAACATATAATCATATAGTTGTGGTAGAAGTATATTTATCTGTTAAGAAAGGTAGCACAGATGATATAGAAATATGCATGTCCCCTCGTTGTGCAGCTTTTCTTCCATGGGGTGATCTTAGTTTAGATGCTATTTATCGTCTTACATTTGGTTGTTTCATGAACACGCGTGAGATTTTGGTCGTGGATGTATAGAGGTAATTTAGATTTGTTACTTTTATACCCTTTTCTGATCCGTACTTTTGATTCAGTTTATATCACTACTTTGTGGATTTTTATATCGAAAGTAATTTTAATGTAAAAGCTTTATCATAAACTGAGTACGAGGCAGATGAACTAAGAACCTCTCATGTTTTATTCATCAAAACTTTCCACCTCTGATAACTTCCCAAGCATTTTTCTTTTTTTGTGATTGCTTATGTTTTATTCATCAGTTTAGGGGCGTGCATTGTTTAGGTAATAACCGAATAAATCAAAAACCAAAACTGAACCGGACCAAAAAACCCGAACCGAACTTAATTTGCCAAAATCGAACTGAACTAAATTAAAAATTTGGTTTTCGATTTGGATATGGTTTTGGCTATCTGAACCAAAAAGCGAATGAGGAGAGTTATTTTACATACCAAACTTATCTTAAACCGTTAATCGTTAAGCGAAAATAATTACACCATCGCGACGAGCATTTAATTATCTTTTTATAAACAGGCACTTTGATAAACTTTCGACCAAAAAAAAAAAAAAACTTTTTTTTTTTTTTTTTTTTTTTTTGAAATTTGCATGAAAAATCACGTATGATATTAGTGTTAAATCACATATGAGATATGTAATATCAAATGTGATATTAGTGTTAAATCACATAGGATATATAATATCACATGTGATATTATTATTTGAAAAAAAATGATGAAAGTGGAAATCATGAAAAAAATAATTTTGTCGAAAGTATATCGAAGTGCCAATCTATAAAAAGATAATTAAATGCTCGTCGTAACGGTATATTTTTTTTCGCTTAACGATTAACGGTTTGAAAGATATTAATATTTGAAAAAAAATGATGAAAGTGTGTTTTTTAAATTGTTGGGATTAATCTCATCCATTAGATCAAATAAAGATGAAGGGTGGAGATTAATCCCTTAGTATGTAAAAAAAGTTTGATCCTCAAATGATCTTAAATAAAAAAGAATTTACATAAATATATTTACTTTTTCTATATTTATATATAAAAAAGACCATTAAAATTTTATCCTAATATAAAAACACACTTTTTATGTTTGAAATAATTTTTATTTGTCAAAAATTATATAATTAAATTAAAAAAAAGAAAGAATATATAATGGTGTAATTTGGGTTATTCGGATCAACCAGAAAACTGAACTGAATTCAAATTCGGTTTTCGGTTCGGTTCGATTGAATTCTAGTTCGGTTGGGATTTCGGTTTGACTTTGGAAAATTTTTTAACCGAACTACCCGAATTGAATAAATGGAATAACCCGATAACCGAACCGATGAACACCCCTACAAGGCTACGATAGGGGTGTTCATCGGTTCGGTTCTCGGTTAATTGGTTTATTCGGTTCGGGTTGTTCAGTTAAATTTTTTTTTTGAGTCATAACCGAAAACCGAACCGAACCGAAAATATTTGTGACCGAACCGAGAGAACCGAACCGAAGTTCGGTTCGGTTATGGGTCAAAACCGAAAACCGAAATTTTGTACTTGAATATTGAACAACATTTATATTTGCTCTAATATTGAACCATAACAGTCTTGCATACACATATTGATATGTATGTCAAATGATTAAACCTAGAGAATAGAACATACATCATCCAGATACATAAACTTTCCTAAGAAATAACTAATCATAGCACATGACCCCATGACGGTATGCCAAAATATATGCAAAACGACATACCTAGACAAGTTTTAACATCTATTGAACACAAAATACCCTAACATCATAGGACCTAGGGTTAGTCAAGTTATATTTTTTTAATTAATATATAAAAAATATTAAATATTAATTATAATTCGGTTTTCGGTTCGGTTCGGTTGTCAATATGCTAAACCCATAACCGAACCATAAACCGATTAAAATGTTCGGTTCGGTTCGGTTTTTACCAATTCGGTTCGGTTAAGAATTCGGTTCGGTTATTTTCGATTCGGTTCGGTTTCGATTTTCGGTTACTGCGGATATTACCCGATCCATGAACACCCTAGGCTACGATCAGTCGATAAAACAAAAGTTATATTTGAATGTTTCATTGTAGTTTAAATCAACATTGAACCCGTCCGTGCCACTATTTTCATTGGGCCAATGACCCAATCACCCAAATCTATTAACGTGTCACTATTTTCACTGGGCCATTGACCCAATCGTTCTAGTTGGGCATCTATGAACGCTTTGAACAGTTATTTCTCTTGCATTATTTGACCAAAATGCTTTTTGTTATTGGAATAATCTGAGCTGAAGATATAGTAATTTTGTTTAACAGTGTTGTTAAGTTACATGTGTTACACGGCGAGTAAAGTTCATTAAAATGAAGTATGATGTAACCAACTGGGCTTAGCTTAGTTGGCCACCTGTGGTCTCCTAAGGAGCTTTGGGGGAGGTTGTTTTCATGAGGTCTTAAGTTCGAGCCTCATTGAGTTTACCTTCTAGGTAAGAATTTGTGTTGGGCTCTGCCCACTCAGATGTGTCGAGTCTCTGACTCGCTAACCGATAGTATTGTAATAACTTGCCGTTCAAAAAAAATAAAATAAAAAATGAAGTATGATGTTGAAAAACTTATAACATTATTGTAACTGACACCCCTTTAGTTTGTCCACTTGTTGTTATGTACAAGCCCTATTCTTTAATAACTTGAAATGTACTCATAATTCATGATATTATTTTATTACTTGAAATGTACAATGTACAAGGTTGTAAATATCGCTTTTCGGTATCGTCTCGGTCGACCCTCGATAAGCGATATATCGGATATATCGGGATATATCGGAGACCCTAAATTGTAAAAGAATTTATTTAAAAAATATATATATACTATATATAACTTATATATATATATATATATATATATATATATATATATATATATATATATATATATATATATATATATATATATATATATATATACACACACACACAAACATATGTATCCAAAATAATTTAAATAACACATTTGATAACATATTTAAGCCATTGCAACAGCATCCGGATCCAACTCAAATAATCCAAAGTCCAACGAGCAATTGGTTAAGGCCCAATATGAACTAGCCTTATCCATAAAAAAAACCCGGTTCAATCATAGTGATATACCCCTTGCCCTAACCCTAAAACATACTCATCATATTATGTCCGCCCCTCCTAAACTCTCTCACCAAAACACAGATCTCATCTCCATAGAAAAATGAGCAGTCATCTCACCTTAACAAAACGCATCATCATATCTTAGATAATCACATATACACGAACAAACACCCATAAGTAGGATATCATAATCAGTTGCTACGAATCAAAACCCAGAAGCTATGAACCGTACTCCCTTTTTATATCTTGATTCTTATACTGAAGAAGAAATGAAGAAAAACAGATTGTTGGTCTTCAAGATCATCTCAATGGTCTCGGGTAGGTTTGTTTGTTGTATTTTTTCTTGGTCTTTGAATCGAACCAAAAGTAGACATAAACTACAAACCCTAACTTTGAGTGCCGCTCCCAATAATAGATACATATATAACCGACCCGATCGGTTTAAAAAAAAAAAGAGTCAAACATTTAAGTTGACTGATAAGTCAATTTATCGCCGATAAGTACCGATAAGTACCGAGTTTGACCGAAATTTGACCTGGACGAGAAATACAGACGATAACACAAATATCGTAGCGGTGGAAGACCGATAAGCGATTTCTCGCCGATAAATCGGCCGCTATATCCGATATTTACAACACTGACAATGTATTGAAGATGTATTTGAAATGAATTTTAACTTCAAAATCACAAAATGCTATTAGCATTCTTGAGTGTCAGTGTTTCGCTTAATTTTATGGATATTTAAATTGGCTTAAAATTGATATATTTAGATCAGGAATATTAGGGGTGTTTAATACCTACAAGAACCGAAAACCGAAACCAAACCGAACCAAATTTATTAAAACCGAACCGAACCGAATTAAATATTCGTTTTCTCGGTTTGGATATGGTTTTGGCAATCTAAACCGAAAATATAAATAAGGAGTATATATTTATATACATAAAATGATCATTAAAACTCTTTCATAGTATAAATATAACATTTTTTGAGCTTCAAATTTTTTTTGTTGCTAAAAATCTATAGAAATAAATAATTAATTAATCAAAATTAAGTATTTCGGGTTACTCGGGTCGGTTTTCGGTTATTCGGTTTGGTTTTCGGTTCGGTTTAAACAAATTTAAATTCGGTTCGGTTCAATTTTACCCAAAAAAATTTAACAGACTTAACCGAACCGAATAAACCGAACAACCTGATAAGTGAACCGATGAACACCCCTACTAACTATTGGTAAATAGGATACGACTTAACAATAGTTTTTTTTAACATTGAAGTACATTTAAATAAGAGAAATTTTTTTATACGGAACAATTATAATATCATATTACAAAAATGAACCGCGCATTCGTGTTTAACCAAAATGAACTTTCACCGCGCAAAGGTGCGCACTCCGCGCAAAGATGTGTGCGTGCGTGCGTGCTTCCGTTAGATGAAAGACACGTTCAACATCAACAACTCAATAGTTAGCACGTGTTTAGGTGCGCACGCTCATGTCCCCAAAAGCCAAGCGCGCCTGGTTTTATTAATTCACAAAAGCGTGCATGTCTTTGTTTGGTAATTTGTTTCATTAACTACTATCAATCGTATCCTTCTACTCACATGCAATGTGCACACAGCACACTGAAACAAGTTAACAAAAGAATTAGCAATGGATATGGTGAATGGACACGTTTTCAAAAACACATGCGCGCTTGATATTTATGCGCTTGGTTTCGTTTTTGGGTGAATTGATGCGAGCGCGCTTGAAACTTATGAACGCGCCATGGTTCATTTTCGTACAATAAAAAAAATAGTTTTTTTTTTTTTTTTTTTTTCGTAAAAGAGTATCTCATTATTTCTTGTTTGGTAATTTGTTTTTTAAACAATACCCAAAACCAATAAGTACATGTATCACATACTAAGTTTTGTTATTTTTGTAGAAACCAAAATAATAATGAAGATTTATTGATAATTGTTAATACGGAACATGAAAATACAACATATTAAATAGACAACAAATATGAGAGCCCTAGAAGATAACGGGCTTAAACCAACGGGCTTAAGCCTTTATTAAACTAACATTCCCTTTCAACTCACAATGCTACATTAAGAGTTTGACAATAAAACTTCGAAATCAGACGGCAGACAGACAAATACAGATTCAGCGGCAGAGAGATCCGAACAGAGGTAAACGAAGAGCAGACAGATACAAATTCAGCAACAGGGAGATCCGAACAGAGGTAAACGAAGAGCAGAAATATGGTTTGTGACCAAAACCATTCTAATGGGGAGGATTCATTATAGATTGTTGGCAAGATGCGAATTCATATGTTATAACATGCCCCATAATTTAAAAGTTTTGTTCTCACAATTATTGGCTTTGTAATCAACTAAAAATGTTTTATAAACGTTTCAACAAAAGCAATTCGTATATGAACATGGGCTACATAATATTAAAACTAATTGTTGATCCCAGTAGGATACTTGTTGAATCCTGGTTGAACTTGATCGAATTCCTTAGCTTGTATAAGGTTTAGGTATATTAGATAAATCTAACACAACTATGGTAGAAACTGTGTTTGAATATATCAAATATTATGCGGAATATAATATTTAATATTAAGAAGAATTTTAATTGAACAGTGAACAATGAGCAAAAAAACAATCAAGCCTCAATATTATTAAGAATAATAAGAATACTCTAACAATATTAGGGTTACAAAACCTTGAAGCTATAAAAATTATACGACTGTGTATTCTATGTAATTCGTGTGTATTGGTGTGTCGTGTGTATAACTCTATGCCATAGGACCTCCTTTTATACACCAAGGAGTCCTACACGGCTTACAATACTTGTAACACCCCCAAAATTTGGTTCAGCGGAAGGCAAAAAAAGCATTGGGGTGCTATAAAATTGGTACACAACACAAGCATAGAAAAGCGGGATAACATTATCCGTTTACATAAAACATTTCAAAATCCAAATCTCAAGTCTACATTTATCCAAAAGTACTGAAAATAAGGCCCAAAAGAAAACATAAGATAGTTCCCCAAAAGTGTTATCAGAGTTTGAATTGATCCTTAGCCATGCCACTTGCCAAGCCTCCAACAGTAATCATCCAAAATAATCATCATTAATTACCTGAGAAAACATGCTTAAAAGTTAGGTTTTCGCAAATTAAAAACAGTGGACCAAGATCAGTAATTAAGTTTGCTATACATGACTAGGTCGCAACCAACCAAACCAAAACCCACACTTGGGTGTGTCCAAACATAGTAACAATTTCCTATAGGTGCACACTACGGAAGTCTATAGGCACAGGAGCCCTTGGTAATAGGCACAAAGAGCCCTTGTTAATAATTAGGCACAAAGAGCCCTTGTTAATAATTAGGCATCGAGAGCCCTTGTATATAATAATCATAGTCAACTAGCATAGCAACATATCGAAAACGTAAAATAATAGTTGGTCCGTTCAAAACGGTTTTTGCATGTTTTCTCCCCCAAGTTTAATAAAGCATCGTTAAAGTAAAAGTGGGGCTATGAAAACTCACCTCAATCAAGCAAAGCACAAACACAAATCTAAAGAAGCAAAGTACTCAGCAACTCTCAAGTATCGGCACTCACGGACTCGGCACAACCTAGTAATATAAACTTGCCTTTACATATATCTCCAAATGTAAAGTTTCCAAAAGCTAACTATCCCCAAGTATATTTCATTTCGATTCCAAAGTTTTCTCTCTTACATTAGTTACTAGCGTTTGGTATCATCGGGTGTGCAGTGGAGACACAACATGACTCAAGTGTACTCACGCCACACAAAGACTAAAAACTAAACGACTCACAAGACAAGGAGGTATAATTAAGTTTTGATTTGATAAGTTATTCAGACGAATTGTCGGGTTCTTATCGAGTTCATCAACGCGATAAGTCTCGCAATTCCTTCGTTTAATTTATCAATCCAAAATTCAATTACCATACTCGATAAGTCATAAGGATGAATTGCTCGTTAATAAATTTCCTCCGACATGCTTATTGGGCCCTTATTGGACTCGTCAGCCCAATAAGTCCAATAACCATGTGGGCCGGGTTTATTAACGTCAACTGATCCGTGACTCGACACTAACTCCACAAAACACAAATATTCCCATAATTAGCACTTCTCGATTTGCGTGCCCTCAAAATATTAAATAACTCGCACGTATTTTCTTTTATTTGCCAAAAATATTAAATAACGTTTTATGCGTCATTTAACCTTTTCTTTTTAACCTTTAAAATATTAAGTAACAATGTACTCGTTAATTAATATTTTAAGTTATCGTTTAGTAATGTCATTTAAGTTTTCAACGAGTCATCTCATATTTCGAGTCACTTTTATGAGTTTAAGTCATTCCTCAATAGTCCATAGTCAACATAAAGTTCAAATATCACTTTTGGCTTGTCGAGGCCACAACGAGACTACGAAGTCTCGGCGACACTCGACTTGGCTCAAATCAACACAGTTTTAATATATATTCATAATAACAATGCCGCAAGTCCAACAATCGCCAACAACATTTTCAAGGCCAAAAACCTACGGCTCGTTATCTAATTTACTCCTCCCAATTCCAATGCAATGACAACAACAACATATATCATTCTAGGCCGAGACCCTATTGGTCTCGGCTCCAACTCTTGGCACAATAGAAAACCATACAGACCTTTTGGTCTTTCTCGGCAACAACTCACAACAGCCACAACATGAATCAAATCATAATACACTAAACCAATTCCAGTTATCCAAGTCCAAATCTATAACTCAACTGCATCGAGGGTTTTCACCAACCCTAAATCCGAAATAAACAATCACAACACAATAATATTAACAACATACGCGACCAATGAATCGACTCGACCTCAAGCGTGCTCATTAGACCTCGGCCGTGAGCTATAGCTCACGGCACAACCATGAAACGACAACAGTCGACACCACAAACACAAAAGAAATGATACCAAACGTTTATATACCCTTTTTAGTTTGTTAAAACATAAAACCCTTTTTGTTTTACCACCCAACCGAATCAAAACTTATAAAATCAACTCGTTACACACGAGTTGACTCACACCGAGTCACAACCACGGGTGAAACGGTGTTACCTACCTTTTAAACTCTCAGATCTATGTAGACCTTGGCCGGAAAAATAGTGGGTGGCGCGTAGTAGTGGTGAAGGAGGGTTCTCAGGCGCGTGTTGTAGCAAAATGGGATGAGGAGTTCACGGGATGAAGGATGGTGGTGGCGGTGTGATGAAAGGAGGGGTGGTGGTGTTGCACGGTGGTGGCCGGAAGAGATGGCCGAAGAAGAGAGAGATAGAGAGAGGAGAGACGGCTGGTGTGTGAGGAGTGGGTGAAAATAACCCTAATGGGGGTATAAAACTTCCTTATATAGGCCTAGGACCTCGTGTGAATTCATATTGTCCCTCAGGGACTGAAATTGTAAATTAGGCAAGGGGTGGGAAATGGCATTCGGCTATTCTTCTTATAAAACGTATCCGAGATAAATTTAAGCATCGAAACATTTTCCCGAGTATTTCTTGTTGGGTCCGTCAGTACCCAAGCGTCCTGAAAACAAGATTTGAAAACAAATTAGCCAAGTGTAAATCAACCTTAAACACTCTCAAGTCACTGAGTGAACAGTCACTTAGTGAGTTACCTTCAGGATGCTTAGGACGACTCTAAGAAGAAAGATTCACCATTCAGTGAGGCGGAACTCCCTGAGTAGGACTTAAGCCAAAGAAGAAGGTAATGGGTTCAGTGAGTAATGACAAGAACTCACTGAACCCTAGTCTCCTCAACAACTATAATGATTGAAGACTAAAGACTGAAGACCTAGACTGAAGAATCTGAAGTCTGAAAGAAAGGCGGGATTAGGCGGGAAGAGTTTGAAAAGATAAGGAGATGTCTTATCGGGCCAAAAGCAAACTTTCCCTAAAACGGCTTAAAGTCAAGATGTGTTATAGCTGACACTCGGAAAGCACTTTTAGATTATTCCCAATGCAAATTATTGGAAATGACAAATACTGTTTGTATTTGTCAAATTAGCTAGGTTATTCCTTTTGTACTTCTAGAAGGTGCTCCTTTGTACTTGTGTATAAATAGGAACATATGGGAGAAAAGTGGATTAAGTTTTGTACATTAAAAGCTTAGACTTTCACAAAACCACTTTTCTCCTCCAAAGAGTAACCAAGTCCCTGAGATAGCTCAGTGGGTCATTATTGTTGCCACTCAAGAATAACTTGAGTTTAGAGAGGAGAACACACCATACCTTTTCTATTTGATCCCAAGTGTTTATTCCGCAAACACTTGGGTAATAGATTCTTTTGATTAATTTCTAATAAGAATTTAAACGTTGAAAAACTTGTGTTTTTATCTTTACGTTTTACTTATCTGTTATAATTAATCAATACATAATCTCAGTCATAGAACACAATTAGATTAACTTTGTAGTTACTTCTACTTGTGTAACGGGAACAACAAGTGGTATCAGAGCCTCTGGTTTGTAAAATCTTTTAAAAACAAAGAGTGCTCAAGAGGTTTTTAAAACCAAGATCCTACTATGGCTGATATTAATGTGCCCCAGCTCGTCGATAAAAAGGGTGGTAGCTTTTCAGCTGTTGCTCCCAGACTCGAAGCTGAAAAATTTAGCAAGTGGAAAAAGCGAATGCTTTGCTACTTGACTGGTATGGAACCATACTACATCACTTGTATCAATGAAGGTCCTTATGTCCCTAAAACTGCTGAGGGGTTAAACAAACCTGAAGCTTAGTGGACTATAGATGAGAGAAGGGTGGTCAATCAAGACCAACACCTGAAAAGCATAATTATATCTTGTCTTCCTGACGATATAATGGAATCAGTCATTAACTGTTTCTATAGCCAAACAAACTTGGTTTGACTTGATTAATAGCTTTGAAGGTCCCTCAGATACCAAGAAAAACAGGATCATGGACCTGAAACTTGAGTACAACACTTTCAGGGCAAAGGACTCTGAAAGTCTCCCTCAGACATATACCAGATACAAGACCCTGATAAATGAATTGTCAAATGATGGTGTAGTTTTGTCTAAGCATGAGATCAATGTTGGCTTTGTCAACAGTCTCCTTGAGAAGTGGCTAAACTTCTCACTAGGCCTCAGGAATGCTAATCACATTCAGACCCTTGAGCTCCCTGAGATATATGAGAAGTTTGTCTATGAAGACAACTTAATCTCTTGGAGATACCCAGACTCAAAGAAAGCTTTTGAGATCAAAAAGGCCCTGACTTCCTCACCCATATCAACTGCCTTTTATTCTAATGGTGTTGTGCAGGATTTTCAAGAGGATTCTGATGATGAGGTTGATGAAACAACTAGTAATGAGTACCTAAATGATTTAAACTTGGAATTCCAAGAAAGGGCACTCCTTGCTAATTCAAAACGTTTTATCAAAAGAAATTAGTCAAACTTTCCAAAAGCTAAAGCAAATGAAACCACTGAATGTTTCAAATGTGGTAAAAAGGGTCATTTTGCTAAAGACTGTTATTCAAAAACCATCTCAGAACCCTCTTATAAATTTTCTAGAAATAGTTCTTCAGGAACTAGCAAGTTTCAACCTAAAATGCTTCAGTCGACCCAACATTTTCAAAACAATAATGTTCAAAAAGGTCAAAAAGATTTTGAGGCTAAATATAGGAAAGCTAAGGCTAAACTTGCCCTCCTTGAAACTAATCCCTCAATGTCTCAGGCTGCTCAAACTTCCAAACCTGTTCAGACAAAGAACAAGGTTCTTGTAGCTGAAGCCTATGACTGGGATGAAGAAGAGGTCTCCTCAGAAGATGAGGAAATTAGAGTGAGTGCACTGATGGCACTTTCAGAAGGTGATCAGTTGGCTGTTGGAAAAAGCCATGCAAGGAATGGAGAATGGGTCAACATAACCATAAAAAAGGTAAATATTTTACTTTCAATGGATGATGATTCTGATTGGCAGTCCTATATGAATTACATTTGTGTAGATCTTAAGTTTGTAGAAGAACAAAGGCTTAATTTGCTTTCAAAATATAACAATCTTGTGTTAGAATTAAATAAGTGTAGAGATGAATTGCTTGTATTAAAACAAGCCAAGTTAGAAACTGTTACACTACAAATTCAAAACACTGAGATTTTGAAACAAAATCAAGCTCTTCAAAATGAACTTAACAAAGAAAAGGCTGTCATTGAAGGCTGGACTAAAAAGAACCCCAAAGTCTATGAAACTGTGAGCCTAATTCCTAGTGAAAACAAGAAAGTTATAGGAATATACCAACTCACAGAAATTCCCAGTGAAAGTCACAGAGAAAAGGCTTTTATTCCAGCTGGCATATCTTTTGAGCAGGAAATGGAACCCAAGTCAAATGACTGGATTGTCAGGGACAACCCAGTCAGTAAGTTACCAAACTTTGAGACTGGGAAAATCTTGCTTCCTGAAAGTCAGGCTCTGAAAAATATGCTTGGACTCACTGACCAAACTAGCAGTACTGAGCCAGTCAATGAGTCTGAATCAGAATCACTTGCACCACTCCCACCTCTGAAAGTCCTTCAGGGAGCTGCACCAAGCTCAGACCTCACACCATTGGTCTACTCTCGGCATTCTCCAAAGGAGAAGCTAGGAATGGGAAAAACCATCCTGAAAAGGAAAACCCCTGATGTCTCAGTTCATACTGATGACTCAACAACTTCAGTCCCTTCTGAAGTAAAAACAGAAAGCCCTGACTCAAAAATTGATTAGTTGGCTGAGCTTGTCAGGAAGCTGAGTGAGAAGATTGAATCTTCTGAGAAGCCTTCTCAATCTAAGATGAAGGAACCCAAATTAGCTTCCTCAAGCACCAAACCAAAACCCTCCAAACCTCTGCAAAGATGTGAGCTGTGTCACTATACCAGTCATTCCACTGATGATTGTTTTAGAATCCTTTACTGCATGATATGCAAAAAGGAAGATCATAGGACCTCTGATAACAATCATACACAGCCACATCAAAGATTGCAAACTTTAAAGCACAGGATTTAAAGTATCCTTCTGATTCTAAGCAGAAACAGAAACAAAAAGCCAAGCCTTTTGCACTTTTCCCTCACTGTGGCTTCAATGACCACCATCCTGAGGATTTCCTAATGGACACAAGTTGTGACATATGTGGTGATCCCACTCATGACACCTGATCCGTATAAAAATATATATTGGATACGCGTGATACGCGGGAAATGACAAGCCAACCCTTTAGGACAAAGGTTAACGAGAAAAACCCGTGAATACGATATGAGATACCGGGCAAGTGTTACCCGGGTCGTTTCTCGACGAGGTATGAATCGAGGATTTCGTGTAAGGTTTGGAATTAAAGTGCTTGAACGATGGAATTTGGATTTTTGTGTTTTCATAATTCTAATTGAGATATGAAAAGCAAATATACAAAGAAAATAAAGAAAAAAATCAAGTTATGCTAAAA
The DNA here is from genome assembly GCA_021014915.2 of Artemisia tridentata subsp. tridentata. NCBI lineage: Eukaryota > Viridiplantae > Streptophyta > Magnoliopsida > Asterales > Asteraceae > Artemisia > Artemisia tridentata. The sequence goes on along the minus strand of CP139509.1, from coordinate 297,991,103 downwards.
AATGCAAACCGGGAACTTAAAACGAGCTTTAAAAAGTGAAATCCTCAAAAATTAACCCTACGGATGCAAATCTAATTTTCCTAAGTCCTAAATGATAAAAGAAAATTTTAAAAAAAAAGAATTATATATATATATTTTTATTTTTATTTAATTTAATATGAATTAAAAACTGAATTTAAAAGAAAAATAAATTAAAAATACTAAATGAAAATGGAAAATTATGAAAAATTACAGGAAAGTGCTTAAAGATATTCTAGTCTTGGAAAAATAAAATCACTGAGCCAACTTATCCAGATAAGCTGGTAATAAGCAAATATTGGCTGATAAGCAAATGAGGAAAAATGGGTTAAATAAAAAGGAATGCAAAGATATAACTGAAAAAGACCTTAGGGCAGTTGGTGTTGTGTGTGGTGTGTGAAGGTGAGGTCTCAGGTTCGACCCCTGGACCTCAATTTTTTAAAAACTATTTTTTTTTTCATTTTTCTTTTTACAAACCTATTAAGCACAAATGAATAAGCATTTTTATAACTACAACTATTATTAAAAACTTACAATAAGCTCATAATTAAGCAAAGTAGACAGATCAGTAATGGATTAGGCATGACAAGCTAAGGATAGGTACTAATAAGCTATTAAGCTAACTAGGCTTTATAAAGCAAACTAGAATAAGCTAAATTTACTGAAAACAATCTAAAATAAGCCAAACAACTCAAAATAAGCAGAACACATGAGGAAATAAGCACTTAAGAAGAACTGAGTATTAGGTTCTATGGTGCAGACCTAAATCAGTCCAGAGGGCAATCTTTTGGCTTATTTATAAGCATTAAAATCGACCTCAACAACCACAAAAGCTGCAATTCCTAAAAATTCATATATCTAAAAGCTCAAAAACAGAAAATTCAGACTAGAAGGGCTTAAAAGAAGCTTAAAAATAAGCTGAGAACAAGTGAGTTGGGCCAAAAGTACACTAATGTGCAGGGCAAAACATATGCTACTGAGGCAGTTTCAAGCTTATTTTTGAGCTTCTTTATAAGATCCAAATACTACAAAAGATGAAAATCTATAAAGTTCATATAGCTAAAAACTTAAAAATAGAAAATCAACTAAAAAGAGCTTAATCATGAGCTTTTACACTGACCTGGAAGGTGCTGCTCAGTTGAATGGCTACTGCAATACTAATTTCACTGAAATGATTAAAAATCCTTCAAAACATATAGAAACAAGGCAGACTCTTCAAGTGTGGCTTAATGCAATATAATGTACATAAAAACACCAAAAACTAACAGGATCACTAATCAATTCATGGAAATTTAAACATGGGCAGTAAAGGGCAAAACTATGAACATTCTAACTCAAACTTTCTAATCCTTATAAATCACCTAAAAACTACTCAATTTCAGCTTCTAATGATCAAATTAAGTTTAACAAAAGTAACCAAAGTGACCAATGAACAGTATAATCTTATTTTTACCCATTTTGAGTCCTGACCCAAACAGTCCTTTGAAACTGATTTGGGAATTTAAAACTAGATAATTCCTGATTAAGCTATATTTTCAAAAAACAGATGGTTTACCAACTAAATTAAAACCTAAAAAGCACTAAACAACCCCAATAAGCACTAGGATTAATGCAAATAAGCAGTTTGACTTTTTTGTTGACTTTTTGACTTTTGGAATTAAAAACTGAGTAAGCAAAAGGGAACTCACAATAAGCTAAAATTAGCTTATATAAGCTTAATGAAACAGAGAAAAGAGCTTTTGAAGTTTAAGCAACAACTAATTTGAATTACTGAATTAAACTTGAACTTGAATTACAACTAAAACAGTACAAGGCTTTTGAAATTTAACTGAGACTGAAATTAAAGTTACAATAATATAAAATTAACCTGACCTTAAAACTTATCTAAATTCGACTAAAGAAACTATATTAAGCTACTCTACATTACACTACTCCTAACCAGTCTTCTGTGTATGTGTGAGGAAGTGTTTTATATCTTCAAAAAGCTCCTCTGGTCTCTATGGGCAAATCCCACCCCTTGGATTAGCTTAAATCAATCTCAACCTTCCATTTGAGTTTTGGCGAGAACAATGGTTGGTGGATTTCCAGCTTGGCATTGGTAGTGGAAATGAGTTGACTTTGCTCATGGGAGGGGGAAGGTGGCTGTGGCAGAGGAGACAAGGATGTCTGGGGACATGGTTGTCTGGGATTGCTTTTCTGGGGAAAGGGGAAAGCGGGAAAAGGAGAAAGGTGGGAGGGTTGACTTTTTTTTGACCCCGTATTAGCTAAAGGGGTACGGGTTGGGTTAAGGGTTGGATAATGGGATTGGGCTGGGATTATTGGTTGGGCTAGGAAATTGGGATTTTGTTTTATTTTTAGGTTTTCGGTTTAGGGTAAATTAGGTTTAGGGTAAATTAAGTTTAGGGTAATTAGGTTTAGGGTAAATTGTGAAAATAGGATTTTTGGTGTCGGGTTCGTTTTTCCATGCTCATTCCAATGCCCTATCTCAGGATTGACTTTGACTTTTCTTTTCTTCATTAAATGCTCAAATGGTGTCGAGTCGATCCGGAAATGTCCATTTTTGCTCTTTTTCCCATCCAAGCTCGGTTTTGTCCCTTTTTTGCCCTGTGTTCAATCTTTTTGTACCTGAAATACATAAAAACACAAACCAAGGATATCTGCAGTATAAATTGGTATATTTGGCTATTTTTAGCATTTTTTTATGTATTATATGGGCATAAAATGATGATTAAATAGGCACTCATCATCCCCCCACACTATCAATTGCTAGTCCCTAGCAATCCGATCATATAAAGTAATGAAAGGATCAAAAGAATACCAAGCATACCCCGTTTTGACTTTTTGTTCAATGCAAGAAATTTAAACTAGAACAAAAATAGATAACTTGCTTGATTTCCAAAAATGGTATCATGGAACGGGATTCACACAAAATGGTTGTCTCCAGGGAATTGTAATCGTCATCCTCTTTTTTATACTCCCAACTAAGCTTAAACTCATTGTGCAAATGTTTTTGTAAAATGCTAACACTACTTATACTAATAATCTATGTAAGCCGAAACTTAACTTTTCACTCCCACAATTATTCAAGAAGTTAGGTGAGTGTGCTCATTTTTAAAATTTTGACCGCAAAAAATGACATTTATTATGCTATGTTACTTGTTTAAGTCAAATACTAATTTACCGGGAACCTCGAAAATCTAAGGATTGAAAAGGGCCTTTTCCATGTAGCGGCTTTCTTCTCGGCACATCCCAAACCAGTTAGTTTTAGGTGACCAGGCTTTTGACACCCCACAGAGAATAGTACCGGAATCAGCGGAATTTTGATTTCAAAGATTTTGGATATTCCCACTAAGCTAGTATTAAATACTTAAATAAATAACAACAAACAATCATTTAGAGATTAGAGACTCAAAGGTAAGATCACTCCATGTAACGACTTTCTTCTCGGCACATCCCAAACCAGTTGGTTTTAGGTGACCAGGCTTTTGACACCTCACAGAGAATAGTACCGGAGCTTTCGGGGTCTTTGAAATCAACAATCTACCAAATTACCGTTTAACCTTTATGACAAAATTGACGAATCCTAGTTCAACTTCCGATTTAAACTTAAGAAAAAGCAAGTTTCCTATATTTATTCAACATATAAACAACATATACATTTTTATTTTTTTGCAACATCATAACTTATTGCATTTTGCAATATCATTCCATTTTCTTATTTTGCAATATCATTCCATTTTTTCATTTTTCATTTTTTCATTTTTTCATTTTTTTTTTAATTTTTATTTATTTATTTTTTTATATTTTTTTGTATATGCTTTCTCAAAGATTTAAATAAAAAGTTGAACTCGGACTCTATATTAAAATTGTATAAAAATTTGTTTTGCATAACAAAATGATTTTAACGTTCAAACGTTTGAAAACAACACTTATTTATTCATATTAGGAGCTTCTAGGAGGAAAAGCCATAGATTACTTGTATAAGCTTGATATGTGTCGTTTTACACATATCTTTTCGTCCAATTTTCGAGTCAAAACAACCAAAAACACTTTAAAACGATCAAATAATGTAAAATATCTTTGAGATGTGTTTTTGTGTTTTCCATATGCAAAATGATTGAAAAAGATTGAAAAACAAACAAATTTGCATAAACGGCAAGTCTAGTCCCTCAAGCTTGAAAAAGAAAATTAAAAAAAAAAAATAATAAAAATAATAATAAAAAATAAATTTTTGGTCCTTGGAATAATAAGCTTGGCAAGAATTGGTCCTTGAGGTTTACATGTTTACAACTTTGGTCCTTGTGTTTGATTTCATTTATCCTAAACTTTAACAACCGGATCCTCAATCCTTTTTACCCACCAGCCCAAAATAAACTCCAAGCCCACACCCACTAACCATAAACAATCCCGGGTCAAACCCAAAAACCCAATCCCCACTTAAATATAACACCGGGTTCCAATAGTCAAACCCCCAATCCTTTATAGTCAAAATCCCTAACACCTTTGTCTTCTTCCCCTCACATGCTTTCCCGCCCAAGAACAACCAGACAATCCCCCATCACTTTCCCCCACTCTCCCCAAAACTTTCATCTTTTTACCACCTTCCCCATTCCCCAACACTGCTACCCTTCCCCTTATACCTTCCCCATCATCCACCTCATCAATCCGTGTGAGTTAGTGGGCGCCAAGACCAAAATCAAGAGCTGAGATCATTTCTTTTTAATCCTACGGTTGGAAATTGCTTCCAAGTAGCACAAAGATGAAGCCAAAGCTGTTTTCTCACACAGAAGAAACACAACCAAGTGAAGACCCCTAGTTTAGCACTTAGTATAAATAGGGTAGGATAGTCTCATTTGGAGGCAGGATTATTTTAGCTTTTATTTCGAGGTATTGTAATTTTAATCAGTTTATTATCTTTTTATCTTGTACGTTAACTATTATCAATGAAAGCCTAAGTTTTTTTTTTTCTTTTTTGGTCAACGTATGGTGTTTGAATTAAGGTTAAAATTTGTTTGTATGTTTGTAACGATTTGCTTCGGTTAGAATTTGGATTGAACTAGTTTGAGTGTTGTTTGTTTGTGACGAGTTGCTCCGGTTAGAAATTGTTGCCTCGGTTAAATTGTAGTTTAAGATATTGTTTGTGATTGTTAGAATTAGCTGCTTCGGTTTGTTATTGCTTAAGATTGTGTTTATGTTGCTTATTTTACCTTAACCTGCTACTCCATCTCAAACTCACCTTTGCAAAAAAAATAAAAATAAGATCTGTTGTCTTTTTTAGCTTGCAAAAGCTTATTAAAAGCTTTTGAGAAAAAGTTCCTTTTTTAAGTTTGTCATATCTGTGTTAAAGTAAGTTGCAAGAGTAAAAATTGAAAAAAAAAAAAAATAGTTCATAAAGTGCAAGAGGTGGGATTCGAACCCCAGACATCTTGCTCAGCAAAACCCCAACACACCCTCACGTTACCAACTACGCTAGGCTTTTAATTAGTTAACCTTTACAAAAATTTCTATTTAACATTAGCTTGTTTTGTCTTGCTTTAAACTCATTTAAGCTGTATTGCTTTTAAACAGCTTATTTCAATAAGTTGTTTCACCTTTATTATTTTTCCTAGTTTACTTTTACTTCAAAGTAGTTACTCAAAAATTTCCAGATTTTTCGCAATAGTTTAAGTATTTTTAATCATTTAAATTCTTTTAAGTAGTTTTTAATTCGTAGTAAATTAAATATTAATCAGAAAAATATAATCCTTTTTTTTTTTTTTTTTCTTTTATAATCTAGAGTGTAGGAAAATTAATTTGATACCCGTAGGATTTATATATCTTAGATTTTACGTTTTAGTTTGGTACGTTTACGTTTTTAATCACGTTAATTGTTTTTAGTTGTATTTTATTTCCTAGCATATTTATTGTTTTACGTAGTTGTAATCCAAATCCAAAATCTCTCAAATTTTTATATCTCAAACACGATTCACAAACCCGATCTCACAAATTCCATTCAACTCTCATCGGGGATAACGAACCGGGTCACACATACTTCACTTGTGTTTCCTTGGAAATAAATATGACTTGATTTTAACCGATCAAATTTTGGCGCCGCTGCCGGGGAGGGCTGTAGCGAATTTTTAAAATCTCGTTTGTCAAATCGTGTTTTATAAACTTTCTTTGTGAAGGTTTATAGTATATTTGTGTATATTTTCTAAAAAAAAAAAAAAAAAAAAAAAAAAAAAAAACAACTCCAAACAAACACTTTGTCTAAGGTGTTTACAAAAACAAAAGAAAATAAAATAAATATCCTCACTTCTTTGAAGTGTTGTAAACCATTCCGAATTTCCAACAAAACGAATCGTGAGTTAATTGTTTTTCGGATTATCTTGAAATTACAACCTATACAAGTGGTTTAAGGATGGTTTGACATTAAATTGACAAACCGAAAGAGGCGGGTTTTTAAGGAGCATTTATTGCCCACCTTTGCTTCTCCGCCACTCTGCGAGTAATTTTGTGAGAAACGAGTTTCGATTAACGAATCGATCACAAAAAATATATATTGTGTAATTATCCTTAAAATACAAAAAAGATTTTCATTTTCAAAAATTTGTTTTTAAACTTTTGTTGTTTTATTGGTGCATGAGCACCCGTTCTTCCACACCCAATCTTTGTTCACCCGTTTCTAATCCCGAAAGAATTATTCGCCGAAATCGACGTCTTGATTTTCAAGACGTTGAGAATATGGCTGCTGATAATAACGCGGGTAATAATGGGCCAGCTCCCGATCTCCGAACGATGGAGGAGTTGTGCCAACCGACCATGCAAGGACGGGGCGGACCTATTGCTCCCGTCAATATCCAAGCCGCGGATTTTGGACTTAAACATCATATGATCCAACAAGTCCAAACTTCGTGCCAATTTCACGGTTTACCGGGTGAAGATGCAAACAAGCATCTCGATAAATTCATCACGGTAACCCAAAGTATGAAACAACAAGGGGTCACCGATGACGCCCTTCGCTTATACCTTTTTCCTTATTCATTGACGCATCATGCCACCGCTTGGTTTGATCGTCTTCCCAAGAATTCAATTCATAGTTTCGATGAAATGACTTCAAAATTCTTGGCAAAATATTTCCCACCATCGATGGTGACGAAATTAAGGGATGATATAAGCAACTTTCGCCAGCTTCCCGATGAATCTTTATTCGAAGCTTGGGAACGTTATAAGCTATCTATTGATCGATGTCCTAATCATAATATGTTGCTTGTTACCATAATAGACACATTCTATAATGGTTTAACATTACGACATCGTGAAACGATCAATGCTGCGGCCGGTGGTACCTTTATGAAAAGGCGACCCGAAGAGTGCTATGATTTAATTGAAAACATGACCGCCCACCACAATTATTGGGACTCCTCCGCCGAGAGGAGTGAGTCATCTAAATCTATCACTACGGACTCTTCATCCGAGATAGCTTCACTTACAAAAAGAATGGATGATTTATCCACTGCTGTTTTGAGGCTACATCAAAATAACCTTCAAAACAATAATCAACAAGCAAATGTGGTGAATCAAAGCTGTGTAACATGTGGTGGTCCACACCCATATTTCGAGTGTCCAGCCACCAATGGCAACACTCAAGAGAGCGTTTATGCTGCTTCGGGATCCTACAATTCGGGAGGTAATTCTTACCAACCCCAAGGAGACCGTAATCTTCTAAGCTATCGCTCCAACAATTATCTTGGACCACCCGGTTTCAACCCCCAAAATCCAAATGGGCAAAACCGAAATGCCCAATTTAACCAAAACCAAGGTCGGGTGAACCAAAATTTCCAAAACCAAGGTTTCCAAAATCAAGGTTTTCAAAACCAAGGTAATCACCAAGGTTTTCAAGGAAATCAAAACCGTGGTCAAAATTTCAATCAAAATTTGGGAAATGTTCAAAACCGTGGACAAAATTTTAATCAAGACCAAGTTTTAAACCAAAATCAAACGTCCACGGAGGAATTATTAAAACAATTCATGATATCCCAAAATGAAACCAATCGGTTGATGGCCACTCAAATAAATGAAATCAGAAAGTCTTTAAATGATCGACCCTCGGGCTCAGGAACTCTTCCTAGCACCACGATCGCTAACCCGAGGGGCGATGTGAAGGCGATCACAACAAGGAGTGGTGTCCAATATAATGGACCCAAAATTCCAACTACCTCTTCTTCTCTTCCTCCAAAGGTAGTTGAAATTGAGATCGAGGAGACAACGGACAAGGTGCATTCCACAAGCTCACGAAGTACCGCACACGTCCAACCTTCGGTAATCCCAACCCCAATTCCGGAACCCGATGTTCCGAAGACAAATCCAAAGCCTTCAATACCATATCCTTCAAGGCTTAATGATCAAAAGCTTAAAGAGAAAAACAATGTGCAAATGGAAAAGTTCTTCCAAATCTTCAATGAGATGCACTTCGACATAAGCTTTGCTGATGCTCTCATTCTCATGCCAAAGTTTGCAACTATACTCAAAGGGTTGTTAAGCAACAAGGATAAGTTAGTCGATATGGCAAAAACCCCATTAAACGAGCAATGCTCGGCGGTCATCCTCAAGAAGCTTCCCGAAAAGCTTGGAGACCCCGGCAAGTTCTTAATCCCGTGTGATTTCTCGGGGATGGTGAAATGCTCCGCCTTGGCCGATCTTGGCGCAAGTATTAACCTCATGCCGCTCTCGATATGGAAAAAACTATCTCTTCCAAAGCTTACATCCACGTGCATGACACTCGAGCTAGCGGATCGTACCACTACTTATCCGCTTGGAATAGCCGAGGATGTTGTCGTGAAAGTGGGAAAGTTCCAATTTCCCACAGATTTTGTTGTTGTAGACTTTGATGCCGATCCACGAGTTCCACTCATTTTGGGTAGAGCTTTTCTAAGAACGAGTCGTGCTCTTATTGATGTGTACGCCGAAGAATTAACCATTCGTGTTGAAAATGAAGAAATCACGTTCAACATTAATCAGGGGTCTAATTGCAACGTTGCTACTATTGATAAAAGATCTGAAAAAATTGATTCAAAACTTTCAAGGTTCACGGTCAAAAGTGTTGCACAAAAACGTTCTGAGCTCAAGGCAACGAACATAGCCCCTGGTTCAAGTGAATGGTTCAAAAGTTGTAATGCAGAAGTTAAGAGTGTTTTTGATTACGATGAACACGAATCTGAGGATACAACGGAAGTGGTAAAAACTGCTAGCTCTAAGAGCACACCACTTGCCCCACCTTCAGAATCGGTTTGTCGTATTGATATTGCCAAAAATCCCACTCTTACTTCCACATCACTCATTTCCGACTCTTCTCCTCCGTTTGAGGAAAGTGATATTTCTAAAGAAGAGTTCGAGGTCTTCTTGTTTGATGCTCAAATTGTTGAGCCCGATGTTGATCCGGGGGGAGATGGCCCGATTTTAGAAAAAATGATTTTTGATGAACCATTGTTTGCTCTCCCCCCAAAGGATGATGTTGTTGTGGAAAAGCCGTCTTATCCTTCCAAGCTCGAGCTCGAGGATGCTTTTCCCGAATTAGAGAGTTTTGTGTTTAATGATCAAGAGGAGAGAAGTGGCAATCCCACTCCTCATCCGGATTATTCACTCTCGGCTTATGAAGCCTTTCGTTTTGATATCGATCATTTGGAAGAGACGGGAAGTGTAAATACCACTCCCCATTCTTATATGTCTCTTCCCGAGTATGATGTATTTCATTTTGATGAAAATGATCGATATCATGAGGAGTTCTCGATTGAACTCCCTTTTGTGATATCTCCTCCTGAATATGATCATTTCTACTTTGATCTGGAGGATGATTCTAGTGTGGGGGGAGGTGTGTTCAAAGATTTACTTCTTGAAGATTTTATCCCAACCCTCCCTCCCGTTGAAGCTGATGACGCTTCTGATGATGAAGAGTTTTACATGATAATAATAAAAATCTTGCTTCTCTTCATCACATATGGTGTGATTGCTCTTTCCATTTTCTCCTACGGGAATGAGGACACCATATTTGACCCCGGTATCGCCCTTAATAGTTTCTTCTATTGAAATACCGCGGGTTTTATCTCATCGGTGTGGAACTTTCTCATGTTCAAGTGTTTATCCAAACAATTTGAATGAAAGTCCGATTGAGATTGGTTTCCACTTGCTTCCCCATGGACAACTGAATTCGGGGTCGAGTCAAGCTAGCGACTCGGTTAACAAAAACAGTAGCACACCATATGGGTTTTCACCCATATTTCTGACTTCTTTCTACTTTCTACCACCCTAGTGTGGGGGAGATGCCCCCCGCTGTTGTATATAATTTTCAAAAAAAAAAAAAAAAAAAAAAAAAAAAAAAAAAGGTTTTAAACCACAAAAATAAAATAAATGGCCCATAATATTTCCCTTTTACGTTCTCAGTTTCGGCATAACAGCCGGTACTTTGAATATTGAGGACAATATTCATTTCTAGTGTGGGGGGAATTCTCACGAATTTAATCACGTATATATACCATCTAATTCCCCCATTTTTGGCCAAATTTTTTTTTTTGGTGTAAGTGTTTTGCACTTACACAACAAATGGTTATCAGTCCACCATGTCTAACACACAAAAGGATTGGCTAATCCAAGAGCAAACGGTTCTTGGTAAAGATATATCAAATCCGTTTACGGCTTACAATTTGCCAAAAATTGTATGGTATTCGACTCACCATATCCTAAAAAGATGAAGAGTTGGCTAGCCCGCAAGATTATGGCTTGTGGTAAAGGCAGTTGGAAAACCATAATTGGTCATCAGCTCACCAAAGATAATAAGTTGTTTTATCTAAGAGTTGGCTAGTCCAGAAGCAAACGGCTTCTGGTAAAGACAAATCAAATCCGTTGGCAGCTGATGATTTGCTCAAAATCATATGGTTATCAGTGTACCATAGTTCTTACTTGAACTGAAACATTTGGCTACTCCAGAGGTGATGGCTTCTGGTAAAGAGATACATCCATCAACTTTTCATAAATAATTGCTAGGGACTAGCAATTGCTCAGTGTGGGGGATTTGATATGTGTCGTTTTACACATATCTTTTCGTCCAATTTTCGAGTCAAAATAACCAAAAACACTTTAAAACGATCAAATAATGTTAAATATCTTTGAAATGTGTTTTTGTGTTTTCCATATGCAAAATGATTGAAAAAGATTGAAAAACAAACAAATTTGCATAAATGGCAAGTCTAGTCCCTCAAGCTTGAAAAAGAAAATTAAAAAAAAAAATAATAATAATAATAATAAAAAATAAATTTTTGGTCCTTGGAATAATAAGCTTGGCAAGAATTGGTCCTTGAGGTTTACATGTTTACAACTTTGGTCCTTGTGTTTGATTTCATTTATCCTAAACTTTAACAACCGGATCCTCAATCCTTTTTACCCACCAGCCCAAAATAAACTCCAAGCCCACACCCACTAACCATAAACAATCCCGGGTCAAACCCAAAAACCCAATCCCCACTTAAATATAACACCGGGTTCCAATAGTCAAACCCCCAATCCTTTATAGTCAAAATCCCTAACACCTTTGTCTTCTTCCCCTCACATGCTTTCCCGCCCAAGAACAACCAGACAATCCCCCATCACTTTCCCCCACCTCTCCCCAAAACTTTCATCTTTTTACCACCTTCCCCATTCCCCAACACTGCTACCCTTCCCCTTATACCTTCCCCATCATCCACCTCATCAATCCGTGTGAGTTAGTGGGCGCCAAGACCAAAATCAAGAGCTGAGATCATTTCTTTTTAATCCTACGGTTGGAAATTGCTTCCAAGTAGCACAAAGATGAAGCCAAAGCTGTTTTCTCACACAGAAGAAACACAACCAAGTGAAGACCCCTAGTTTAGCACTTAGTATAAATAGGGTAGGATAGTCTCATTTGGAGGCAGGATTATTTTAGCTTTTATTTCGAGGTATTGTAATTTTAATTTTACTCAGTTTATTATCTTTTTATCTTGTACGTTAACTATTATCAATGAAAGCCTAAGTTTTTTTTTCTTTTTTGGTCAACGTATGGTGTTTGAATTAAGGTTAAAATTTGTTTGTATGTTTGTAACGATTTGCTTCGGTTAGAATTTGGATTGAACTAGTTTGAGTGTTGTTTGTTTGTGACGAGTTGCTCCGGTTAGAAATTGTTGCCTCGGTTAAATTGTAGTTTAAGTTATTGTTTGTGATTGTTAGAATTAGCTGCTTCGGTTTGTTATTGCTTAAGATTGTGTTTATGTTGCTTATTTTACCTTAACCTGCTACTCCATCTCAAACTCACCTTTGCAAAAAAAATAAAAATAAGATCTGTTGTCTTTTTTAGCTTGCAAAAGCTTATTAAAAGCTTTTGAGAAAAAGTTCTTTTTTTAAGTTTGTCATATCTGTGTTAAAGTAAGTTGCAAGAGTAAAAATTGAAAAAAAAAAAAATAGTTCATAAAGTGCAAGAGGTGGGATTCGAACCCCAGACATCTTGCTCAGCAAAACCCCAACACACCCTCACGTTACCAACTGCGCTAGGCTTTTAATTAGTTAACCTTTACAAAAATTTCTATTTAACATTAGCTTGTTTTGTCTTGCTTTAAACTCATTTAAGCTGTATTGCTTTTAAACAGCTTATTTCAATAAGCTGTTTCACCTTTATTATTTTTCCTAGTTTACTTTTACTTCAAAGTAGTTACTCAAAAATTTCCAGATTTTTCGCAATAGTTTAAGTATTTTTAATCATTTAAATTCTTTTAAGTAGTTTTTAATTCGTAGTAAATTAAATATTAATCAGAAAAATATAATCCTTTTTTTTAAAAAAAAAAATTTCTTTTATAATCTAGAGTGTAGGAAAATTAATTTGATACCCGTAGGATTTATATATCTTAGATTTTACGTTTTAGTTTGGTACGTTTACGTTTTTAATCACGTTAATTGTTTTTAGTTGTATTTTATTTCCTAGCATATTTATTGTTTTACGTAGTTGTAATCCAAATCCAAAATCTCTCAAATTTTTATATCTCAAACACGATTCACAAACCCGATCTCACAAATTCCATTCAACTCTCATCGGGGATAACGAACCGGGTCACACATACTTCACTTGTGTTTCCTTGGAAATAAATATGACTTGATTTTAACCGATCACTTGTATAAGCTCTAAAGAGAACCAAATACTCTACGCTTAGCATTTTCATTTGCACAAATCGTAAAACCTTAGTCTAATCGTTAAGGAAGCAGGCAGATAAACACTCTGGTAGAGTCGGGATTCCCTTTGTTCTAACCTAATCAAGACTAAACACTTTTTTATGTGCAAAGCACTTCTTTTTCGTGCAATTTCTTATTTAAAAACGAAAAAAAATTAAAAATTTTGGTCAAAAACGGGGGTACTAGGGCACTAGAAGGTACACATATGATCAAATTCGCCAGAATTCCTCTCCACACTTAGAATTGAATATTGCCCTCAATATTCAAAGTACCGGCTATTATGCCGACACTTAGAACGTAAAAAGGTAATACTAATAGCCAAGTGTGTGAAAAATTCTCTTTTTCACAAACAGGATTAATAAGATATCCCTAGATAATCGTTAGCAAAAAGATCGGATATTGGGCGGCTGGATTGAAAACAGGCGCATCAATCATCATGATCTCAGGGAAACCTGAATATAAGAGCAAACAACACACAAAAGCAAAGCACAGTAGAGGAATCCCCCCACACTTAGTGTCAGAAAATAGAAAGAAGTCAGAAACATGGGTTGTCACCCATGAAGTGCTAATGTTTTTGTTAACCGAGTCACTAGCTTGACTCGACCCCGAATTCATTGGTCCATGGGGAAGCAAGTGGAAGAGAAAATCTTCATCGGACTTTCATTCAAGATGTTTGGATAATCATTGAATTCTAATGAAAGTTCCAAACCGATGAGATACATCCGGCTCAAAAGAATGATAAATGGAGATGCCGGGGTCAAAAATGGTTTCTTCACTCCCGAACGAGTGAAGGAAAGGACAAGTCACCGTATAGGTGAAGAAAGGTAGAAAAACTCGAACGACATATGTGAAGTCAATATAATGGAGATCCTCAAAGGGAAATGTCACATATGTCGGAGAAAGAATGTCCTTTTGAATCCCGGGATTAAGAATTGAGGTCATATCATCAAGTTTTGAAATAATAGATTCCTTGACCTCATCGTTCTCTAACACTTTATCAAAAAGAGGATTTACGTTGCTAGAAAAGTATTCGTCATCAAATTCAAAAAGATAGTTCGAATAGACTTTGATACTTTCATTTGGAACGTCCTCATCAGAAAGTGATTCGTCATCACTAGAGGAAAAATCATCGTTGGATTTAAAAAGAGGGTTAGAGAAAATCCCGGAAGAATCCTCTGAAGTGTAAAGAGGATAATCATCACAAAAAGACCAATCACATTCACTGTCGGATGTATCCTCGGACTCACTTGGGATTGGGAAAAGGTTCTCAACACTAGACTTTATGAATTCGTCCGATTCCTTTTCAGGAACAGTGCTAAGATGCTCATCCCCCATAATGAGAGAGTCCTCGGAGTCCATAGTCGGTAAAATGGATGTGCTTGCAATAGACTGAGGGAGTTGAGAAATGATATCGCTCAAAGGAATAACACTCTCCTCGTCGTCCTCCTCATCATTATTGCTAGCATAAATGGATTTTATACGTTCCATTTGCTCTTCTGCTAGCAATTCTGCAATACTCTTGTCTTCCTGATTTTTCTTTACGGGTGTGATTGCAGCTGACGAATTCTCATAATATTCCTTCATTTGAATAGTATCCTCATCATCTTCATCGAGAATGGAAGCCGTGAGAAATTTGGAACGCCTTTCAGCAGCTCGTTCTTCGGCTAGTAATTCTCCCATAGATTTTTCATGAGGATGAATGATGGAATACTATGGGGGTTGGAAATTGTCAAAACCGGAAGTATTATACCAAGGATTAGGTTATTGATTCCACGGTTGACATTGATAATCGTCATGAGGACCCCCACAATTTGCACAAGGAATATTCGGAACATTTTGAAACCATATATCATTGAAATTTTGATAGCACGGTTCTTGCTCAAATGAATTCTGAGGAGGGTGGTTGAAATCGTTTTGAAAATTTGAATAAGTGAATGTATTTTCGTTTTCAAAAGTGCAACATATACAAAGTCCATGAGTAAACCCACATTCCTTGTAAAAACATCGTTCACAAAGTGAATCATCTCCCAACGGATCTTTATAATGAAAACAGTGATAGTCGAGTGACGACATAAGAATTAAACATTAAAGAGGGATAAGAAGATAGAATTAAACGGTTTAAGAGGATAAAGAAGAAAAATGAAAGAAAATATTTTTAGGTTTTTTTTTTTTTGAACACTTTTTTTTTTTTTTTTTTTTTTTTTTTTTTTTTTGAACACTTTAAGAAAAGTGTTTGTGATTTTTCAAAATTTGGATTTTATAAGAAAATATATACAAAATAAAAATGATAACTTCATGAGGAAGGATCTTCAAGTCACTAATCGTTTAAACCTCAACGATATTGTCGCAACACAACCTCCCCGGCAGCGGCGCCAAAAATTGATCCGTATAAAAATATATATCGGATACGCGTGATACGCGGGAAATGACAAGCCAACCCTTTAGGACAAAGGTTAACGAGAAAAACCCGTGAATACGATATGAGATACCGGGCAAGTGTTACTCGGGTCGTTTCCCGACGAGGTGTGAATCGAGGATTTCGTGTAAGGTTTGGAATTAAAGTGCTTGAACGATGGAATTTGGATTTCTATGTTTTTATAATTCTAATTGAGATATGAAAAGCAAATATACAAAGAAAATAAAGGAAAAAATCAAGTTACGCTAAAAAACGCAAACCGGGAACTTAAAACGAGCTTTAAAAAGTGAAATCTTCAAAAATTAACCCTACGGATGCAAATCTAATTTTCCTAAGTCCTAAATGATAAAAGAAAATTTTGAAAAAAAAGAATTATACATATATTTTTTTATTTTTATTTAATTTAATATGAATTAAAAACTGAATTTAAAAGAAAAATAAATTAAAAATACTAAATGAAAATGGAAAATTATGAAAAATTACAGGAAAGTGCTTAAAGATATTCTAGTCCTAGGAAAAATAAAATCACTGAGCCAGCTTATCCAGATAAGCTGGTAATAAGCAAATGTTGGCTGATAAGCAAATGAGGAAAAATGGGTTAAATAAAAAGGAATGCAAAGATATAACTGAAAAAGACCCTAGGGCAGTTGGTGTTGTGTGAAGGTGAGGTCTCAGGTTCGACCCCTGGACCTCAATTTTTTGAAAACTATTTTTTTTTCATTTTTCTTTTTACAAACCTATTAAGCACAAATGAATAAGCATTTTTATAACTACAACTATTATTAAAAACTTACAATAAGCTTAGAAATAAGCAAAGTAGACAGATCAGTAATGGATTAGGCATGACAAGCTAGGGCTAGGTACTAATAAGCTATTAAGCTAACTAAGCTTTATAAAGCAAACTAGAATAAGCTAAATTTACTGAAAACAATCTAAAATAAGCCAAACAACTCAAAATAAGCAGAACACATGAGGAAATAAGCACTTAAGAAGAACTGAGTATTAGGTTCTGTGGTGCAGACCTAAATCAGTCCAGAGGGCAATCTTTGGGCTTATTTAGAAGCATTAAAATCGATCTCAACAACCACAAAAGCTGCAATTCCTAAAAGTTCATATATCTAAAAGCTCAAAAACAGAAAATTCAGACTAGAAGGGCTTAAAAGAAGCTTAAAAATAAGCTGAGAACAAGTGAGTTGGGCCAAAAGTACACTGATGTGCAGGGCAAAACATATGCTACTGAGGCAGTTTCAAGCTTATTTTTGAGCTTCTTTATAAGATCCAAATACTACAAAAGATGAAAATCTATAAAGTTCATATAGCTAAAAACTTAAAAATAGAAAATCAACTAAAAAGAGCTTAATCATGAGCTTTTACACTGACCTGGAAGGTGCTGCTCAGTTGAATGGCTACTGCAATACTAATTTCACTGAAATGATTAAAAATCCTTCAAAACATATAGAAACAAGGCAGACTCTTCAAGTGTGGCTTAATGCAATATAATGTACATAAAAACACCAAAAACTAACAAGATCACTAATCAATTCATGGAAATTTAAACATGGGCAGTAAAGGGCAAAACTATGAACATTCTAACTCAAACTTTCTAATCCTTATAAATCACCTAAAAACTACTCAATTTCAGCTTCTAATGATCAAATTAAGTTTAACAAAAGTAACCAAAGTGACCAATGAACAGTATAATCTTATTTTTACCCATTTTGAGTCCTGACCCAAACAGTCCTTTGAAACTGATTTGGGAATTTAAAACTAGATAATTCCTGATTAAGCTATATTTTCAAAAAACAGATGGTTTACCAACTAAATTAAAACCTAAAAAGCACTAAACAACCCCAATAAGCACTAGGATTAATGCAAATAAGCAGTTTGACTTTTTTGTTGACTTTTTGACCTTTGGAATTAAAAACTGAGTAAGCAAAAGGGAACTCACAATAAGCTAAAATTAGCTTATATAAGCTTAATGAAACAGAGAAAAGAGCTTTTGAAGTTTAAGCAACAACTAATTTGAATTACTGAATTAAACTTGAACTTGAATTACAACTAAAACAGTACAAGGCTGTTGAAATTTAACTGAGACTGAAATTAAAGTTACAATAATATAAAATTAAGCTGACCTTAAAACTTATCTAAATTCGACTAAAGAAACTATATTAAGCTACTCTACATTACACTACTCCTAACCAGTCTTCTGTGTATGTGTGAGGAAGTGTTTTATATCTTCAAAAAGCTCCTCTGGTCTCTATGGGCAAATCCCACCCCTTGGATTAGCTTAAATCAATCTCAACCTTCCATTTGAGTTTTGGCGAGAACAATGGTTGGTGGATTTCCAGCTTGGCATTGGTAGTGGAAATGAGTTGACTTTGCGCATGGGAGGGGGAAGGTGGCTGTGGCAGAGGAGACAAGGATGTCTGGGGACATGGTTGTGTGGGATTGCTTTTCTGGGGAAAGGGGAAAGCGGGAAAAGGAGAAAGGTGGGAGGGTTGACTTTTTTTTGACCCCGTATTAGCTAAAGGGGTACGGGTTGGGTTACGGGTTGGATAATGGGATTGGGCTGGGATTATTGGTTGGGCTAGGAAATTGGGATTTGGTTTTATTTTTAGGTTTTAGGTTTAGGGTAAATTAGGTTTAGGGTAAATTAAGTTTAGGGTAAATTAAGTTTAGGGTAATTAGGTTTAGGGTAAATTGTGAAAATAGGATTTTTGGTGTCGGGTTCGTTTTTCCATGCTCATTCCAATGCCCTATCCTGATATTGACTTTGACTTTTCTTTTCTTCATTAAATGCTCAAATGGTGTCGAGTCGATCCGACAATGTCCATTTTTGCTCTTTTTCCCATCCAAGCTCGGTTTTGTCCATTTTTTGCTCTGTTTTCAATCCTTTTGTACCTAAAATACATAAAAACACAAACCAAGGATATCTACAGTATAAATTGGTATATTTGGCTGTTTTTAGCTTTTTTTATGTATTATATGGGCATAAAATGATGAGTAAATAGACACTCATCAACACCTCAGGACATGAGAAGGCCATTCAGATTAGAAGAGGAATTCCCAAGACATCCTCTCAGTCTACTGAGTCCACATCTGCTATCAAATGCAAAATTTGTGGTAGCTCAGTCCACTCAACCACTGACCATGAATCAATTGTTACTTTTAAGAAGGCTACTAAAGCCAAGCCCTCCAAAAAGAGGGGTCCTAGAAAGAACTAACTCAGTTTACCATTTGTGCAGAGACATGCCAGGGAGCCAGTTTGGCATCTAGATAGTGGATGTTCAAGGAGCATGACTGGTGTGAAAGAGTATCTGCACAAATATGTAGAAGAACCAGGACCCAAGGTGGTATTTTCTGATGCAAAGTACAAAGTTCAGTTTGATGATAAACAAGGAACCATCTTCAATGCAAATAAGGAAGTTGTCCTTATTGCACCAAGAAGACAAGATGTTTATGTGTTAGACATGTCCAGTCTAACTCAGAATGGAACTTGTCTCTTTGCTAAGGCCACTGAAACCCTCAACTGGCTTTGGCATAAGAGACTCTCCCATCTGAACTTCAAAAACATAAACAATCTTGTGAAACAAAACAAGGTCCTTGGCTTACCATCACTTGTGTTTTCAAAGGATAAACCCTGCTCTGCCTGTGAAAAGGGTAAACATCATAGAGCATCCTTTAGAACCAAAACAAACTTTTCCATCAGAAACTGCCTTCATCTTCTCCATATGGATCTCTTTGGGCCCATCAGTCCTAGATCCATTAACCATGAGAAGTATACTCTGGTCATTGTAGATGAATACTCAAGATACACTTGGGTTTACTTCCTGACCAAAAAGAATCAGGCAGCTGAAACTATAATGTCCTTTGTCAGGAACATTGAAAATTAAAATGACATTAAAGTCAAACAGATTAGGACTGACAATGGGACTGAGTTCAGAAACCAAGAGCTTGAAAGTTTCTATGATGAGAAAGGTATTTCCCAAAATTTTTCCTCTCCTTACACACCTGAACAAAATGGTGTTGCTGAAAGGAAGAATAGAACACTCATTGAAGCTGCCAGGACAATGCTAAATGGATCAGTCCTTTCCAAACACTTTTGGACTGAAGCAGTCAAAACTGCCTGTTATACACAAAACAGATCCATCATTGTCAGGAGACATATCAAAACCCCATATGAGTTATTCAAGGGAAGAATCCCTGACATCAACTACTTTCATGTCTTTGGGTGTCCTGTGTTTATTCATAATCACAAGGTGAGAGGATCTAAACACACTCCTTGTGTTAGAGATACTTTGAGTATATGCTAAGTAGCACGCGGAATTTACTACAAAGCACTTAGAAGATATTGTTTGTGTAATGTATGAATGTAACAGTGAATGAACAATGAATAAACAACCAAATAGCTTCAATATTATTAATACGAGTGATCTTTGAACTATCACTAGGGTTTTACAACCTTGAAGCTTTCCACAAAGATACGTATGACTGGGATACTAAAACCCTAACCTAGGATCTCCTTTTATATCACAAGGAGTCCTTTACAAGTAAACTAATATTCATATCAATATATAATAATAAGATATACATCAAATCTATTCTATATATATCCACACGCGTTTCTGTCTTCATCACATAATCAATGCTAACCATCTGTACTAGCAGTACTAACTCAGTTAGTACTGCTGGTGTAATCTTTAGCAGTTGTAACTTTATACCTGGCAGTACTAACTGTTGGTTTAATTCCCAACAATCCTCCCCTAAACTTATGATTTCTCTGTAAATCACTAAGTTTTTCGAATTAAACTCCAACATTGATGATTGGGGGGGGGGGTGGAATTCTTTCAAACACTTATCTCTGATTTTGAATCACTTCAGTATTTTTTTCACATTTAAGCTTTGAAGAAACCATAACAGCAAGCACTCCAGCACTTAACTTCATCAGAATCAATCAATCTTTGAATCTGCTCTGCATAAACACTTTCTTTTTCCTCTGCTTATCCTTCCCTGAGTCACATAATCATCTTGAACTAACTGAACATCAAAATCTTGATCAAACTGAGCAATTTTCCTCTAATATGAGCAATTTTCCTCCCCTGTTTGGAAGAATCCTCACCATCACTTGAACATGAACTTATGATTCTTGAGCTCAGCCTCCAATGTGACAAGTTGTACAAGTTTTCATCAATTCTTTTTAGTTTCAAACTGCTCTCATCACTTCCAGATGTGTTACCTCCTGAGAGAGGTGAATCATAGAGCATAGACTCAGTACCAAAGCTAGTTTGAACTTGCAGTACAAACTGTTTATCAAAAAGTTTCAAAGAGAAGTATAAACTTTGGAGCAAAATTTTTGAAAGAGCAGTATAAACTCAATATTGGATTTGAAAACATTACTGCCCATTTATAGTTTTTAGCAAACAATCAGCTATCAACGGATTTGATGTGTCTTTACCAAGAGCCGTTTGCTTTGGACTAGCCAACTCTTTGCTGTGAAGTATGGTGAGGTGATTACCATCTAGTTTTTGGTAAACTATCAACCATAAACGGATTTGAGAAGTCTTTACCAAAAACCGTTTGCTCTGGACTAGTTGGTTCTTGATGTGGGTTAGACATGGTGAACCAATTACCATTTGTTGTGTGCAAAGATCACACACTTCAAGCAACAAATCACCATAGTTTTCCAAAGCATAACACAGTTAAAACACAATCCATCTCAGAATGCTTTCTCAACCTGTAAATGTTAGTCCAAAACCAAAGAAAACACAAAACATAGTATTTTCTATTTGACAGTTATCAAAAGTGACTAACACATTTATATAAGCAGTACCAAAATTTGTTCAAACAGTACAAACTATACACAACTAGCAGTACAAAATCCTTTTATAACAAAAACACTTAGACATTTAACTTTCAAGGGTTAAGCATTCCAATACCTGTAACCAAGTACTGAAACCTCCCCACATCAAAACCTTTAGTTAGTATGTCAACAAAGTTGTCATCTGTATGAATTTTGACAACTTGAACTAACTTCTTTTCATGACAGTCTCTTATAAAGTGATGTCTAATTTCAATGTGTTTAGTTTTTGAATGTTGAACTGGATTTTTAATTATACACATTGTACTGCTATTGTCTATGAAAATAATTGTGTTCAAGAAATTATACCTATAATCAAGTAACTGATTCTGAATCCAAAGAAACTGACAACCACCAGTTGCAGACTTCTTATCCATACTAGCACCAGCATAATCACTATCTAAATATGCCACTAAATCAAATGGAGAGTCTTTAGGATACCACAGACCTAAGTTTGGTTGACCTTTAAGATACCTAAATGTTCTCTTCACTGCTGTCAAATGAGACACCTTGGGAGTGACTTGAAATCTTGCACAAGCACATACTGCAAACATAATATCAGGTCTGGATGATGTGAGATACATCAAAGACCCAATCATAGACCTGTATGTGTGTACATCCACAGCTTCACCACTTTGATCTTTCAAAAGCAAATGTGTCTCCTTATCAACAGGTGTACTAGCAACTTTAGCATCTGTAAACTGAAACTTCCTCAATATTTCAACTACATATTTATCTTGAGAGATAAATATTCCTTCTAGTTTCTGCTGTGCTTATAGTCCCAAAAAGAAAGTAAGCTCACCCATAGAGCTCATCTGGAACTGATCCTTCATTAATTTTTCAAACTCTTTGCACATCTCCTTCTTGGTAGAACCAAAGATGGTATCATCCACATATACTTGAACCAATAAGATATCACCCTTGTTTTTCTTGATAAAAAGATTCTCATCAATCTTGCCTCTATGGAACCCATTCTTCAATAGATAAGTAGCCAGATTTCCATACCAAGCTCTTGGAGCTTGATGCAAGCCATAGAGAGCTTTCACCACCTTGTACACTTTGTCAGGATAATCAGGATCAATGAATCTTGGAGGTTGAGAAACATAAACCTCCTCATCAATAGTGCCATATAGGAAAGCACTCTTTACATCCATCTGGTATACCATGAAACCCATAAATGAAGCATAAGCTAGAAAAAGCCTTATTGCCTCAATTCTTGCAACATGAGCAAAAACCTCCTCATAATCAATTCCCTCTTCCTGAGTATAGCCTTGAGCCACAAGCCTTGCCTTGTTCTTTATCACTATACCTCTTTCATCTTTCTTTTTTCTGAATACCCACTTAGTACCAATAACCCTCATGCCCTTTGGCAAATCAACTAAGACCCATACCTTCTGAATCTTGAATTGAAGCAGTTCTTCTTGCATTGCTTCAACCCAACTTGAGTCTTCTAATACTGTTAATACAAATACCGTATCAAAAACGTTATTTATATTCTTCGATCTTTTCTTGGTTTTGTTAATGACAAATAAAAGGAATATCTTTTAGCAAATAATAAATACTAGCTTAAGTCTCTTAAGTACACATTTTACACTTTATTTTACACTTCACATAATAACCAAGAATTACAAGTTTGCTTATTTAGTAACTTGTTTCCTTAAAAGGAAACTTTAATTCTAAAATCATTCCATGACATCATTGCATACATCACATATAATATCTTTGTTAGATCTTGATATATCTTGTTTAGATTTACAAGTTACATAGTTGACATTTGATGATTTGGTAAGATATGGAAGATTTGGAAAGATACACCAAATCCCTTAGCTGTCATCTCCCACGGATCCAAGTCCAATGAAGGACGGATCCCTATTGTGGGATCCGTGAGCTGGATATCAGCTTGCCTATAAATAGCAAGCTGATCATTTGGCTTTCTCATCACTCATATAGCTAAAACACATATATTCATTCAGTACATATCTTACTAACATCATTCATAGTTGCATTTCATTTTGATCTTTCATTTTGTAGAAGAGAGATCAAGCTTTCAAGGATCTACAGAACCGTAATCCTTTAGTTGCATTACTGTGTGATATTGTAGTTTGTTTCACACATCATATCTATCATTTGTAATCAGTAAGTGTGGTTAGTGCTTTAGTCCTCAAAGCACAAAGAGTGTAGGGAGTGGTTGTACCCTTGTAAAGAACTCGACATCTAGCTTAGTGTCGGTAAAGTAAATAGGCGACGTCAGGTTGGTTCTACCTTGTGAAAGAACCTGGTGTTTAGCTTAGTACCGGAAAAGGAAGTAAGCGACGTGTAAAGGTTTTCTCCGCCTAGGAAAGGAGTTTGTTTCTTAGTGAAAGATAAACTCTCGAGTTGGAAGCTCGGGGAGTGGAGTAGGGCAAGGAAGAGAGTCCTTGTAGCCGAACCACTATAAACAACAGTGTTGTGTGGTTTGATCTTTCCTCTCTTTATCTTTTGTTTACATTGTGTGATTATTTATTTGTGATTGTTTCCTTTGAATTAACATATAGTAACAAAGCAAATAAAACTTGAAAAACGGTTAAAACTATTCAACCCCCCTTCTAGTTTTCCACAATTGGCATCAGGAGCTACGTTACTTAAGATTTTAAAAATATATTGTATTTTAAAACTTAAAACGATCCATGGATTTTGAAAACTTTAAAGATGGGCAATCTATGCAGAGACCACCTCTATTTGAACCAAATTGTTTTATTTATTGGAAAAATCGCTTTGAGACTTATGTAAAGTCAAAGGATATAGATCTATGGTATATAATAGTTGATGGTGATTACAAACCTATTAGTAATAATATTTCGGGTGGTCGGGATGAAGGAGCTTCTCTTACTCGTCACAGTGATGAGCAAAAGAAACTAATTGCCAAAAATAATGAAGCCAAAATGATGCTTTATAATGCCTTACCTAAGAAAGAATATGAAAGAGTTTTTATGTGTAAAACGGCTAAGGATATTTGGCAATCTCTTATTATCACACATCATGGGAACTCACAAGTAAAAGATAACAAAATTGATCTTCTTGTCCAACAATACGAACAATTTGTTATCTCTGAAGATGAGACCATTGATAGTGTGTTTGCTAAGTTCAATACTATTATTACATCACTTAAAGCACTTGACGAATCTTTTTCTAGTAAGAATTTTGTCAGGAAATTTCTAAGAGCACTCCATCCGAAATGGAGAGCAAAGGTGACAGCTATTGAAGAATCTAAGGATCTCTCAAGCATGACACTGGATGAGCTCATAGGAAACCTAAAAGTTCACGAAATGATTATGGAAAAAGACTCGGAAATTGTCAAAGGCAAAAAGGAGAAGATTAAGTCTATTGCCTTGAAAGCCAAAGCCGAGTCAAGTGACGATGATGAATCTTGTTCAAACAATGATGATGAAGAGTATGCTATGGCCGTGAGGGATTTCAAGAAATTCTTCAGGAGACGAGGAAAGTTTGTAAAACCACCTCGTGATGAAAAGAAATACTCTCGAAAAGATCGTGACGATAAGAAAGGTAAGGTTGATAGGAAATGCTATAGGTGTGGTGACTCCAGTCACTTAATAGGAGAATGTCCAAAGCCTCCAAAGACCAAGTCTCAAAGAGCCTTCGTTAGTGGAGCTTGGAGCGATAGTGAAGGAGATGATGATGATGAGCCTAAGAACAACGAAATTGCCCTTATGGCTAATGACACAGAAGAGGTACATTCTGATTCATACTCCTCTATAGATGACGAAACCTTAGAAGTAGAATATAACAAACTGTGTGACGTCACTTTAAAAATCATAAACAAAAACAAATTTTTGAAAACAAAGACAACACTTTTAGAAAATGAAGTATTTTGGCTTAAAGAAAAAGCAATACGAATTGAAAAAGGTAAAGATAGTAAAGAAACGTGTGTGTCTTGTCAAGAACTAAAACTTGAACTAGAAACCTTAAAAACCACACAGGAAGAATTAATCAAACAAAATTCAAAGTTTAAAAAGTTTGATAAAAACATAAGTTGTGCAGATGAAATAATGAAAATGCAAAAACTACCTCATGATAAAACAGGACTAGGCTTTATGAAACTAGGAACCTTAAGTGACCATAAGGAACAGACTGTGAATAAAACTGTTTCAACCAAGTTAGACAGTCACGGATCCGACGGATCCAATAATTTGGATCCGCCAGTTATACCCAAGGGATCCGCGGGTACTGAGGCTGAACAGAAGGTTCACAAAGTCGACCGTTCTGAGTTTGTTAAAGTTACTAAGAAACCTAACAGTAATATAACCAATAATAAACATAAATCAGCAGTATCTTTAGGAAGAGGTCAAGCTAGAAATGAATATAGAGTTAAAAAGGATCAACAAAGACCTCAAATGAGTTTTCCCAAACACCCCTTTCCAAAGAGTATAGTTAATCCATAACACACTTATCAAAATAATTGGAACCAAAACATGCCTAGAAACTTTCATGGTCCTAATTATATGCCGTGGAACAATTGTCCACCATTTCAGTACATAAACCATGATAATGTCATGTTTAACCCAAACGGACCCATGAGATATTGGGGACCAAATGCTTGAGTCTTTTATGAACTTAGGTATGCTTGAAAGTTGATCTTGAACCTGATGAGTGGATCAAAGATAGTGGGTGCTCAAGACACATGACGGGAAACAAAAATCTTTTCTCAACCTACCAAGTGTATGACGGAGGTAATGTCACATTCGGTAGCAAGCTTAAAAGTAAAATCATCGGAAAATGTACAATATCTCATGACTCTCTATCTATTGATGATGTTGCTCATGTAGATAATTTAGGATTTAATTTACTTTGTATAAGTCAATTATGCCGCAAAAAGTATAACGTCCTTTTCAGTGAAAATGGAAGTAAAATACTTAAAGATGGCATAACCGTAGGAAAAAGGTGTTTTAAAGAATAATGTCTATGTTATGAAATTAGATAAAACACCTAAAGATAAGTTATGTCTTACCTCCCTGGACGAAAACTCAACTCTATGGCATCGACGCTTAGGTCATGCTAATATGAGGCTTATTCAATCTTTGTCATTCAAAGAACTCGTTAGGAACCTACCCAAGTTGAAATATGACCAACACTTTTGTGATGCTTGCAAAATTGGGAAACAAGTACATAATAGCCATAAGGCTAAAAACATGGTATCTACATCTAGATGCCTAGAATTATTACATATGGATTTGTTTGGCCCGTCGGCTATACAAAGTTATGGAAGAAATTTTTACACTTTAGTCATAGTAGATGATTACTCTAGATATACATGGACAAAATTTTTGAAAACTAAAAATGAGGCATTCGATAAATTTGAAATTCTAAGCAAGAAAATTCAAAATCAAATAGGAATTAACATAGTATCTATTAGAACTGACCATGGTCGAGAATTTGACAATGAAATCCAATTTGGAAATTTTTGTGATAATAATGGAATAACTCATAATTTCTCGGCTCCTCGTACATCTCAATCTAATGGTGTAGTAGAACGTAAAAATAGAACAATTCAAGAAATGAGTAGAACTATGTTAAATGAACAAAACATACCTCAAAAGTTTTGGTGTCACGCTGTAGATACTTCCACATATATCCTAAATAGAGTTTTAATTAGACAATTTTTAAATAAAACTCCCTATGAAATTTATCGAGGCAAAAAGCCTACATTAGGATATTTTAGAGTTTTTGGAAGCAAGTGCTTCATTTTGAACACAAAGGATTATCTCACCAAGTTCGACCCAAAGTCGTATGAAGGTGTATTTCTTGGGTACTCACAAAACAGTAAAGCATACATAGTGTTAAACAAGGAAACATCAAGAGTCGAGGAATCGTTGAACGTAACATTCAACGAAAGTCCACCTCCCTCTAAGACATCACCTTTGGTAGATGATGACTTAGTTGAAAATCAAATGGCTAATGATATAGAAAATATTGAAAATGACAATGAACCCGTAAAAGGAGAAATAGTCAATATTAAAGAAACTAAAAGTCATCCATTAGAAAACGTCATAGGAAAACTTAATGAAAGAACATTAAGATCCAAAGCTCAAAATGAAAGCAATTATTTTTGTTTTATTTCAACGGTTGAGCCTAAAAATATAAACGAGGCAATAAAAGATGAATCTTGGGTAATTGCTATGCAAGAAGAACTAAATCAATTTATTAGAAATGATGTTTGGACATTGGTCCATCCACCTAAAAACCAAACCATAATCGGCACCAAATGGGTCTTTAGAAATAAAATGGATGAAAATGGTATTGTATCTAGAAATAAAGCTAGGCTAGTAGCTCAAGGCTACAATCAACAAGAAGGTATAGATTACGATGAAACCTTTGCACCCGTAGCTAGACTTGAGTCTATTAGGATATTACTTGCATATGCATGTGCACATGATTTTAAGTTATTTCAAATGGATGTCAAAAGTGCTTTCTTAAACGGTTTTATAAATGAAGAAGTATATGTTGCACAACCTCCCGGCTTTGCCGACTTCGAAAAACCAAATTATGTTTTCAAACTTAAGAAAGCTTTATACGGACTTAAGCAAGCACCAAAGGCTTGGTATGATCGACTTAAGACCTTCCTAGTTGACCATAAGTATACCATGGGCCTAGTAGACAATACTCTCTTCACCAAGAAAAAGGGATCACATATTATCATAGTCCAGATATATGTGGATGACATTATATTCGGTTCAACTTGTCAAGAGTTATGCGACAATTTCTCAAAAATCATGCATGACGAGTTTGAAATGAGTATGATGGGGGAACTAAACTTTTTCTTAGGTCTCCAAATAAAACAATTAGAGGATGGGATATTCTTCAACCAATCAAAGTATATCAAAGATATGCTTAAGAAGTTTGGTCTTGAAGACTCAAAACCCATGAGAACACCCATGTCCTCCGAAACCAAACTCACAAAGGATGAAGAAAATGAATCCGTAGATTGCACTAAATATAGAGGAATGATTGGTAGTTTACTCTATCTTACGGCTAGTAGGCCTGACATTATGTTTAGTGTTTGTCTATGTGCACATTTTCAAGAAGATCCAAAAATGTCCCATCTTGAAGCCGTTAAACGGATATTTAGGTACATCAAAGGTACTACACACTTAGGATTATGGTATCCCAAAGGAACGGGTGTAGAAACCATAGTGTATACCGACTCAGATCATGCCGGTGACTATGTTGATAGGAAAAGTACTAGCGGTATTTGTACTTTTGTAGGATATTGTCTCACATCATGGTTCGCTAAGAAACAAACTGCCCTCGCAATCTCAACAACAGAGGCAGAGTATGTGTCTGCAGGAAAGGCGTGTCAACAAGCACTATGGATGAAACAAGCTCTCGTCGACTATGGAATTGAACTCAACAACATTCCCATTCTTTGCGACAACAAAGGTGCTATCGATCTAAGCAAAAATCCAGTCCAACACGCTAGAACCAAACATATTGAAATACGCCATCACTTCCTTCGCGACAATGTACAGAAGGGAATCATCTCAATTGAGAAAGTTTCCTCAGAGGACAACATTGCCGATATTCTCACAAAACCACTTAAACGAGAACCTTTCAACTATCTTAGACTTGGATTAGGATTAATGGAACCTAGTGATTAGGTAAAACATTAGTGTAAATATTAGTTTAACCACACTCGACACTAAACCAAAAATTGCGTTCTGTTCCGCGGATCCAATCGATAACAAGGACGGATCCTTTGTTTTGGATCCGCCGGATCCGTCGCAATCACCCTACTGTATTCGACACACACTCAATCTCCATCACAATTTAGACCATTTTCTTCCACAAATTTGTGCTTCTAACACCACTGTAAGTATTCTTATCATATTTATACTCCTGATCTGCGTCTAGGATTTCTATTTCATGCACAAAACCAAAACTTGGGGTATATGCATAATTTTTGAAAAATCATGAAGCATATTTACTGCATTACACTTAAAAACATGTTTTTCTTAGTTAGGAATTACATCTCATAGCACATTGTCTTAATTTAACAAAAACCCCTTGAAAATTTTCTTACTAAAACCTTCTAACGACTAGGTAAAATGATCTTTTTGAACATTGTTCATACAAATGCAAAAACGTTATCTTTTAGACATCACTTGCATAATGTCTCTTGAATGCTAAAGGGAATACATAATTAATATGTATTTTCGGGTACATTCAACCGTAGCTACATTGAAATAGGAGCGTTTGGGTTATCTCTCTCTTTTTTTTTTTTTTTTTTTTTTTTTTTACACAAAACTTGCATAAAATAAATTTTCATGCATCAAAAAGGGTCGAGATAACCGCACCTCCACATTGTCCCCATGTAGGCACACACTAGGAATTTTACACTTAATTTGATCATTTCAACTAAAACTATGTAACTTTTGTACTTGATGAAGCGAAAAGTGTACCGCTTTTAAAGGGTCATTTAAGCCCTAAATCGTATTTATTTGATCAAATATCGCCCTAAATCGTTCCTTTTGTCATTTTAGGTACTTTTGAGGAGAAATCTGGAAAAGGAGGCATTTTGGACGTTTTTGGAGCATAAAAGTGAAGAAAACGGCAAAGTCTCAAAAATCGGCTAAAAGTTACCTTTGACGGCGTCACAATTTACTCTGGACGGCGTCATGCCTTGGCAAGAAAAAGTGGACGTGAAATTTACTCATGATAAGCCAGTGAAAATAGCATGTGAATTCTGACGGCGTCACGCTTTAACTTGATCAAGGGCGTCACGGCTTAAATCAAAAGGGGACGGCGTCACGTTCAAGGTTCGACGGCGTCAAGCCTTGATAAGCCAGAATGGATTTTTGAAGAGCTAAAGAGGGACGGCGTCAAGAAGGTCATCCGGGAACCCTAGAAGCGGCGAGGTGACGGCGTCACACTTCATAACGTGATGCCGTCAGATCCAAAAATCTATATATAGTTTTCTAATTTTTTGTCATTAAGGGAGAGCTTAGTGTGTGGAATTTTGGGAGAAAACCCTAAGCCGAATTTAGCTCCTTTTTCAAGGCTTTTTGCCTTGAGATCTTCCATGTTACATTGAAGATAAGTTATCAATTAATCATTCAATATGTCTATGTGTTGTTTGATTTTATCTTATTCTTGTCTTTTGATTAACATGTTAGGCTAAATTTATCTTATGTTTGCTTAGATCTAATGAAACCTAGCTATTGATTATTGGTTATTAGTGTGTTATTAGTTGTATTGGATGATTGTTTATCTATGTTAGGCTTAAGAAAACTGGCTAACTTCCTATTCGGTAACTTGCTTGAACGTCTTAAGAAACATGAACCAAATGCGTACTAAAGGTTTTTATGGTTGTATTTAATGCACAAGCGAATTCTAGTGATCCCATGTTAGGAGCTTCCTAGCCGGCTCGACATAGGAGTGAAGTAGGAGCTTGTAGAGTTGGGGAAGTAAGTACGCCACCCCACGAATGGTATTAAGGAATACACCCGTCATCCACGCGACTAATACACACTAATTAACCGGTAAAAGATAGTTAGGGAGTAAGGAAATCTAAGTAAACACATTTCTCTACACATAAGTTTCTCACCACATTTTCATTTCAGTTATTTATTTTATTTGCATCCGTAGTAATTTTGGGTTAGTTGACTAGCAACTAATTCCGCCCACTCTTTCAAAACCGAGATTTTACTTGCTTTCATAAAAAAAATATAAAAACATAAAAAGAATCTTCCTCAACCCTTAGACCTAATTAGAGTAGCCTTTCACACCTAACGAACACTATTCCCTGTGGAGAACGATCAATCCCCCGTACTTACCACTACACTATACTACATCGGTCAGGTACACTGCCTGGTGGGGTTGTAAGCCTCTTGAGATCCCTCGAGAGGTAAAACCTGTTGTAAGGTTACAAAACCACGCATCAAGTTTTTGGCGCCGTTGCCGGGGAATAGTTATTGTTTAGGTTGAATTGTTATTTCTATTAGGTCTACTCACTAGATTCCTTTCTAGTGAGATTTTTTATTTTATTTTTCTAGGTATTCTTTAGTCTATCTATTTTCTTTGTGCTTTTGTTCGTAACAGATTTTCATTGACTATTCAGTTTGCCATTATGGAAAACGCGAATCCACCCCTTACACCTGGCGAAGTGGCTTTGTTGCGTAGCCAACTTGAGAATGAGATTAGTGAGCTCAGGGAGCTCAGTAGAATGATTGATATAGAGCTTGATTATGCCTTGAACAACTTAGGGACCGCCATATACTCAGATAATTACTTAGAACGTAATAATCTTACGGTTGATAAGTTGATTGAGAAAATTGAGGAAGTGAAGGTAGATCCTAGGTTGGATGATTGTTTCAATGAATACCCCACTAAGGAGGAGATTGCTTACTATAACAACCTAGTTGATAACCCTCGACCACCTTTTGTTAGAATTGACCCAATGATTAAGAGAGGTGATCCTGGGAATGTGAAGATACCATGTATGATTGGGTACCAATACGTTGAGCATGCTTACATTGACTGTGAATCCCCAATCAACGTTATGTCCTCAGGCCTTTATAGCCAAATCATAAACACACCACTTGAGCCTAGGATGGACCCCAAGTGTCCAGGCGGAGTTTGCAACTTCGTTGGAAGGATTAAGGATATACATATCCATGTTGGGAACTTTACCTTTGTCACCAACTTCATGATTTTAGAAGATATGGCAAGTGTTGTTGACTGCCGCCTATCTCGCGTTGTGTTAGGTAAGCCATTTATCGAAGCATCCAATTTAAGGTATGACCGTTTGAAAGGCACGGTTCAGTTTTCTAATCACATAGATAGGATCACATATAGGATGCCTTATCGGGTTAATGAATTTCGTTTTGTGCCTCGATTCGACATGGACAACATTGGTGCGATTGAGGACATCAATGAAGAGGATAAAGAAAAAGGCATGGACCATGTTTGGAATAAGAGAAGCCTTTATTATAAAGATTGCTTAAACCTTGGACCTAAATACAAAATTGATATGGAGGTTGTTAGGATGATTAGAGGGGCAATTGAGAAGCAAAACGGAAAAACGTAGACCCCGTGACTTTGAGTCTAGCTACAAGACTCGTTAATAAAGAAAAGCGCTTCTTGGGAGGCAACCCAAGCTTTATTTGCTTTGTGTATTTATTTGTTTGTTTGATTTTATTTGTTTCCGTATGTGTGT
This sequence comes from Artemisia tridentata subsp. tridentata, assembly GCA_021014915.2. Classification (NCBI taxonomy): domain Eukaryota; kingdom Viridiplantae; phylum Streptophyta; class Magnoliopsida; order Asterales; family Asteraceae; genus Artemisia; species Artemisia tridentata. Next base: position 297,958,394 of record CP139509.1, on the reverse strand, counting down.
TTAATTTTTATTAGTATTGATTCATGTTCAAAAGTAAATTGTGAAAATGCTTTATTTTGTTTTTAACTTCGTCTTAACTACATATAAAGGTATTTTGCAAAAGTTAAGTGTAAGGGAAATCTAAATCGGTTTATTAGAACACAAATGAACATGAATCGTAATAATAATAAATTAACATACATATTAGTATTTGTTTGAGTCAAATGCTTGTATCGAGTCATAATGATGTTTTGCAGGATTTCCAGGAAGTAAGGTAAAGGTTTTTCCAGAAATTTTCCGGAAACTTAAAATGAAAATTTTTGTCAGGTCATTTCTGACGGCGTCAGGGGTTATAACCTGACGGCGTCAGATTTAATTTTCAGAAATTTTTGAAAGTTTTGTTTTTAAAAAGTTTTTATTAAAATCTCCAACTTATAATCTCCAGGAATCTGCAAAAATTATCATTCCACAAGCATTATATCCTTATATATAGATTTATCCCGCCGATGTTATGCAGGTTTTCGTGTTTGTTTTCTCAGGTTTAACAGGTTATTTTGGACAATGAGATGTTTATGGAATCAAGCTTTTGGCGATGCACTAGTCATGAAGCTTTTACATTCTCTTTGGAAGAAGATTTAACCGTGTAACTTCATTATCCACCGAGCGAATCAGGGGAGTATTTGATTTCATTCTTTTACTTTTTCTTTTACATCTTGTTATTTGAACATTGGGGACAATGTTCATCTTAAGTGTAAGGGGAGGGTAAAAGTACGATTTTAGAGAATACAATTACGCTTGACTTTTGTTTGTTTAATGGTAGATGTGTAATAAAACTAAGAGAAATACTTGTTAGGGTAATTTTAGTGCCAAATTTAAAATTTTTTACAACATATAGGAGTGAAACTTTGATCTTAATAAGCGTCTCACGGATAGGAGTTATATGACTAGCACAAAAAACCGTACCACTAAAAAAATTTTCCACCCCAAATATGTGAGGTTCGCCCCTAGAATTGGTAGGAAAAGCATTTATGCTATGATGTGTGTACCGGTAGCACTTAGATTCTAGAACTTGCGTTAGGACCATTCCGAGGCCACAAGTGAGACTACATTCGTGTAGTTAGATTTACTACATGATAAGAGGCATTAGGATTAACCCATTGTTTTACACCTGTGTTTTTGTTATAATTACTTTGGCTACATTGGTCAAGTAATTCTCCCACACCCTTTGCGTTGTACTCATTTTTAGTACACGATACCCCTAGTACACCCCTCAGAGCCTATCTTTTCGTTTCAACCTTTAAGCATTTTACTTAAAGGAAGAATTTGTTACACCCCACTTAAATGTACACCCAAATCGCCTTAGCCTACCTTGTATGCACTCATTTTTTGTGCATTATTGTTACAACATTTGTTTAAACCCAAGTTAATTATCTAGTTGATTACATGGTTGCTAAGTCGAGTCATATCCTTGTACATATTGTTTTGGGACGATTGGGACTCATGGGTAAAGTACTAGTGTAATGGAGTAATGGGGAAGAACATCATTTATTACCCCCATATGTGCTAAATATTTTAAAAGTACTCCAAGTTTTTCAATTATCTTAATTCGAGTCATTAGAATAGTTAATTGTAAAGTTATGTAAAAGTTCAAGTGTAAGGGGAATGCAACGCCCCTGTGATGTATTATTTTGGATGGTAGGGCAAAAGTGTATGCAAAAAAAAAAAAAAAAAAAAAAAAAAAAAAAAAAAGAAAAAATCAAGAAAAATACAAAAAAATGAGAAAAAGAAAAGTAGAAAAAAACATACGGACTACCATCCCGTTTTATTTTATGTTTTTGTTATTTTCTTTCATTAGCTTAAGATTGAGTCGAGTCTTGGCTTAGCAACATTGTATAGTACATGTAATTGATCAAGATCTTTAACTCGCCACCAGTAAAATATCCTTTATCCAACCAAACCGTGTTTTCCTTTTCCCTACACCTAACGTTATAACCCATTTAAAAGCCCTCTTTGATAGTTTATCTTTGGTGCTTACGCCTAGTGGAGGAGGTTTTCGATCCTTTCCCAAGCCTATGGTAATCTATTTGCTATGACAGGTAGTGAGAGATATTATCCGTTTTCATTTATGAGATTTATTTTGATGACACTTGAGAGATGTGAGTATCTAAACACTACTTGTGAGGTGCTAGTATGTAATCTCCGTGCTTATTATGATTGAAGTGGAACGAATATTTGTTGTAATTACTTTTATGTTTGCATTAAATGACCCCTAACTTGTATTTTGATTAGAATAAAAGCGCATTTGCTTGAGGACAAGCAAATCTCAAGTGTAAGGGTATTTGATGAAGCGAAAAGTGTACCGCTTTTAAGGGGTCATTTAAGCCCTAAATCGTATTTATTTGATCAAATATCGCCCTAAATCGTTCCTTTTGTCATTTTAGGTACTTTTGAGGAGAAATCTGGAAAAGGAGGCATTTTGGACGTTTTTGGAGCATAAAAGTGAAGAAAACGGCAAAGTCTCAAAAATCGGCTAAAAGTTACCTTTGACGGCGTCACAATTTACTCTGGACGGCGTCATGCCTTGGCAAGAAAAAGTGGACGTGAAATTTACTCATGATAAGCCAGTGAAAATAGCATGTGAATTCTGACGGCGTCACGCTTTAACTTGATCAAGGGCGTCACGGCTTAAATCAAAAGGGGACGGCGTCACGTTCAAGGTTCGACGGCGTCAAGCCTTGATAAGCCAGAATGGATTTTTGAAGAGCTAAAGAGGGACGGTGTCAAGAAGGTCATCCGGGAACCCTAGAAGCGGCGAGGTGACGGCGTCACACTCCATAACGTGACGCCGTCAGATCCAAAAATCTATATATAGTTTTCTAATTTTTTGTCATTAAGGGAGAGCTTAGTGTGTGGAATTTTGGGAGAAAACCCTAAGCCGAATTTAGCTCCTTTTTCAAGGCTTTTTGCCTTGAGATCTTCCATGTTACATTGAAGATAAGTTATCAATTAATCATTCAATATGTCTATGTGTTGTTTGATTTTATCTTATTCTTGTCTTTTGATTAACATGTTAGGCTAAATTTATCTTGTGTTTGCTTAGATCTAATGAAACCTAGCTATTGATTATTGGTTATTAGTGTGTTATTAGTTGTATTGGATGATTGTTTATCTATGTTAGGCTTAAGAAAACTGGCTAACTTCCTATTCGGTAACTTGCTTGAACGTCTTAAGAAGCATGAACCAAATGCGTACTAAAGGTTTTTATGGTTGTATTTAATGCACAAGCGAATTCTAGTGATCCCATGTTAGGAGCTTCCTAGCCGGCTCGACATAGGAGTGAAGTAGGAGCTTGTAGAGTTGGGGAAGTAAGTACGCCACCCCACGAATGGTATTAAGGAATACACCCGTCATCCACGCGACTAATACACACTAATTAACCGGTAAAAGATAGTTAGGGAGTAAGGAAATCTAAGTAAACACATTTCTCTACACATAAGTTTCTCACCACATTTTCATTTCAGTTATTTATTTTATTTGCATCCGTAGTAATTTTGGGTTAGTTGACTAGCAACTAATTCCGCCCACTCTTTCAAAACCGAGATTTTACTTGCTTTCATAAAAAAAATATAAAAACATAAAAAGAATCTTCCTCAACCCTTAGACCTAATTAGAGTAGCCTTTCACACCTAACGAACACTATTCCCTGTGGAGAACGATCAATCCCCCGTACTTACCACTACACTATACTACATCGGTCAGGTACACTGCCTGGTGGGGTTGTAAGCCTCTTGAGATCCCTCGAGAGGTAAAACCTGTTGTAAGGTTACAAAACCACGCATCAGTACTTAGGAAAATCATGCCTCCCGCAACCAACTACGATCACAAAAGAACCGTTAACTACTTACCCGAAGTCCACAAAACCAAAGGTCTAACCAATGCCCAAATCAAAATTTTCAAAGCTTTAGAGAAAAAGTATGTCCATGAGGGTAGAGTCGTAGATTCTTCGTTCTATGAAGGAACACAACTTAGGGAACAATTAGCCGCTATACGATTTGATACTCTTTTGGATATAGATGAACCAATCGTCCCTAGGTTCATTCTTGAGTTCTATGCTAGTATAGGTCTTAGTTCATGTGACCAAGGTTTCTTAAGTCTTCAGTTTACTTTAAATGGAAATTTTGTCAACATCCCTCTTGATCAATTTGGTGAGGTCTTGGGCATTCCAAGTCAAGGGACATGTATTTACTCGGACAAATGGTCCTTAACAATCTTAGAATCCAATCTCGATAGGATGACACCATATGTCACTCCTCTCGCATCAAAAGAAGTGATTAGGGAACATCTCTTCATTCCTAAGAACAACCCCACAAGGATGTATCGTGGCCGCGAAGTTGCTAGAGATCCATTTGCAATGGAGCTAAATGAACTCAAACCAGAATTCAAGAAAATGGAAGAGGTATTAAGGGCTAATGTGATGTCCACCATAGGAAACCGTGATCACATCAATGCTTGTTTATGTCATATGATGTACAACATCTCTACTCGTCAACCCTTCAATCTTGCTTATTATGTTGCCAAAAGAATGTGTGACATTCCGGTTCAAGGTAAGATTGCAATGCCTTATGGAATGCTCTTAACCCGACTATATAGAGCCTTTGCACCCGCCCGTCCAAACCCGTTAGGTTTTGTTCCGGAATACAATGAAATTGAACATACCTTCGTTCCTTTGAGTGACTTTAGGGTTAGTGTTGATAAAGGTAAACGTCCTCGTGTACCAACATCATCCTCATCATCTTCAATGAGTGAAGATGATGGTTTGCCAAATTCTAGAATTCCTCCACCCGAATACTTGAGCCATCTTCCTCCAATTCAAAATGAATCCGCTGAGTATCGAAACATTAAAGGAATGGTGAAGAATCTTGGTCGTTGGATGATGAAATTGCACAAAGGTATGAAGAAGTTGAAGAAGAAGCTTAGTTGAAGGAGTGTTTGGATTTGAACAATGTTAGACTATGTGATGTTAAACTTCTATGTGTCTCGACTCTATCTGATAATACTTGTTATGTATGTGTAATAACTAACATTTGCAGGTAGATAACCCTCATGGTTATCAATTTTCCGGGTTATAGCCTATGTTTGGCATAACACCTAAAAAGGTAAGTTTCTAAGAACGGATTAAACTATGTTCAATCGTGTGTTAATATTATCATATTTAGTTGTTTTGCTATACATATTAGATGTTAAGTAAGGTCTAGGTGAATTTTCGGGTTTTCGTCGAAAAAACGCAAAATATGACAAGTCTTCTGTTTAGTTTTAGCAATTAGGACACGGATCCTGCGGATCCCAAACCTTGGCTCTGCCAAGGCTTATCGTTGGTTCCGCCATCCGCCAACCTGCGGATTTGGCGGATCCCTAACTTTGGTTCCGCATTTGATACAACTTGGATCCGCAGGTTCCCCAGTAAAATTCTAAAACTTTCTCGACTCATCTCGATTCTTAAATCTTAGTGTTTAGTATCATTTAGGATTCATTCACTGATCATAATTCATCTTAGAATCATTTAGGAATTCTTAGAAACTTAGGAACAAAATTTCCCACCAAAATTTAAAATTTTGAATTTTAGGTGTGAGTTACCAAACTGATACAAAGAAGGAACCCTTTTTAGGGATCCGTCAAATCCATGGAAATATCAAATCATAATATTTTCCACTATCTCCTTGTATTTACTGCAAATCCACAACACATTACTCAACCCAAGCTCAATGGATTGACTTCCTTGATATGACCTGCACAAAATTTTGTTCCAAATCATTAGAAACCTACATTCTCTATTGGATTCACATCAAATCCAAACACACAGACTCACAAACCTTCTGTCTATAAATTAGTACTTTAGGATCTTCAATTCACATCACAACCATTTCTTCTCCTGTACAGTTTAGCTATCATACTTCACCAAAAAGTCTCAATGACAAAATCAAACAACTCCTCCACATCTAAGCCACTAAAAAGAACAGCCCGTATTAGTGTGAAACCTTGTTGTTTCATCAACATCCACAATTCATCCTTGAAGAATCATCACCACTAAACATATCCTCACCCATTGCTAGTGAAAACTTCCTTACTTTATCCACTCCAACTCCCTCACATGTAGTCATAAAAACACCACCTCCTACCATTACTCCTGTAGCAACCACACCACCACCCGCTCCCGCTCCATCACAGTCTGAGAAGTCTGCATCATCACCATCCTCACCAAAACTCCAACCCATGGAACTCTTTAGGACACCACCAACATCTCCACAACCACATCTTGAAGAGTTAGAAGATCTTCCACCTACATCAACCAATCCTCCACCAATAAGTCTTGAAAACTTAGAACCTATGCTATTTCATCCTCTCCATCCGGAGATTCATGGTCCTCTATACGTGAAGCACCACAACCTCATCCCCAAATACCACCACTATCACCAACTTCAACACTCATCGCCATAGATGAGGCGATGTGGAGCAACATTCCTCAAAACACAAGAGGAGATAAGTGCGGAGTTAACACAACTCTATACTCTCTCGGGTATGGTTGACCATCGCCTTCATGAAACCATGGACATTCAAAACATCCTTATGAACTCCCTCCAAACACCACAACAACCATCAAACAACAACAACAACCAACCACCATCACCACTACCACCACCACAAAACTTGGAGCCTAGTCTTCCTCCCGGCTTTTCAAGTCTTGATTGCGCACATTGTGAGAGAACGGCTCACTTGGCCCAAAGGACCAACATCTTGGTCCATGAGCTTCAAAATGAGATGAGGTTCATCTTGAACCATGTTCTTGAACGTTTAAACGCCATCTCTCATCCTCCTCAATAGGAGCTTTCTAGACTAGTTGTTAGGACCTTTTGGATTGTTGCTTTAGGACTTTTTATTTCTTTCTAGGATGTCTTTTTATTGTACTTGTAACATCATTTCATCATTGTGACTTTTGTCACAAAATTTTCAATATCTATGAATGTGATGTTTTATGCTTATGAGTGATCAACATATTGCATATTATCATTATCATTGTGAACTAACATCCTTATATAGCCTATATTATACCTTGATTATGATTGCTTTAGGTACAAATAATGATCAGACACTTACTTTGACTTTTTAAAGTCAAAACATATTGAAAGGCTTGTTTTGAAGAACACTTCACAAGCATTCTACTTCTTCTTTGAAGTCATTCATTACTAACACTTCATTTGCAGCATATCATACCCTTCAAAGTATACGTTGGTACTCGAGAAGTGAGGAGTATACATCGAGGGGGAGCATTTCATAAGCATTTCATATACTAACCGTTTGTTTTGTAGATTCATGCATCATTTCCTTGATTACTCCATCTAGGGGGAGTATAAAACAAGGGGGAGCTTTAAAGTTCTCAAAATCGCATTCTGCTACGCTACTCTTTTTGTTTCGACAAAAGGGGGAGAAAAGACTGAGTTTGCATTAACTGTGATTCATCACAGTACATACATTTTTACAAAACTTTTCTTTAATAAACAAACTTAATATATATTTTTAAGAACTCATACTATATTTATTTTCTTGCTCAAAAATATACCTTATGTTTTGTCATCAACAAAAAGGGGGAGATTGTTAATACAAATACCGTCTCAAAAACGTTATTTATATTCTTCGATCTTTTCTTGGTTTTGTTAATGATAAATAAAAGGAATATCTTTTAGCAAATAATAAATACTAGCTTAAGTCTCTTAAGTACACATTTTACACTTCATTTTACACTTCACATAATAACCAAGAATTACAAGTTTGCTTATTTAGTAACTTGTTTCCTTAAAAGGAAACTTTAATTCTAAAATCATTCCATGACATCATTGCATACATCACATATAATATCTTTGTTAGATCTTGATATATCTTGTTTAGATTTACAAGTTACATAGTTGACATTTGATGATTTGGTAAGATATGGAAGATTTGGAAAGATACACCAAATCCCTTAGCTGTCATCTCCCACGAATCCAAGTCCAATGAAGGACGGATCCCTATTGTGGGATCCGTGGGATCCGTGAGCTGGATATCAGCTTGCCTATAAATAGCAAGCTGATCATTTGGCTTTCTCATCACTGATATAGCTAAAACACATATATTCATTCAGTACATATCTTACTAACATCATTCATAGTTGCATTTCATTTTGATCTTTCATTTTGTAGAAGAGAGATCAAGCTTTCAAGGATCTACAGAACTGTAATCCTTTAGTTGCATTACTATGTGATATTGTAGTTTGTTTCACACATCATATCTATCATTTGTAATCAGTAAGTGTGGTTAGTGCTTTAGTCCTCAAAGCACAAAGAGTGTAGGGAGTGGTTGTACCCTTGTAAAGAACTCAACATCTAGCTTAGTGTCGGTAAAGTAAATAGGCGACGTCAGGTTGGTTCTACCTTGTGAAAGAACCCGGTGTTTAGCTTAGTACCGGAAAAGGAAGTAAGCGACGTGTAAAGGTTTTCTCCGCCTAGAAAAGGAGTTTGTTTCTTAGTGAAAGATAAACTCTCGAGTTGGAAGCTCGGGGAGTGGAGTAGGGAAAGGAAGAGAGTCCTTGTAGCCGAACCACTATAAACAACAGTGTTGTGTGGTTTGATCTTTCCTCTCTTTATCTTTTGTTTACATTGTGTGATTATTTATTTGTGATTGTTTCCTTTGAATTAACATATAGTAACAAAGCAAATAAAACTTGAAAAACGGTTAAAACTATTCAACCCCCCTTCTAGTTTTCCACAAATACCTTGAGCACATTCGTTGGTTCTATTTGTGATAAGAAGCATACAAACAGACATTCATTCTTATCTTCATGATCTTTTTCTTCATATACAACACTGAGGAAACCATGATGATCTGGATCTTGTATCTGTCTTCTAGTCTTCACACCAGATTGTACATCTCTAATCACATTAGCAAGTGGATGATTCTTGTGAACTGTAGTTTGGGGAGTAGAAGGAACTTCATAGTTGATTGGCATGTTGTGCAAATCAAATCCAAATATATCAAAAGAATCAATCTGTGGAGCAGTAGTATGACTTGAACCAGCAGTAGGACCATTTGGCTCAGCAGTACTAACTCCATTTGGCTCAGCAGTACTAACTCCATTTGTACTGCTTGTGGGAACTTCTGTTTCTTTACCATCTTGTCCACTGTTTTCACCAGCATTCTTCTCTATGTCATCATCCTTTGAAGAAGAAACACACAATGGACTGTCTTCCACAATAGGCATCAAGATATGATCTTCATCAGAATCTTCTGAACCTGCATTATCATTAGTATTTGTACCTGTAACAGGCACATAATTCATAGATTTTGAAAGCCCATCAATATCAAAAATCCAATCTGGGCCACTAGCTGCAACATTTGGTATATTCTCTTGAAACTCAATGTGTAGATTTTCCTCTACATGTCTGGTGCTCTTATTATACACCCTAAAAGCTTTACTATGCAAAGAATAACCAACAAAGAAACCCTCATCAGATTTCCCATCAAACTTCCCTAATTGGTCTTTGGTATTGAGAATAGTGACATGGCAACCAAAAGGTCTCATGAAGCTTAAGGCAGGGGTTCTACCTTTGAAAAGCTCATAAGTAGTCTTATTATGAGGTTGCACCACTAAAACCCTATTCTGAACATAACAAGCAGTACTAACTGCTTCAGCCCAAAATGAGATAGGTAACTTAGAGTCAGCTAACATAGTTCTAGCAGCTTCTACTAGTGTCCTATTCTTTCTTTCAGCTACTCTATTTTGCTGTGAGGTTCTAGCTACACTAAATTCTCTTTTAATACCCTTTTCTTTGCAAAACTCATCCATAACTTTGTTTTTAAATTCTGTTCCATTATCACATCTGATTATCTTAATCTTCTTATCAGCTAGATTTTCTACCTCAATTATAAAGTACTTAAGGATCTCACTAGTTTCATCCTTAGTTCTCAAAAAGAAAACCCATGTAAACCTGGAATAATCATCAGTAATAACCAGACAATACCTTTTATGATTCAAGCTATTAACAGAAGTAGGACCAAACAAGTCCATATGAAGCATGTACAAAGCTTAAGAATTAGAGTTATGAACCTTGGGCTTACAAGAAGCTCTGTGTTGCTTACCCTTAAGGCAAGAAACACAGGTTTGGTCATTTTGAAAAATTTTATTGGGCAAACCTCTTACCAAACCATACTTAGCAATCTTATTAATGGTTTTAAAATTTACATGACCAAGCCTTCTATGCTACAACATTGACTCATCCAATGTGGCTTTTGCAACAAGGCAAGTAAGACCTTCTTTGGGAACAAGCTTATTCATCTCAACACTGTATGTATTACCCTTTCTGGGGATTTTAAGCAATACTTGACTTTCATTAGGTAGCTTAAAGTCAGGAGAAAGAATAAGGCAGTCAATATCAGTAAAAAGAATCTTGTTCTGTTTGTCACAAATTTGTGACACACTAAAAAGGTTGTACTTAAGCTCTGGTATAAAATACACATTTTCAAAGTCAAGATTACCAGTTTTAATAATACCTTTACCAGTAATCCTACCACCAACACCAACTCCAAAGATAACAGGTCCTCCATCCAGAGCTGTAAAATCTGAAAGGTATGACATGTTACCAGTCATGTGCCTTGAACATCCACTATCTGAGTATCCACTATCTTCTCCATCTTTTGTAGGATGTTCCTGCACACAAAATAAAGGAATTAGTTCCTTTTGGGGACCCAAGCCATCACTGACTTGGATCTGCCTCGTGCATCAATATAATTATATTTATTGAAAGTCATTGATGCACCATTGGGTTTGGTAGGTTTCCATACCCAACGTGCTGAGGCCTTCACAGCATTGCCCCATTGACCCTTAACAACATTCATATGCCTAGCAGTAGAAATTGCTGGCCTAGCAGTAGAAACTGCTGGCTTAGCAGATATGACTTTAGGCATCCATTTTTAATTAAAACACTTGTTTGGTCTAGCAGTAGAAACTGATTTGATGCCAGACTTCAACATGACTGCTCTGGGTGTCATCTTAACATTAGGGTGAGTCAATCTAGTAGGACTGTTTTGATTCACCCTAGCATTGGTATTCCCATACACCTTTGAATTCCCAAAAACCTTCTTTTTCCATGGGTTTGAGTCACAGTATGCAGCCAAATGATCAAAATTACCACACACAAAACATACTTTATTCTGCATAACAAACTCATCACCAAGTTGTTGAGATTTTAAGTTATTCCAGTTCCTTTGATTGCCCCTAGGAACTGAAGATCTATTTTTAGACCTATACATCTCAGCATATCTAACAGTATTCCTAACTGGTTTTACATTTTCATTTTTGACCACTTTAGGAACATGCTTTACTTCTAACTTAACCTCAGATTTATTCTCAGACATAACTTCATTGGTCTTAACCTTAGACACAACTTCTTCAACTAAAGATGTATCACTTGCACTTTCAAAAGAATCCTCAGCCTTAACAAATTTAGTAGGACTCTCATTGGTTTTAGGACCATATCCGGGAAATTCAACATCCTTAAACTCCTCTAAGCCTGTATGAGCTAAGTCAATGCCTGGAGGAACAAACATTCCTCTATTTGGGGGTGCAACTGACTTATATCCTAGACCAAACTTAGCTTTATTTACCAGTTGACTCTCTATTAATTTCTGAACTCCTTTTGATGTATATTCAAGAGTGTCAACACTTAACTGTATGTTTTCCTTTTCTTTCTTAAGCTTTTCTAGTTCATACTTAAGCCCACTCATCTTATCATCTCTAAGTTGCAAATCTCTTTTTAAGACAGCTATATCATCTATAAAGTTTGATTCATTCTGTGTATAAAAAGTAAGTTGCTCTTCTAAAACAACTATTCCTCTTTTATGATTTGAAAGGCTAAAGTTTACTTCATTAAATTCTATTCTAAGATTATCATATTGTTTGTAACACCCCAACCCAGCAAGGGTAGAAGTATCACATTAATGGATTCATATCAGATCAAACAAAGCATACATTCAATAGTAATACAAAGATTCTCAAAGGTTACAAATGAAATACTGAATACACAAGGATACAAAGGAAACAAAAACTAAATACTAAGCCTGCAAATGCAAATCCTTCTAAGAGTCTCTACTTCAGAGTAACTATCAAGGTCTTCTAAGTCCAAAAGTCTTTTCACTCATACCCAACTTCCAACTAAAACCTGCCGCAGGAAAAGAAATGCGGCTGAGCTTAAAAAGCCCAGTGAACAGATATATAATAAACGAAAACGAAAGTAAACGGAAATGAACAGAAGTAGCATAATGAATAAGATATAAGTAAAGGTACAAGAGTAAAGGTTTAGGACAGTCATCCACCACGAGCCCAGAATCAAATCATATCATATCATATCTTCATAATCATATAGAGGGGAGACCTCTCAGATAATCAGATAATATGAGGGGTGTCCTCATTCTTCAAATGGAGTAGCTAGCTCCCAAATTTTGTGAAAGACGTGGATTGCACCCATCATCAGTCACCAAATCATATCATAACATATCAGAAACAGAACAAATCTAGGATGCATCCATTCGCCCCCCAAACAAATCATATTGGCCATAACAAATCATAAAGCGCGCATATCATATCATAATGGGGACGGTGTAACCAAATCACTAGGGCTACACACTAGTCATGCCATTGGTGCATCAATGACACGGCCATGTTACCTTCATGGCTAGGGAACATATTTTGGCTCGTAGCATCAAACTGGGGTCAAAGGTCAAAGGTCCAAATCAAAGCAAAGGTTCATATGTCATAATCATAGTCCAAATCTCAAGGTTCATATGTCAAAGTTCAAATGCCAAAGGTTCATATAAGAGGTTCAGAAATCAAAGGTTCATATCAAAGTGTAGGGAACATAGCAATGGTATAGGGAATCCCTAATACGAATCAAAATAGAGACCGAAGGCTCCTTATACAAAGAGCAGAATATCTGTACCTTAAACGAAATGAAGGCTAACGATTGAATGAACACCTGGAAATACGAGTCATTCCTTCTTCAGCGAATCTACACGAATTTATGGTCGTCTTAGTTAATAACTTATTTTAAATCAGATTCTTCATTTTAGTCGGCTTTCCATTTTTAGTAACTTGCTATTATTTAGTAACGTTCTATTTTTAGAAAGTTTCCCGAGACAATAATTTAATACTTTAAGGTTATAATCGACAATTAAATAAATTTAAAGGCTTAATATGACTAACATTATAGTTTAGGGTTTAATATGACACTTTTAATAATTTAGGGTTTATACTAGTCATTTTATTTAAGTTCAGGGGCTAAAGTGTAAATTACATATTTTATGAAAATTCTTATACTTGAACATTTTAAACACTTCATTAATGATTTCCGGTAATAAGGACCCTAACCCGAACACTCTTTTGTACTTTACTCTTTTGATCCCTTTTTAACCCACATATAGCCAACTACTCAACACAACACACATTCTCTTTTATCCAACCAACTCGACTTCATTTTCCCCTTTCCAAAACTAAACCAAACTTGACCCTTTTTCTCTTCTTGTTTTCCCTTTATACGTGACCATAAACACCACAAAACACCCATTTTTGAACCCAAAGTATTTATACTAATAGACTCATTCTTCTTGTTTTAAAATCCCTCTTACTCGACACCTATAACTCACATGCTACACTTCATTTTCCAGTCATTTGACACCCCACTCAACCCTTTCAAAAAAAATCAGTTTGTATGCCACGCATGCATGGCATATCTACAAAATCAGTTTTCGAAAATCAGTTTTCAAGATACTACAAAATCCACACGCGCAACCACTCCTATCACATCCATAATTCGAGACCCATGCATGTAATATCAACAACGAGACACCCATGACTTTCTCGACTTCAACCTATATAAGACACAACACTCTCTTCGGTACACTTTGTCGACACAACACACCCTTCTCGTTACCCCTTTTTGAGCCACAACGAAACCCAAACGACTCAACATTAACCAACCTACACCCACGACTCTCGGCCCCTTTTTACTCAGTTTATTTATACGCTTTATATCCACTCCAAACTGACACACATACACCCTATTCGACCACCAACTTAACGAGGCAAAACGATGAAACCAAACAACCTAACTCCTAACTCTCTGATCTGACTACACACTCTCAAACACATGTTTTTCTCACTCCCATCACACAAGTTCATAACTCAGTGGTCAATATGCATGCATGTTTTCAGCCCCACTATCCCCCACATGAAATTACATATAATTATGTCATTAACCATGCTACTGAATACGTATTCTCATCTTTATTTACTTAAGTCCATGTCCAGTTCTTATTCGTATATATATTAGAAATAAAAGAATCATTGGCTGACCAAAATGTGTGCATGGCTACGAATTCAAAAAGAAAACAAAAACAAGACTGTTATGTGTAGTATCCAATATCATCATATCATAACGTTTCATACATATTTTAATGAAAAGAGATCATAGTTCCATTTGTATATTTATTATTTAACGAATCCGAATATTAGGTACGACACACACGACTCATTCATATCTTCATCTTTAACGAACCAAAGTAGGTTGAGCTCACCTAATATATACGTATACATGTTTCATATTCGAAAGGAAAAACACGAAGACGAAAGGAGGGATACCTCTAAGACGATTTAGAACAGATGACACAAGATACTACCAAGTCGTTTTCCAACAAGTTAGAGCACAAAAGTAACCCGATCACTAACAAGCTACCACCTTCGTTACTTCTTGATTTCTTGGAGAGAAAAAAAATTGGGCTGCCGTCACTTTGTTGTAGGTTTAGGGTTTGAGCGTGAGATGGAATTGTGAGATTCGGTTTGAGAAGAGAATAAATGTGGGCAATTATAATGGAGATATGGCACAAAAGTTGCCGAATATATGGGGTCAGTTTAAGACCAAATCTTCTTCACAATATTATATGTATTTAGCCATTTAAAAAGGAAATATTGTTGTGTACATCGGACCTTGTATTCTATTTGTTGTACGTGTGCAAATTTTATTTATTTTGCCCTATGAATCGTGTGATATAAGACCTTTATATGTTGTGTACAAACTTTATTCACTTTGGACTAGCATTGAGACGTGTGATATATAATGTATGCTATATATATTTGTGTCGAATTTTATACGGTCTATTTATGGCTTGTAAGATTTAACATGATAATTTCTCATATGATAGTTCATAATTACTTGGGTTCGGTTTGAGGTTCAAATTAATACGTATTTTAGGATTTACGTTTCTAGGTTACTATAGGTTATATAATTCATATTTCATTTATATATTTTAGGTGTTCTATAAAAATTCAAATTAGAGGGGTAATTTAGAGATCTTAACTGAATGAAAAATGAGGGTTTTACAACTCTTCCCCTCTAAAAAAAATTTTCGTCCTCGAAAATTGAAGTCGCAAGGTTACACAAAATCGTATCAAGTCGCAAAAGTTCATCACAAACATTCTCACGCCCGAGGAGTTTCTTCCAAACGATCTTTAGACCAAAAGTTTCTCATGACTCAGTCAAAACAAGGTAGGTTTCAAATTCCTCAGAAGAAGACAAAATTAGGTTGATTCCGATCAAAGACCATGCAACAAAAATGGAGGATAGGTGAATCTTCCGGAAAGCTCATATGGAATACAAACAAGATTTCAAATCAAATTAACTGTGTCAACAACGAAGAGCTCTACAAGGAGTTTTCAAGATATATGACTGAGGTCAACAGCATGCAAAACGAGAGTCCAAAGTCATCCCGATATCTAACGAACGAAAACAAAGCATACGCATAGGTAGAATGAACCTAAAGTCTCACTAATCACGAGTAATCCAACGGAGATCAAATTCTAAACTTCTTAGGTACTCCCCAAGATATCCTATGTCCACAATGAGTGCACGTTATATGGTGTAAGTATTATCACGTTGATCAGGCGTCATAATACTAGCACCACATAATTATGCCTTCATGATGATCATACTTTATCTCAAGTCGTAATCAAAACCACCTATCTTAATCCACCTAGTACTTCTATAGTCTCAAAGGTCAACAAGATCAAATGTCATAGTCAAGAGGGAAAACAAAACTATTCGCCAGAGTATCTAAAATCCCAGATTGCCTAGCAGAAGTGAGGTACGCCGTCACAAGCATCATATCTTCCACAATGCGCCAAAATCTCTCAAAACAAAGTCATCACCGAACATACAAAGAAAAGATGAACACGAAACTGAAATGCTTCTAGGGAACTTAAATCATAAGAGGATCTTATTACGATATAACGAAACTTAAGAGGGTCAACGGAAATGAAAGTTAGTCGCCAATAACCTCGACCTTCATAGAATCAATTCTTCCAAACATAAAGGGCCTGTTTCAAATTTTCGTTCGTTCAACACGTCCAATCTCTTCAAGTCCGGTTAATCTGTCTTCGTTGTCCATCAATCGGGAAGTGAAACCAAAATCGGAAACTTGTGTCGGGTTCGTCGAGCCTCCTGCAGTTCTTCTTGGAATGTGATGTAGTAATGTGAATTCCTAGCATGCTCTTTAAATTCCTTCATCATCCAGTCTGCTTCCGTTCTCAATTCATCTTAGTACAACCAAGATGAATAGGGAAGTGAGACTGTACGTCTTCATCAGTTCCATGTTTGCCATCTTGACTAGATCCTCTGCGTCGCCAACACTTCTACCTTGTAAGGAATGTCTTCTCTCATCAGGGTAGCCACCGTTGTCGTCCACTCCAGGTCAGACGAGGAACACCGTTGTCTCAACAAATATCCATCTCCCAGCATGCACAAATGATCGTCAAATTTCTAATAAGGTGCAAAAATGATTTTCATGCTCTTCCTCGTCTCCGAATGTACTATTATGTCATACAATGACCATTTGCCCAAGTACTCACGAGAAAACATCATTTATCAAATTCACGAAACAGTCAGAGCTTTAGCTAATACTATTAGCGTCACTAACCGTCATAGTAGTCGTTTACGAATATGGGGGTCGATTCCAAGAATAGACTCAATTCATCAGAAGGAAACTTCGTGCTCTGAATTTAAACAACTACATAGTCGTTTCAGGGTGGAGGAATATTGGTTCCTAACAGTATTACGGTTCAGCTTCCTGTAATCAATACATATCTACAGTCACCATCCTTCTTTATCGCGAACGAAACTAAAACACGCCCAGAAAATACACTTAAGCAAACTCACTTCCTGATCTTCGGTTGCTGCTCTTCCCGGTTGCTCAAATCAACAGGTATGATTCCGGACACATCTGAAAGACACCTTCGCTTGGTGACTAGACAATCTCTCGGTATCAAGTCGAATCCCACTTCACACTCCAGTGAAAACTTGGTGGTTCAAACAGGAATCATATTCAGAAAATTCAGAGTGCCAAATAACTCTCAAGATGAGGTTCATTCATTGGTGTACGAAATGGGTTCTAGGAAAACTTCATGACCGCGAAAATAACACACGAGTCCCCAGAATCATAGTGATAGCAAAGGGTTTAACAATCGGTAATCGTAGTAGGGAGTTCAAAATTGTTTCAAACGCCAAAGGTGAGATATAGAAGGGTAGTTGTCAATATTTGAATGCTCAATCAACCAATTCCTTGTCAGAATAAAATCGAAGTTAACTATCCAAAGACAGACGGTTCGTAAATCAAAGCTTTATCTTTCAAAAGTGAGGGGGAAAACATTCTTATACTCGTGGTTACACACCACAAGGCTTCTTATAAGGACAGAGATGGGTGAAACGAAATCAAATAGTGTCGAAAGATTCATAAACGTTTATCAAAGCAAAAGACAAATAACAAAATGTATCAAGTACGTCATCGCCATGGAGATTCTCAGAATGCCCGAAGAGGTATCAAAATGATTAACGAAAGGATCAAAGATCAGAGTCAAAATCTGAAGATGAGGATCAAATAGTGTCAGGCAATTACTATGCAATTCTCAATGCCTTCCAGATTTAATCAGGTTTCAATTCTTAGGTGGTGCAAAGCATAAGCTTTCAATTTCCAAAAGTGATATCAACAGGATCTAACCAAAAGCAAGGCACGAATCAGAGTGATGCGGAAGCAAAGATAACTAAACAGATGCCTTATAGTCTACCCATTCCTCACCGGTCAAAACTTAGGTTCCTATAGGGAAATCTTAAAGCAAAATTTTCAAAGGTTGTCTTACGAGCGCCTACAGGGAAAACTTAGTGGTCCTAACTTACACAGGCCAAGGGTAAATGTATTACGAATCGCAACCTGTCTCTGATACCATAATTGTAACACCCCAACCCAGCAAGGGTAGAAGTATCACATTAATGGATTCATATCAGATCAAACAAAGCATACATTCAATAGTAATACAAAGATTCTCAAAGGTTACAAATGAAATACTGAATACACAAGGATACAAAGGAAACAAAAACTAAATACTAAGCCTGCAAATGCAAATCCTTCTAAGAGTCTCTACTTGATGAGGCGAAAAGTGTACCGCTTTTAAGGGGTCATTTAAGCCCGAAATCGTATTTATTTGATCAAATATTGCCCTAAATCGTTCCTTTTGTCATTTTAGGTACTTTTGAGGAGAAATCTGGAAAAGGAGGCATTTTGGACGTTTTTGGAGCATAAAAGTGAAGAAAACGGCAAAGTCTCAAAATTGTGCTGAAAGTCACCTTTGACGGCGTCAACATTAACTCCAGACGGCGTCATGCCTTGGCAAGAAAAGTTGGATGTGAAATTTACTCATGACGGGCCAGTGAGTTTGCATGAGAATTCTGACGGCGTCACGCTTTAACTAAATCAAGGGCGTCACGGCTTAAATCATAAGGGGACGGCGTCACGTTATAGGTCCGACGGCGTCAAGCCTTGATAAGCCAGAATGGATTTTTGAAGAGCTAAAGAGGGACGGCGTCAAGATGGTCATCCGGGAACCCTAAAAGCGGCGAGGTGACGGCGTCACAATGCATAAGGTGACGCCGTCAGATGTCAAAGTCTATATATAGTTTTCTAATTTTTTGTCATTAAGGGGAGAGCTTAGTGTGTGGAATTTTGGGATAAAACCCTAAGACGATTTTAGCTACTTTTTCAGGGCTTCTTGCCTTGAGATCTTCCATGTTTCATTGAAAGGTAAGTTATCAATTAATCATTCAATATGTCTATGTGTTGTTTGATTCTATCTTATGCTTGTCTTTTGTTTAACATGTTAGGCTAATTTTATCTTGTGTTTGCTTAGATCTAATGAAACCTAGCTATTGATTATTGGTTGTTAGTGTGTTGTTAGTTGTATTGGATGATTGTTTATCTATGTTAGGCTTAAGAAAACTGGCTAACTTCCTATTCGGTAACTTGCTTGAACGTCTTAAGAAACATGAACCAAACGCGTACTAAAGGTTTTTATGGTTGTATTTAATGCACAAGCGAATTCTAGTGATCCCATGTTAGGAGCTTCCTAGCCGGCTCGACATAGGAGTGAAGTAGGAGCTTGTAGAGTTTGGGGAAGTAAGTACGCCACCCCACGAATGGTATTAAGGAATACACCCGTCATCCACGCGACTAATACACACTAATTAACCGGTAAAAGATAGTTAGGGAGTAAGGAAATCTAAGTAAACACATTTCTCTACACATAAGTTTCTCACCACTTTTCATTTTTGTTATTTTATTTTATTTGCATTTGTAGTAATTTGGGTTAGTTGACTAGCAACTAATTCCGCCCACTCCTTCAAAACCCGAGATTTTACTTGCTTTCATAAAATTATAAAAACATAAAAAGAATCTTCCTCAACCCTTAGACCTAATTAGAGTAGCCTTTCACACCTAACGAACACTATTCCCTGTGGAGAACGATCAATCCCCCGTACTTACCACTACACTATACTACATCGGTCAGGTACACTGCCTGGTGGGGTTGTAAGCCTCTTGAGATCCCTCGAGAGGTAAAACCTGTTGTAAGGTTGCGAAACCCACGCATCAAGTTTTTGGCGCCGTTGCCGGGGAATAGTTATTGTTTAGGTTGAATTTTTATTTCTATTAGGTCTACTCACTAGATTCCTTTCTAGTGAGATTTTTATTTTATTTTTCTAGGTTTTCTTTAGTCTATCTATTTTCTTCGTGTCTTTGTTCGTAACCATTACCGTCCGACATCATGGAAGATGGTAATATCCTTAACCCCCACAACCCACCACCACAACAACCACCACCACCTCCTAGAGCCCGTACTTTAGGAGAGTATTCCCGTCCTAACCACCACGGCTATCGAATCACCATTGAGCTCACACAACGAGCCAATATCACACCCTTGCGATCCGACACCATCCGGTTGGTGCAAAGCGGATGCGCATTCCATGGACTTCGTTCTGAAGATCCTAATCAACATCTCAAGGACTTTCTTAAAATCGTTGATTCTATAGACCTTGATGTTGCCACTCGAGAGACGACCCGATTGCGTCTCTTCCAATTCTCTCTGCGGGACCAAGCTAGTCAGTGGCTAGAACGTCAACCCGCAGGATCCATCACCTCTTGGGATGATCTCACCACTCGTTTCCTTGCTCAGTTTTTCCCACCGGGAAGAACTACCAAGCTAAGGAATGATATCTTGATGTTCCAACAACGTCAAGGCGAAACTCTCTACGAGGCATGGACTCGATTCAAGGACTTACTCCAAAAAGTCCCTCACCATGGCATAGAACTTTGGCTCCAAGTCCAAATCTTCTATGACCATATCAATCTCTCCACAAGGCAAACCATTGACCAATCGGCCGGTGGCAAGCTACGTGATCTAAGTGCGGAACAATCATGGGCTCTCCTAGAGGATCTTGCTCTTTATGACAACGAAAGTTGGAGTGATCCCCGTGATTTGAATAAAACGGTCAAGGCAATATCTTTGCCTTTGAACAATTCAAGCACTTCCGACCGTAGGATCATAGAACTTGAAGACCAAGTCAAGTTTCTCATGAAATCCTACGAGGCTCCTAACCCTTCAAGCCAAGTGAACAAAATCACTTCTTCATGTGAATTATGTAGTGGTCCCCACGACACTCGTGATTGCATGGAACTCCCCGAACAAGCTTTTGTGGACTACGCATCCTCGCGTACCGACGGAGCGGGAGATAAGTGGTACACTTTCAAGCCCGAGCCAAACCCTTATGGTGATTCATATAACCCCACATGGAAAAATCACCCGAACCTTAGGTGGAAACAAAACCAAAACACACAACAACCCAATTCCTCCAACCCACCTACTCGTTTCCAATCAAGCGGTTCCAACTCGAACCGTACTTTCAACAACAATCCTTCCGGCAATGGTAGTACCAATAACTTTGAAGGATTGATGTCTCAATTTATGGCATCTCAAGAAGCTCGTTTAGCCAAGTTTGAAGCCGATTTCAAACAACAACAAACTGAGATGACCAATAAAATTGACAACTTGTTGAAAGCCCTCCATAACCAAGTGTTATCACCTCCACATAAGGACGCTAGGAACACAAATAGCGGACCCCAAGTAAAAGACCCTTCTTCATCCAAACACGTCCACTTTGTCAACATTGTCACTATTAAACCAATTGATAGGAATGAGGATAATAGTGAACCTAAGGATGAGGATAGGAAAGTCGAGGTTGATAAGGAAGTTAGGACAAGTGTGATTGAAGAAGTAGATGATGATGAGGACTACTTCAATAGGCTACCCACTAAGGAAGAGCGCGCATATCATACAAACTTATTCGATGACCCCGAAACACCATACTTCCTAGGTAAACCAATCATTGAAATAGGCGACCCTTCTAATCTCAACATACCATGCAACATAGGGCATCTACATGTGTGGAAAGCTTATATCGACCTTAGATCACCCATAAACGTCATGACTAGAGCCCACTACAACTTGATAATGAAAAATCAACTTGGGTATAGGATGCTCCCTGACAAGGGTTGGATGAGTAACTTCACGGGAAGAGTTAAGGGATTACCGGTTTATGTAGGAAACTTCGCCTATGTCACCAACTTTGTAATTGTAGAAGATATCCGTCCAATAGTCGATGCATCCTTGACTCAAGTGGTTTTTGGAAAACCATTTGTTGAGGTCTCTAGAATGACTTATGAACCTTCCTTAGGGATAGTTAGATTTAAGGATGAGACCGATGAAGTAAGCTACCAAATGCCATATAAGATAGAACAATTCCAACACTTGTCAAATGTTGAGAAGGAGCTTAAACAAGCAGTCTACTATAGGAATGATAAGGATAGAAGTAAAGGAGTAGACTATGTTATGGAAAGGATATTCGGTTTCTACAAGGATTGTTTGAAATTAGGACCGGAATATAAAACCGGGAAGGAGAATGGCCTAGGAACCGTGACCGATGATGGAGTCACGTAATGTACGTGACTTTGAGTCTAGCTACAAGACTCGTTAATAAAGAAAAGCGCTTCTTGGGAGGCAACCCAATCTTTATTTGTTTTATTTGCTTTGTGTGTTTATTTATTTGTTTGTTTGTTTTTATTTGTTTCCGTATGTGTGTTTAATTTTTATCATTATTGATTCATGTTCAAAAGTAATTTGTGAAAATGCTTTATGTTGTTTTTAACTTCGTCTTAACTACATATAAAGGTATTTTGCAAAAGATAAGTGTAAGGGAAATCTAAATCGGTTTATTAGAACACAAATTAACATGAATCGTAATAATATTAAATTAACATACATATTCGTGTGTGTTTGAGTCAAATGCTTGTATCGAGTCATAATGATGTTTTGCAGGATTTCCAGGAAGTAAGGTAAAGGTTTTTCCAGAAATTTTCCGGAAACTTAAAACGAAAATTTTTGTCAGGTCATTTCTGACGGCGTCAGGGGTTATAACCTGACGGCGTCAGATTTAATTTTCAGAAATTTTTGAAAGTTTTGTTTTTATAAAAAGTTTTTATTAAAATCTCCAACTTATAATCTCCAGGAATCTGCAAAGTTATTATTCCACAAGCATTATATCCTTATATATAGATTTTATCCCGCCGATGTTATGCAGGTTTTCGTGTTTGTTTTCTCAGGTTCAACAGGTTATTTTGGACAAGGAAATGTTTTGAATCAAGCTTATGGCGATGCATTAGTCATGGAGCTTCAACATTCTCTTTGGAGGAAGATTTAACCGTGTAATTTCATTATCCAACGAGCGAATCAGGGGAGTATTTGATTTCATTCTTTTACTTTATGCTTTTACATTTGTCATTTGAACATTGGGGACAATGTTCATCTTAAGTGTAAGGGGAGGGTAAAAGTACGATTTTTGAGAATACAATTGCGCTTGATTTTTGTTTGTTTAATAGTAGATGTGTAATAAAACTGAGAGAAATACTTGTTAAGGTAATTTCAGTGTCAAATTTAAAATTTTTTACAACATATAGGAGTGAAACTTTGATCTTAATGAGCGTCTCACGGATAGGAGTTATATGACTAGCACAAAAACCGTACCACTAAAAAATTTTCCACCCCCAAATATGTGAGGTTCGCCCCTAGAATTGGTAGGAAAAGCATTTATGCTATGATGTGTGTACCGGTAGCACTTAGATTCTAGAACTTGCGTTAGGACCATTCCGAGGCCACAAGTGAGACTACATTCGTGTAGTTAGATTTACTACATGATAAGAGGCATTAGGATTAACCCATTGTTTTACACCTGTGTTTTTGTTATAATTACATTGGCTACATTGGTCAAGTAATTCTCCCACACCCTTTGCGTTGTACTCATTTTTAGTACACGATACCCCTAGTACACCCCTCAGAGCCTATCTTTTCGTTTCGACCTTTAAGCATTTTACTTAAAGGAAGAATTTGTTACACCCCACTTAAATGTACACCCAAATCGCCTTAGCCTACCTTGTATGCACTCATTTTCAGTGCATTATTGTGACAACATTTGTTTAAACCCAAGTTAATTATCTAATTGATTACATGGTTGCTAAGTCGAGTCATATCCTTGTACATATTGTTTTGGGACGATTGGGACTCATGGGTAAAGTACTAGTGTAATGGAGTAATGGGGAAGAACATGATTTATTACCCCCATATGTGCTAAATATTTTAAAAGTACTCCAAGTTTTTTCAATTATCTTAATTCGAGTCATTAGATTAGTATTTGTAAAGTTATGTAAAAGTTCAAGTGTAAGGGGAATGCAAGGCCCCTATGATGTATTATTTTGGATGGTAGGGTAAAAGTGTATGCAAAAAAAAAAAAAAAAAAAAAAAAAAAAAAAAAAAAAAAAAAAAAAAAATTTCAAGAAAAACACAAAAAAATGAGAAAATGAAAAATAGAAAAAACATACGGACTACCATCCCGTTTTATTTTATGTTTATTTTATGTTTATGTTATTTTGTTTCTAGCTTAAGATCGAGTCTAGTCTTGGCTTAGCAACATTGTATAGTACATGTAATTGATCAAGATCTTTAGCTCGCCACCAGTAAAATATCCCGTATCCAACAAAACCGTGTTTTCCTTTTCCCTACACCTAACATTATAACCCATTTAAAAGCCCTCTTTGATAGTTTATCTTAGGTGCTTACGCCTAGTGGAGGAGGTTTTCGATCCTTTCCCAAGCCTATGGTAATCTATTTGCTATGACAGGTAGTGAGAGATATTTTCCGTTTTCATTTATGAGATTTATTTTGATGACACTTGAGAGATGTGAGTATCTAAACACTACTTGTGAGGTGCTAGTATGTAATCTCCGTGCTTATTATGATTGAAGTGGAACGATTATTTGTTGTAATTACTTTTATGTTTGCATTAAATGACCCCTAATTTGTATTTTGATTAGAATAAAAGCGCATTTGCTTGAGGACAAGCAAATCTCAAGTGTAAGGGTATTTGATGAGGCGAAAAGTGTACCGCTTTTAAGGGGTCATTTAAGCCCGAAATCGTATTTATTTGATCAAATATTGCCCTAAATCGTTCCTTTTGTCATTTTAGGTACTTTTGAGGAGAAATCTGGAAAAGGAGGCATTTTGGACGTTTTTGGAGCATAAAAGTGAAGAAAACGGCAAAGTCTCAAAATTGTGCTGAAAGTCACCTTTGACGGCGTCAACATTAACTCCAGACGGCGTCATGCCTTGGCAAGAAAAGTTGGATGTGAAATTTACTCATGACGGGCCAGTGAGTTTGCATGAGAATTCTGACGGCGTCACGCTTTAACTAAATCAAGGGCGTCACGGCTTAAATCATAAGGGGACGGCGTCACGTTATAGGTCCGACGGCGTCAAGCCTTGATAAGCCAGAATGGATTTTTGAAGAGCTAAAGAGGGACGGCGTCAAGATGGTCATCCGGGAACCCTAAAAGCGGCGAGGTGACGGCGTCACAATGCATAAGGTGACGCCGTCAGATGTCAAAGTCTATATATAGTTTTCTAATTTTTTGTCATTAAGGGGAGAGCTTAGTGTGTGGAATTTTGGGATAAAACCCTAAGACGATTTTAGCTACTTTTTCAGGGCTTCTTGCCTTGAGATCTTCCATGTTTCATTGAAAGGTAAGTTATCAATTAATCATTCAATATGTCTATGTGTTGTTTGATTCTATCTTATGCTTGTCTTTTGTTTAACATGTTAGGCTAATTTTATCTTGTGTTTGCTTAGATCTAATGAAACCTAGCTATTGATTATTGGTTGTTAGTGTGTTGTTAGTTGTATTGGATGATTGTTTATCTATGTTAGGCTTAAGAAAACTGGCTAACTTCCTATTCGGTAACTTGCTTGAACGTCTTAAGAAACATGAACCAAACGCGTACTAAAGGTTTTTATGGTTGTATTTAATGCACAAGCGAATTCTAGTGATCCCATGTTAGGAGCTTCCTAGCCGGCTCGACATAGGAGTGAAGTAGGAGCTTGTAGAGTTTGGGGAAGTAAGTACGCCACCCCACGAATGGTATTAAGGAATACACCCGTCATCCACGCGACTAATACACACTAATTAACCGGTAAAAGATAGTTAGGGAGTAAGGAAATCTAAGTAAACACATTTCTCTACACATAAGTTTCTCACCACTTTTCATTTTTGTTATTTTATTTTATTTGCATTTGTAGTAATTTGGGTTAGTTGACTAGCAACTAATTCCGCCCACTCCTTCAAAACCCGAGATTTTACTTGCTTTCATAAAATTATAAAAACATAAAAAGAATCTTCCTCAACCCTTAGACCTAATTAGAGTAGCCTTTCACACCTAACGAACACTATTCCCTGTGGAGAACGATCAATCCCCCGTACTTACCACTACACTATACTACATCGGTCAGGTACACTGCCTGGTGGGGTTGTAAGCCTCTTGAGATCCCTCGAGAGGTAAAACCTGTTGTAAGGTTGCGAAACCCACGCATCACTACTTCAGAGTAACTATCAAGGTCTTCTAAGTCCAAAAGTCTCTTCACTCATACCCAGCTTCCAACTAAAACCTGCCGCGGGAAAAGAAACGCGGCTGAGCTTAAAAAGCCCAGTGAACAGATATATAATAAACGGAAACGAAAGTAAACGGAAATGAACAGAAGTAGCATAATGAATAAGATATAAGTAAAGGTACAAGAGTAAAGGTTTAGGACAGTCATCCACCACGAGCCCAGAATCAAATCATATCATATCATATCTTCATAATCATATAGAGGGGAGACCTCTCAGATAATCAGATAATATGAGGGGTGTCCTCATTCTTCAAATGGAGTAGCTAGCTCCCAAATTTTGTGAAAGACGTGGATTGCACCCATCATCAGTCACCAAATCATATCATAACATATCAGAAACAAAACAAATCTAGGATGCATCCATTCGCCCCCCAAACAAATCATATTGGCCATAACAAATCATAAAGCGCGCATATCATATCATAATGGGGACGGTGTAACCAAATCACTAGGGCTACACACTAGTCATGCCATTGGTGCATCAATGACACGGCCATGTTACCTTCATGGCTAGGGAACATATTTTGGCTCGTAGCATCAAACTGGGGTCAAAGGTCAAAGGTCCAAATCAAAGCAAAGGTTCATATGTCATAATCATAGTCCAAATCTCAAGGTTCATATGTCAAAGTTCAAATGCCAAAGGTTCATATAAGAGGTTCAGAAATCAAAGGTTCATATCAAAGTGTAGGGAACATAGCAATGGTATAGGGAATCCCTAATACGAATCAAAATAGAGACCGAAGGCTCCTTATACAAAGAGCAGAATATCTGTACCTTAAACGAAATGAAGGCTAACGATTGAATGAACACCTGGAAATACGAGTCATTCCTTCTTCAACGAATCTACATGAATTTATGGTCATCTTAGTTAATAACTTATTTTAAATCAGATTCTTCATTTTAGTCGGCTTTCCATTTTTAGTAACTTGCTATTATTTAGTAACGTTCTATTTTTAGAAAGTTTCCCGAGACAATAATTTAATACTTTAAGGTTATAATCGACAATTAAATAAATTTAAAGGCTTAATATGACTAACATTATAGTTTAGGGTTTAATATGACACTTTTAATAATTTAGGGTTTATACTAGTCATTTTATTTAAGTTCAGGGGCTAAAGTGTAAATTACATATTTTATGAAAATTCTTATACTTGAACATTTTAAACACTTCATTAATGATTTCCGGTAATAAGGACCCTAACCCGAACACTCTTTTGTACTTTACTCTTTTGATCCCTTTTTAACCCACATATAGCCAACTACTCAACACAACACACATTCTCTTTTATCCAACCAACTCGACTTCATTTTCCCCTTTCCAAAACTAAACCAAACTTGACCCTTTTTTCTCTTCTTGTTTTCCCTTTATACGTGACCATAAACACCACAAAACACCCATTTTTGAACCCAAAGTATTTATACTAATAGACTCATTCTTCTTGTTTTAAAATCCCTCTTACTCGACACCTATAACTCACATGCTACACTTCATTTTCCAGTCATTTGACACCCCACTCAACCCTTTCAAAAAAAATCAGTTTGTATGCCACGCATGCATGGCATATCTACAAAATCAGTTTTCGAAAATCAGTTTTCAAGATACTACAAAATCCACACGCGCAGCCACTCCTATCACATCCATAATTCGAGACCCATGCATGTAATATCAACAACGAGACACCCATGACTTTCTCGACTTCAACCTATATAAGACACAACACTCTCTTCGGTACACTTTGTCGACACAACACACCCTTCTCGTTACCCCTTTTTGAGCCACAACGAAACCCAAACGACTCAACATTAACCAACCTACACCCACGACTCTCGGCCCCTTTTTACTCAGTTTATTTATACGCTTTATATCCACTCCAAACTGACACACATACACCCTATTCGACCACCAACTTAACGAGGCAAAACGATGAAACCAAACAACCTAACTCCTAACTCTCTGATCTGACTACACACTCTCAAACACATGTTTTTCTCACTCCCATCACACAAGTTCATAACTCAGTGGTCAATATGCATGCATGTTTTCAGCCCCACTATCCCCCACATGAAATTACATATAATTATGTCATTAACCATGCTACTGAATACGTATTCTCATCTTTATTTACTTAAGTCCATGTCCAGTTCTTATTCGTATATATATTAGAAATAAAAGAATCATTGGCTGACCAAAATGTGTGCATGGCTACGAATTCAAAAAGAAAACAGAAACAAGACTGTTATGTGTAGTATCCAATATCATCATATCATAACGTTTCATACATATTTTAATGAAAAGAGATCATAGTTCCATTTGTATATTTATTATTTAACGAATCCGAATATTAGGTACGACACACACGACTCATTCATATCTTCATCTTTAACGAACCAAAGTAGGTTGAGCTCACCTAATATATACGTATACATGTTTCATATTCGAAAGGAAAAACACGAAGACGAAAGGAGGGATACCTCTAAGACGATTTAGAACAGATGACACAAGATACTACCAAGTCGTTTTCCAACAAGTTAGAGCACAAAAGTAACCCGATCACTAACAAGCTACCACCTTCGTTACTTCTTGATTTCTTGGAGAGAAAAAAAATTGGGCTGCCGTCACTTTGTTGTAGGTTTAGGGTTTGAGCGTGAGATGGAATTGTGAGATTCGGTTTGAGAAGAGAATAAATGTGGGCAATTATAATGGAGATATGGCACAAAAGTTGCCGAATATATGGGGTCAGTTTAAGACCAAATCTTCTTCACAATATTATATGTATTTAGCCATTTAAAAAGGAAATATTGTTGTGTACATCGGACCTTGTATTCTATTTGTTGTACGTGTGCAAATTTTATTTATTTTGCCCTATGAATCGTGTGATATAAGACCTTTATATGTTGTGTACAAACTTTATTCACTTTGGACTAGCATTGAGACGTGTGATATATAATGTATGCTATATATATTTGTGTCGAATTTTATACGGTCTATTTATGGCTTGTAAGATTTAACATGATAATTTCTCATATGATAGTTCATAATTACTTGGGTTCGGTTTGAGGTTCAAATTAATACGTATTTTAGGATTTACGTTTCTAGGTTACTATAGGTTATATAATTCATATTTCATTTATATATTTTAGGTGTTCTATAAAAATTCAAATTAGAGGGGTAATTTAGAGATCTTAACTGAATGAAAAATGAGGGTTTTACATTGTTTCTTAAGTGACTCATAATCTTTCAAAGTTGGACAAGAATTAGAACACTTTTTAACCTCATGTACCTCTGAGTCAGAGAAGGCCATCAATCCCAAGTTGGCTGGTTCCTCCTCTTCTTTCATGAAGCTCCAGTCAAAGCCAGCTCCATCAACAGCTACCATTGCCTTGGAAGAAGTCTCTTCCACATTCACTGTTCTCCTGTTTCCCTGCTGACTTTTGTACCCTTTACCCTTGTTGTCCTGTTATCTGGGGCTTCTACATTCTCTGGCAAAATATCCCATCTTGTGGCAGTTGTAACACTCCACCTTGGATTTGTCATAGCCAGCAACATCTCCTCCATTGAGAGTAAGCTTCTTTCCAGTCCTTTGAAAGTACTTCTTTGCCCTAATGCTTATCAAAGCCATTTGCCACTTCAAGTCCATTGCTTCCAAGTCATCTTCATCAATTTGAAGAAGATCTTCATTGTAGATTTGAGACCCACTAGAGTTCTCTAACAAAAAAGCATAGATAGTTTCATCACTCAAGCTAGCAGTGCTAGTTTTTACATTAGCAGTACTAACTTTAGGGCTAGCAGTACAAACATCTTGATCATCTTCAGGATTGCTATTGCTGGGGGATGACAAGAATGCCATGTTTCCAGACACAGAACTGGTGCTTCCTGCCTTTTTCACCTTTTGTTCAACAATCTTAAGATTGTTGTACAACTCATTAAGTGTCATCTTCTCCAGTTCAGGCTTGTTGCTCCAAACAACAACATGGGTGTTCCATTCAGCAGACAAGCTATTGAGAAACCTCTTGTTCAGGTCTTCTTGTGGAATCACTATCTTCAACCCAACAAGTTGGCTTACAATCCTCTGTATCCTTTTAAAGGCATGATCAAGGGTTTCAGTGCTTGTGGCACTAAAATTTTCATAGCTTTGCTTCAGCAGTGTTCTTTGTGCCTTCTTAGTGGTTTCATTACCACCAAACCTCTCTACAATTGCTGCAAAAAGTGTCTTTGCAGTCTCATAATGACTGAAGTTCAACACCTGATCATTGGGAATTGCCATGAGTAGCAAACTCTTGGCTTTGAGACCATTCTTCTTCTTGATCCTTTCATCATTGGTGACTGGTTCAGTGTTGAGTTTAGTGGTTTTGGAACCATCAGCAAGTGTTTCTTCAGAAGTTGTTGGTTTAAAGGAATCACCATGCAGAATGATATCCCATAGTGCATAATCTTGCACCATGAAGTACTGCACAATTCTAAGTCTCCAGAGATCATATTCGTTTTGTTTGAGCATCGGTAGTTTGGAGAGGATAGAGGTTTGTGAAGTTTCCATGTCCATCTTCCTTGTTGAAAGAGAAAAAGTTCTTATGGATCTTCTAATTCAAAGTATCAGAACCTGGCTCTGATACTACTTGAGAGGATCTAAACACACTCCTTGTGTTAGAGATACTTTGAGTATATGCTAAGTAGCACGCGGAATTTACTACAAAGCACTTAGAAGATATTGTTTGTGTAATGTATGAATGTAACAGTGAATGAACAATGAATAAACAACCAAATAGCTTCAATATTATTAATACGAGTGATCTTTGAACTATCACTAGGGTTTTACAACCTTGAAGCTTTCCACAAAGATACGTATGACTGGGATACTAAAACCCTAACCTAGGATCTCCTTTTATATCACAAGGAGTCCTTTACAAGTAAACTAATATTCATATCAATATTTAATAATAAGATATACATCAAATCTATTCTATATATATCCACACGCGTTTCTGTCTTCATCACATAGTCAGTAATAATCATCTGTACTAATAGTACTAACTCAGTTAGTACTGCTGGTGTAATCTTCAGCAATTGTAACTTTATACCTGGCAGTACTAATTGTTGGTTTAATTCCCAACACAAGGATCACTTAGGGAAATTTGATGCCAAAGCTGGTGATGGATACTTCCTAGGATACTCTCTTGTCTCAAAGGCCCACAACAAACTGAGGAAACATTCCATGTTACCTTTGATGAGAGCACTAAAGCAATCAGGTTCTCAAATACCTCAGTGGAAGAGATAGGAATTGATGATTCATCAAGATGTCCTCCTGATGAATATCATCCTGAGAATGATCCTTCCACTCAGTATCAAGCAAATGCTGATATCTCCTACTACATCATCCCACACAAATTTCCTTACCCAACCATCACTGAGTTTGTTGAAGCACAAACAACTAATGATGCAATCAGTCAGTCTGAACAAAGTGATCAGGAACCAAACAATCTCAGTGATCAGCCAACCCAGTCAGACACTCAAGATCCTGAAGATCATCAGGTGTCTGCACCAGAACTTACACCTCCACCCAATCAGGCCTCCACAAGCTCTAATCAGTATCCAAGACCTCAGGACAGTTGGACTAGGTCTCAAGATATAGAACTTGTCAATATAATTGGAGAACCTACTGAAGGCATGCTCACTAGAAGCATGGATGAAAAACTAAGAGCAGCCTCAGCCAATGAATGCCTGTTTGTGGACTTCATTTCCACAATTGAACCCAAAAGTGTCAACGAAACACTTAAATAATTGGAGAACCAAAAGTGTCAAGATATAGAACTTGTCAATATAATTGGAGAACCTACTGAAGGTATTGACCTTGGTCAAATGTCCTCAGGATGTTACAGTCATTGGCATGAAATGGGTGTTCAAAAACAAATCTGATGAAAATGGCATAGTCATTAAAAACAAGGCTAGACTTGTAGCCAAAGGCTATAGTCAACAAGAAGGCATTGACTATGAAGAAACATTTGCACCAGTGGCAAGGATGGAAGCCATTAGGATCTTCCTTGCATTTGCAACCTACATGAACTTCAAGGTGTACCAAATGGATGTAAAAAGTGCATTCTTAAATGGCTCACTGAAAGAAGAAGTTTATGTTCAACAACCCACTGGATTTGAAAGCAGTGAGTTTCCTGACTATGTCTGCAAGCTTAACAAAGCCCTTTATGGACTGAAACAAGCTCCTAGGGCATGGTATGAAACTCTCTCAGCCTTCCTCATCAAAAACAAATTTGTCAGAGGCAAGATAGACAATACATTGTTTATCTACAGGACAAATGATGATGTCATACTTATACAAGTGTATGTGGATGACATCATAGTTGGCTCAACAAGTTATAAACTTTGCAAACAGTTTGAAAAACTGATGGCAAAGAAATTTGAAATGAGCATGATGGGAGAACTCACTTACTTCCTTGGACTGCAAATCAAGCGGACTGAGAAGGGAACTTCTATCAGTCAAGAGAAGTACATCAAAAGCCTTCTGAAAAAGTATGAGCTCAGTGACTGTGCCTTAGTCAAAACTCCCATGGTTCCACCAAACAACCTAGGTCATGACCCTACTGGAAAACCAGTGAATCAAACTCTTTTCAGAGGAATGATTGGGTCACTGATGTATCTACTTGCATCAAGGCCTGACATCCAATTCTCAGCCTGTTTGTGTGCCAGATATCAATCTGACCCAAGAGAATCTCATCTCACAGCTGTGAAAAGGATACTCAGGTAGCTGAAAGGTACTCCAAACCTTGGATTATACTATCCAAAATGTTCAGGCTTTGATCTCAAAGGATACTCAGACTCTGACTATGCTGGATGCAACATAGACAGAAAAAGCACCTCAGGCTCCTGCCAAATCCTTGGTGGAAAATTAGTCTGCTGGAGTGCTAAGAAGCAACAATTAGTTGCCATGTCCTCAGCAGAAGCTGAATATGTTGCAGTAGCCAGTTGTTGTGCAAATGTACTATGGATGAAAAGTCAACTCAGTGACTATGGAATCCAGTATAAGATGGTTCCCATCTTTTGTGATAATACAAGTGCAATTGCCATCTCAAGCAACCCTGTTCTTCATCAGAGAACAAAACACATTGATATTAGATATCACTTCATTAGGGACCATTTTATGAATGGTGACATTGAATTACACTTCATTCCTACTGAATATCAGCTAGCTGATATATTCACCAAACCATTGGATGAACCAACTTTCACAAGACTGAAAGCTGAATTAGGAATGTTGGATATTGAGAATCAGTCCACTGATTGAATCCATCCAACTATGTGTAAATTCTGAAAACCTCAGGTCCCTGACTCAATGTGTTCCTCAGTGAAAAAGATCACTGAATCACCTTCTCTGAACCCCTCACTGAATGAAAAGTCATTCAGGGCCCTCAAGATGACATTCAATGCTAACTTAAATGCTCTAAGTATCTAGTTAGTAAATGTCCGAGGTTGGTAACTGAATACCTATTTAATATAAGAATATATGTTCTTTTTCCTGCTGGCATGCATATCTTGGGCCCCCACTTACCCACTTGTCATTTAATGCCTCTCCTCACACATCATATATATGTGATGATGTAAACTCTGCAAATTACACTTTTTTGCAGATGGCACAACTGTTCACCTCGACTGTTGCGCAAAACCAGGGAAAGTGAAGTGGTGGCATTTAATGCGGATCCCAAACATTTTAAACAAAACGGTTTTCAAAAGTTTTTGAGAAAAATCCGCTTAATGCCTAAACCACCCCTCTCCACTTCCCTATAAATACCCCCAAACAAATCAACACACACACGTTTTAGAAAAATTTTAAGCAAAACTCTTGCCCTTTTTTCTCTCAAAAACTAGTGTGTGTATTGTTCATCTTTAGACCCAGACCATTTTCTCTTGCAAAGCCAAGACATTTTACTATGGCTGCTTCTAAAGCTATTACCTACGCCCCAAATGTGGAATTCACAATGGAGGGCGTGGATATAACCAAAAACAACGTCGTAGGAAATTTTGCCTACCCCAAAATTTTTTGGGCGTACAAGAATGTGGTTAAATACCTACAAAACTGCTTTCTTGCTACGGCGTTCACCAAATCACCCCCAGTCATATATCATGACTATCTTAGGGAATTCTGGTGTACAGCAGTGGCAACCAGACCTGAAAACATCAAGGAAACCCTGATAACGTTCTTAGCGATGAACAGGAGAAAGCCCCTCTCCCTGAATTACCAAACCTTTATTAAGGCCACAGGTCTTGATTTCGCTGAAAACTTTGACCCTCAGTCCACTGATGCAGAAGTAAAGGCCGAATTGCTTTTACTAGGGCCACATGATGAAAAACATCCTGAAGTGGCCCCAGGAACCTTATTGGCCAAAGCACCAATAATAAAGACCTGGTTTCCTGCTGTCTGGAGGATCCTGATGACCTTTGTCATTCAGGTCCTTGGTGGCAATAAGTCCTCCATGGAGCAATTGAATGCATCAAAACAATTGATGGTGTTCAGCCTCCTAGAGGGCAGAAAAATCGACATTGGTGAGACAATCTTCAGAGACCTCATAGCCAAGCTATCAGGGAAATCTAGGCAAAGACATATGTCCTTCCTTAGGTTCATTTACTCTGTGCTTCAGGACTTACTAGGCTCTGAATATGATAGGCCAAACGTCCAGGGATCAAAACCTGACGTCTTACACAAGGCCAACTATTCAAGAGACCTCACTGAGGTAACACAAGTCCCCCTGACCACTTATATGCTAATGGTTATTCAGGGACAAGATACTATTTCTCCTATGCCTTCTCCTTCAAATAAGGAGAAGAAGAAAAAGCAGGCAGGGTCCAGGAAGGTGGTTAAACTGATGAAGCGAAAAGTGTACCGCTTTTAAGGGGTCATTTAAGCCCTAAATCGTATTTATTTGATCAAATATTGCCCTAAATCGTTCCTTTTGTCATTTTAGGTACTTTTGAGGAGAAATCTGGAAAAGGAGGTATTTTGGACGTTTTTGGAGCATAAAAGTGAAGAAAACGACAAAGTCTCAAAATTGTGCTGGAAGTTACCTTTGACGGCGTCAGGATTTACTCCAGACGGCGTCATGGCTTGGCAAGAAAAGGTGGATGTGAAATTTACTCATGATAAGCCAGTGAAAATTGCATGTGAATTCTGACGGCGTCACGCTTTAACCTGATCATGGGCGTCACGGCTTAATTCAAAGAGGGACGGCGTCACGTTCAAGATCTGACGGCGTCAAGCCTTGATAAGCCAGAACGGATTTTGGAGAGCTAAAGAGGGACGGCGTCAAGAAGGCCATCCGGGAACCCTAGAAGCGGTGAGGTGACGGCGTCACACTCCATAACGTGACGCCGTCAGATGTAAAAATCTATATATAGTTTTGCAATTCTTTGTCATTAGTGTGGAACTTAGTGTGGAATTTTTGGGAGAAAACCCTAAGACGATTTTAGCATCTTTTTCAAGGCTTTTTGCCTTGAGATCTTCCATGTTACATTAAAGATAAGTTATCAATTAATCATTCAATATGTCTATGTGTTGTTTGATTCTATCTTGTTCTTGTCTTTTGGTTAATATGTTAGGCTAGATTTATCTTGTGTTTGCTTAGATCTAATGAAACCTAGCTATTGATTATTGGTTATTAGTGTGTTATTAGTTGTATTGGATGATTGTTTATCTATGTTAGGCTTAAGAAAACTGGCTAACTTCCTATTCGGTAACTTGCTTGAACGTCTTAAGAAACATGAACCAAATGCGTACTAAAGGTTTTTATGGTTGTATTTAATGCACAAGCGAATTCTAGTGATCCCATGTTAGGAGCTTCCTAGCCGGCTCGACATAGGAGTGAAGTAGGAGCTTGTAGAGTTGGGGAAGTACGTACGCCACCCCACGATTGGTATTAAGGAATACACCCGTCATCCACGCAACTAATACACACTAATCAACCGGTAAAAGATAGTTAGGGAGTAAGGAAATCTAAGTGAACACATTTCTCTACACATAAGTTTTCACCAAACTTTTTATTTTCAGTTATTTATTTTATTTGCATTCGTAGTAATTTGGGTTAGTTGACTAGCAACTAATTCCGCCCACTCTTTCAAACCCGAGATTTTACTTGCTTTCATAAAAAAATATAAAAACATAAAAAGAATCTTCTCTCACCCTTAGACCTATTAGAGTAGTCTTTCATACCTAACGAACACTATTCCCTGTGGAGAACGATCAATCCCCCGTACTTACCACTACACTATACTACATCGGTCAGGTACACTGCCTGGTGGGGTTGTAAGCCTCTTGAGATCCCTCGAGAGGTAAAACCTGTTGTAAGGTTGCAAAACCACGCATCAAGTTTTTGGCGCCGTTGCCGGGGAATAGTTATTGTTTAGGTTGAATTTTTATTTTATTAGGTCTACTCACTAGATTCCTTTCTAGTGAGATTTTTATTTTATTTTTCTAGGTTTTCTTTAGTCTATCTATTTTTTTCGTTTCTTTGTTCGTAACCATTACCATTAGACATCATGGAAGATGGTAATATCCTTAATCCCAACAACCCACCACCACAACAACCACCACCACCTCCTAGAGCCCGTACTTTAGGAGAGTACTCCCGTCCTAGCCACCATGGCTATCGAAACACCATTTAGCTCACTCAAGGAGCCAATATCACACCCTTGCGATCCGACACCATCCGGTTGGTGCAAAGCGGATGCGCATTCCATGGACTTCGTTCCGAAGATCCTAATCAACATCTCAAGGACTTTCTTAAAATCGTTGATTCTATAGACCTTGATGTTGCCACTCGAGAGACGACCCGATTGCGTCTCTTTTAATTCTCTCTGCGGGACCAAGCTAGTCAATGGCTAGAACGTCAACCCGCAGGATCCATTACCTCTTGGGATGATCTCACCACTCGTTTCCTTGCTCAGTTTTTCCCACCGGGAAGAACTACCAAGCTAAGGAATGATATCTTGATGTTCCAACAACGTCAAGGCGAAACTCTCTACGAGGCATGGACTCGATTCAAGGACTTACTCCAAAAAGTCCCTCACCATGGCATAGAACTTTGGCTCCAAGTCCAAATCTTCTATGACCATATCAATCTCTCCACAAGGCAAACCATTGACCAATCGGCCGGTGGTAAGCTACGTGATCTAAGTGCGGAACAATCATGGGCTCTCCTAGAGGATCTTGCTCTTTATGACAACGAAAGTTGGAGTGATCCCCGTGATTTGAATAAAACGGTCAAGGCAATATCTTTGCCTTCGAACAATTCAAGCACTTCCGACCGTAGGATCATAGAACTTGAAGACCAAGTCAAGTTTCTCATGAAATCCTACGAGGCTCCTAAATCTTCAAGCCAAGTGAACAAAATCACTTCTTCATGTGAATTATGTAGTGGTCCCCACGACACTCGTGATTGCATGGAACTCCCCGAACAAGCTTTTGTGGACTACGCATCCTCGCGTACCGACGGAGCGGGAGACAAGTGGTACACTTTCAAACCCGAGCCAAACCATTACGGTGATACATACAACCCCTCATGGAAAAATCACCCGAACCTTAGGTGGAAACAAAACCAAAACACACAACAAACCAATTCTTCCAACCCACCTAATCATTTTCAATCAAGCGGTTCCAACTCGAACCATACTTTCAACAACAATCCTTCCGGCAATGGTAGTACCAATAACTTTGAAGGATTGATGTCCCAATTTATGGCATCTCAAGAAGCTCGGATAGCTAGATTCGAATCCGAATTCAATCAACAACAAACGGAGATGACCAATAAAATTGACAACTTGTTGAAAGCTCTCAATAACCAAGTGTTATCACCTCCACATAAGGACGCTAGGAACACAAATAGCGGACCCCAAGTAAAAGACCCCTCTTCATCCAAACACGTCCACTTTGTCAACATTGTCACTATTAAACCAATTGAAAGGAATGAGGATAATAGTGAACCTAAGGATGAGGATAAGAAAGTCGAGGTTGATAAGGAAGTTAGGACAAGTGAGATTGAGGAAGTAGATGATGATAAGGACTACTTCAATAGGCTACCCACTAAGGAAGAGCGCGCATATCATACAAACTTATTCGATGACCCCGAGACACCATACCTCCTAGGTAGACCAATTATAGAAATAGGCGACCCTTCTAATCTCAACATACCATGCAACATCGGACATTTGCATGTGTGGAAAGCCTACATCGACCTTAGATCACCGATAAACATCATGACTAGAGCCCACTACAACTTGGTAATGAAAAATCAACTTGGGTATAGGGTGTTCCCTGACAAGGGTTGGATGAGTAACTTCACGGGAAGAGTTAAGGGATTACCGGTTTATGTAGGAAACTTCACCTATGTCACCGACTTTGTAATTGTAGAAGATATCCGCCCAATAGTCGATGCATCCTTAACTCAAGTGGTTTTTGGAAAACCATTTGTTGAGGTCTCTAGAATGACTTATGAACCTTCCTTAGGGATAGTTAGATTTAAGGATGAGACCGATGAAGTAAACTACCAAATGCCATATAAGATAGAACAATTCCAACACTTGTCAAATGTTGAGAAGGAGCTCAAGCAAGCGGTCTACTATAGGAATGATGAGGATAGAAGTAAAGGAGTAGACTATGTTATGGAAAGGATATTCGGTTTCTACAAGGATTGTTTGAAATTAGGACCAGAATATAAAACCGGAAAGGAGAATGGCCTAGGAACCATGACCGATGATGGAGTCACGTAATGTACGGTGACTTTGAGTCTAGCTACAAGACTCGTTAATAAAGAAAAGCGCTTCTTGGGAGGCAACCCAAGCAATCTTTATTTGCTTTGTGTGTTTATTTGTTTGTTTGTTTGTTTTTATTTGTCTCCATATGTGTGTTTAATTTTTATTCTTATTGATTCATGTTCAAAACTAATTTGTGAAAATGCTTTATTTTGTTTTTAACTTCGTCTTAACTACATATAAAGGTATTTTGCAAAAGGTAAGTGTAAGGGAAATCTAAATCGGTTTATTAGAACAAATTAACATGAATCGTAATAATATTAAATTAACATACATATTAGTATTTGTTTGAGTCAAATGCTTGTATCGAGTCATAATGATGTTTTGCAGGATTTCCAGGAAGTAAGGTAAAGGTTTTTTCCAGAAATTTTCCGGAAACTTAAAATGAGAATTTTTGTCAGGTCATTTCTGACGGCGTCAGGGTTTATAACCTGACGGCTTCAGATTTAATTTTCAGAAATTTTTGAAAGTTTTGTTTTCATAAAAAGTTTTTATTAAATCTATAACTTATAATCTCCAGGAATCTGCAAAATTATCATTCCACAAGCATTATATCCTTATATATAGATTTATCCCGCCGATGTTATGCAGGTTTTCGTGTTTGTTTTCTCAGGTTTAACAGGTTATTTTGGACAAGGAAATGTTTATGGAATCAAGCTTATGGCGATGCATTAGTCATGGAGCTTCAACATTACTTTGGAAGAAGATCTAACCGTGTAACTTCATTATCCATCGAGCGAATCAGGGGAGTATTTGATTTCATTCTTTTACTTTATGCTTTTACATCTTATTATTTGAACATTGGGGACAATGTTCATCTTAAGTGTAAGGGGGGGTAAAAATACGATTTTTAGAGAATGCTATTACGCTTGATTTTTGTTTGTTTAATAGTTGATGTGTAATAAAACTGAGAGAAATACCTGTTAGGGCAATTTTAGTGCCAAATTTAAATTTTTTTACAACATATAGGAGTGAAACTTTGATCTTAATGAGCGTCTCACGGATAGGAGTTATATGACTAGCACAAAAACCGTACCACTAAAAAATTTTCCACCCCCAAATATGTGAGGTTCGCCCCTAGAATTGGTAGGAAAAGCATTTATGCTATGATGTGTGTACCGGTAGCACTTAGATTCTAGAACTTGCGTTAGGACCATTCCAAGGCCACAAGTGAGACTACATTCGTGTAGTTAGATTTACTACATGATAAGAGGCATTAGGATTAACCCATTGTTTTACACCTGTGTTTTTGTTATAATTACTTTGGCTACATTGGTCAAGTAATTCTCCCACACCCTTTGCGTTGTACTCATTTTTAGTACACGATACCCCTAGTACACCCCTCAGAGCCTATCTTTTCGTTTCGACCTTTAAGAATTTTACTTAAAGGAAGAATTTGTTACACCCCACTAAAATGTACACCCAAATTGCCTTAGCCTACCTTGTATGCACTCATTTTTAGTGCATTATTGTGACAACATTTGTTTAAACCCAAGTTAATTATCTAGTTGATTACATGGTTGCTAAGTCGAATCATATCCTTGTACATATTGTTTTGGGACGATTGGGACTCATGGGTAAAGTACTAGTGTAATAGAGTAATGGGGAAGAACATCATTTATTACCCCCATATGTGCTAAATATTTTAAAAGTACTCAAAGTTTTTCAATTATCTTAATTCGAGTCATTAGAATAGTTATTTGTAAAGTTATGTAAAAGTTCAAGTGTAAGGGGGATGCAATGCCCCTATGATGTATTATTTTGGATGGTAGGGAAAAAGTGTATGAAAAAAAAAAAAAAAAAAAAAAATCGGAAAAATCAAGAAA
The DNA here is from genome assembly GCA_021014915.2 of Artemisia tridentata subsp. tridentata. Classification (NCBI taxonomy): domain Eukaryota; kingdom Viridiplantae; phylum Streptophyta; class Magnoliopsida; order Asterales; family Asteraceae; genus Artemisia; species Artemisia tridentata. The sequence continues at coordinate 297,917,280 of CP139509.1, read as the reverse complement.
AATACAAAAAAATGAGAAAAAGAAAAATAGAAAAAACATACGGACTACCATCCCGTTTCATTTTATGTTTATTTTTATGTTTTTGTTATTTTGTTATTTCGTTTCTAGCTTAAGATCGAGTCGAGTCTTGGCTTAGCAACATTGTATAGTACATGTAATTAATCAAGATCTTTAACTCGCCACCAGTAAAATATCCCTTATCCAACAAAACCGTGTTTTCCTTTTCCCTACACCTAACGTTATAACCCATTTAAAAGCCCTCTTTGATAGTTTATCTTTGGTTCTTACGCCTAGTGGAGGAGGTTTTCGATCCTTTCCCAAGCCTATGGTAATCTATTTGCTATGACAGGTAGTGAGAGATATTATCCGTTTTCATTTATGAGATTTATTTTGATGACACTTGAGAGATGTGAGTATCTAAACACTACTTGTGAGGTGCTAGTTTATAATCTCCGTGCTTATTATGATTAAAGAGGAACGAATATTTGTTGTAATTACTTTTATGTTTGCATTAAATGACCCCTAACTTGTATTTTGAGTAGAATAAAAGCACATTTGCTTGAGGACAAGCAAATCTCAAGTGTAAGGGTATTTGATGAAGTGAAAAGTGTACCGCTTTTAAGGGGTCATTTAAGCCCTAAATCGTATTTATTTGATCAAATATTGCCCTAAATCGTTCCTTTTGTCATTTTAGGTACTTTTGAGGAGAAATATGGAAAAGGAGGCATTTTGGACATTTTTGGAGCATAAAAGTGAAGAAAACGACAAAGTCTCAAAATTGTGCTGGAAGTTACCTTTGACGGCGTCAGGATTTACTCCAGACGGCATCATGGCTTGGCAAGAAAAGGTGGATGTGAAATTTACTCATGATAAGCCAGTGAAAATTGCATGTGAATTCTGACAGCGTCACGCTTTAACCTGATCAAGGGCGTCACGGCTTAATTCAAAGAGGGACGGCGTCACGTTCAAGATCTGACGGCGTCAAGCCTTGATAAGCCAGAACGGATTTTGGAGAGCTAAAGAGGGACGGCGTCAAGAAGGCCATCCGGGAACCCTAGAAGCGGCGAGGTGACGGCGTCACACTCCATAATGTGACGCCGTCAGATGTAAAAATCTATATATAGTTTTGCAATTCTTTGTCATTAGTGTGGAACTTAGTGTGGAATTTTTGGTTGAAAGCCCTAAGACGATTTTAGCATCTTTTTCAAGGCTTTTTGCCTTGAGATCTTCCATGTTACATTAAAGATAAGTTATCAATTAATCATTCAATATGTCTATGTGTTGTTTGATTCTATCTTGTTCTTGTCTTTTGGTTAATATGTTAGGCTAGATTTATCTTGTGTTTGCTTAGATCTAATGAAACCTAGCTATTGATTATTGGTTATTAGTGTGTTATTAGTTGTATTGGATGATTGTTTATCTATGTTAGGCTTAAGAAAACTGGCTAACTTCCTATTCGGTAACTTGCTTGAACGTCTTAAGAAACATGAACCAAATGCGTACTAAAGGTTTTTATGGTTGTATTTAATGCACAAGCGAATTCTAGTGATCCCATGTTAGGAGCTTCCTAGCCGGCTCGACATAGGAGTGAAGTAGGAGCTTGTAGAGTTGGGGAAGTACATACGCCACCCCACGATTGGTATTAAGGAATACACCCGTCATCCACGCAACTAATACACACTAATCAACCGGTAAAAGATAGTTAGGGAGTAAGGAAATCTAAGTGAACACATTTCTCTACACATAAGTTTTCACCAAACTTTTTATTTTCAGTTATTTATTTTATTTGTATTCGTAGTAATTTGGGTTAGTTGACTAGCAACTAATTCCGCCCACTCTTTCAAACCCGAGATTTTACTTGCTTTCATAAAAAAATATAAAAACATAAAAAGAATCTTCTCTCACCCTTAGACCTATTAGAGTAGTCTTTCATACCTAACGAACACTATTCCCTGTGGAGAACGATCAATCCCCTGTACTTACCACTACACTATACTACATCGGTCAGGTACACTGCCTGGTGGGGTTGTAAGCCTCTTGAGATCCCTCAAGAGGTAAAACCTGTTGTAAGGTTGCAAAACCACGCATCATAAACCTAAACCACTTGCCACTAAGACCTCTGCCTCAATGCCTAAACAAAGGCAACCAACGGCCAAGACTACTGAGACACCCATAGTTGAAACCCCATTGGCCCAACAACAACCGCCAACGGAGGATACTGAGAAATCACCCTCAGTGTCCTCAGGTAAACCCTCTCCTCAAGGCTCTTCTGACAAATACAAGTCAATAGGGTCAGGAACATTCCAACTCTCACATCCCGATGAAGGCACTCGTAAATCATCACCTTAGCCTGAGGGAGTACAGGGTCCTATACCCTCAGTAGAGCAACACCACTCTGCTGAGAAGGGGAACCACACCCAATCACATCCCGTTCATGGCTCTGAGAAATCACACTCAGAGTCTCAGGGAGTACTGGCCTCTATACCTTCATCAGGGCAGCACAACCTTGGTAGAAAGGGGGGCCTCACCATCTCACATCCTGTTTACGGTCCTGAGAAATCACACTCAGGATCTCAGGGAGAAACGGTCCTTAAATCCTCATCAGGGCAGTACAACCCTGATGGGAAGGGGGACCTCAACCAATCAATGCCTAGTGATAGTACTGGAAAACACCCGCCAGTCCTTGAAGGCACTCAGGAGGAAAAAGACTCAGAGGGATTCAAACCACCCGCTGATACGGAGCCCAAAACCCCTCACGGCGGATCCAGTCACTCAGGAACTAACTCCACGGTCCAGGCTGAGAAAACCCACTCAGTTCACCTGGAGGGGTCAGGACCTGGCCACAACAAAGGCGAGCCCTCTTTTGAGGGGGAGCCAGATTCAACCAAGGTTCCTACTCTTGCGGAGATTCAGACTCTCATAGATGAAGAATCCGATGAGGAGATGGTAGATTTTGGGGCCGAAGAAATTTTTGGTGCTGGGGAGGAAAAGGAGACTGACACATACAACTCTCCTCAGCACACTGAACAACCATCTCCTCCTCCTGAGGATCAACCAGAGCCCTTAACCCAACCATCAACATCATCATCATCATCAGGTCACTCATCTGCTCCTGCTACTCCTGAATACCTGCAGAAGTATGATAATGTTCTTCCTCTCACGGAAAGGCAACTAGTGAAGTTCCTCCGCAAGGCCAATCATGCCCTCTTTCGAGAGATCACTGAAGAACAATGGGACCAGCATACTGAAGCGGCAGTCTCCTATGCTAACTTCAGGGCTACTATTGAAGCATCTTAGGCTAATCTGAGGACATCCCTGGATAATCTGGGTTCTGCTCAAGACATGCAGTTCTCAAATGTGTTAAAGGCTCTTGACTCCGTTCAAGACGAACTGAAGGATGATCCTACCCTGATGACCAAGCTGACTGAGTACATGGACACTCAGAAGACCACCTCAACCAACATTACTGAACTGCTCAAGCTCCTGAAAGAGGTGGATCTTAAACCACTAAGGTCTCAGCAAGACTCAATTTAACAGCCAGTCGCTAGCTCCCAAGAGTGCCTGAAAAAGATATCCTCAGCATTTGATCAGCTCTCCAACAAACATAATGAGCTGATCAACCATTATACCACCAAAGTCACTGAACTCACAAAAACTCAGGCTACAATGGCGGCAGACCTCTCCGCCCTGAAGAATGAGACCTCTGATGTGAAGAAAATGGTCTCCAGTATTCTGTCTATTCTTCAGGCCTCTCCGGTTACCCCACCTCCTCAGTCAACCGATGCCTTTACTGAAGCACCAACATCTGTTGAGGGGGAGAAACTTGATGATCCTACTCCTGAACCTTCATCTTCTGCACTTGTTGTTGCTACAATCCCTGTTCAACCTGAAGCAATAGTAACAGAAGTTCCTGAGTCCTCACCAGTCAACCCCCTCCCACTGACAAAGGGAAGGGAATCATGGTGACTGAAGATCCTCCTCAATTACAACTGGTGAAAGCATCAACAAAAAGGCATCCTGATCCAGACTCGCTGTTTTGGGTCACCTTAGATGATGAGAGCAAATTCTTTGGAACTCCGCAGGAAGTGGCCGAAGTCTTGGATGAACAGGACAAAAGAAAGGCCGAGAAAAAGGATGAGCAACTCAACAGACCCGTAATTGTTGAAGTTTCCAAGGAGGTAATAAAGGAAACTGATCAGGTCATCAAGGGGGAAGAATTCCTCAAGCTTCAGGCCGACCGCATCAGGGAACACAATCAGCAGGTCAGGCTTAATGATGAAAAGAGGAAGAAAACATATGAGAGGTATATGTGGCACATGACGAAGACCAAAGGGGAAGGCACCATAACAGACATGACCAAGCCCAAAAGCATAACAGTTCACAGGGGGCCAAGCAAGTCTGAAGTAAACAAACCCTTCAAGTTCTCAGACTATGGGCTAAGGGAATGGGACATGATGATGCCCATCCTAAGGAAGAAGCAAGGCAAGATTGCTCCTAGCCTTCTAGCTACCCTGAACTCCAAATACGAGGAACTAGAAAAGGTAGCTAAAAGTTTAGGAATAGATCATGAGAAGGCACTTGCTTCTCAGGGACTATCATTCCCTGAACCTACTCAGAAGATTGGGAAGAAAAGGAAAGCTGTGGAACAGGAGCCTGAACAGTTCATAGCCGCCCTTCATTACAACAGGATTCCTCCTCAAGGAGTGAAATTTGTTCCCAACAAAGTTATCATGACTCCTGAGTATGGTATTTTCTTCGTTGATGAGTTTGGCCAACAGGCCTTCCAAAGAGTCAGTGACATCAACATGGTGGAAACAATAACTCTTCTTGCATACAAGCTAATGGCGATTCACATGAAGAGCCCTGAAAACGAAGAGTTCATAAAGCTGATGGATAAGATGATGAATGAGAGACCCGACAAAGAAGTGTTGGTGTCAAAGAAAGAGAAATTGGAGCTCATGGGTATCTTAGAAGGCTGAGTACAAGAACCCTGAGTATTATGTTTAGAAGTTAGGACTTTGTAATGATATTAATAAAATGATGGCCCATGTTTTGTTATATCAGTGTCATTAAAGCTTTCTAGTATATTCAGTGTGAGAAGAAGCCCATTTGCTCACTCACAACTGATCAAACACTTAGGCTTAATTTATATCCAAATAGGGGGAGATTGTTGGGTCCGTCAGTACCCAAGCGTCCTGAAAACATGATTTGAATACAAATTAGCCAAGTGTAAATCAACCTTAAACACTCTCAAGTAACTGAGTGAACAGTCACTCAGTGAGTTACCTTCAGGATGCTTAGGACGAGTCTAAGAAGAAAGATTCACCATTCAGTGAGACGGAACTCCCTGAGTAGGACTTAAGCCAAAGAAGAAGGTAATGGGTTCAGTGAGTAATGACAAGAACTCATTGAACCCCAGTCTCCTTAACAACTATAATGATTGAAGACTAAATACTGAAGACCTAGACTGAAGAATCTGAAGTCTGAAAGAAAGGCGGGATTAGGCGGGAAGAGTTTGAAAAGATAAGGAGATGTCTTATTGGGCCGAAAGCAAACTTTCCCTAAAACGGCTTAAAGTCAAGATGTGTCATAGCTGACACTCGGAAAGCACTTTTAGCTTATTCCCAATGCAGATTCTTGGAAATGACAAATACTGTTTGTATTTGTCAAACTAGCTAGGTTATTCCTTTTGTACTTCTAGAAGGTGCTCTTTTATACTTGTGTATAAATAGGAACAGATGGGAGAAAAGTGGATTAAGTTTTGTACATTAAAAGCTTAGACTTTCACAAAACCACTTTTCTCCTCCAAAGAGTAACCAAGTCCCTAAGATAGCTCAGTGGGTCATTATTGTTGCCACTCAAGAATAACTTGATTTTAGAGAGGAGAACACACCATACCTTTTCTATTCGATCCTAAGTGTTTATTCCGCAAACACTTGGGTAATAGATTCTTTTGATTAATTTCTAATAAGAATTTAAACGTTGAAAAACTTGTGTTTTTATCTTTACGTTTTACTTATCTGTTATAATTAATCAATACATAATCTCAGTCATGGAACACAATTAGATTAACTTTGTAGTTACTTCTACTTGTGTAACGGGAACAACATTTCTAATGTTTTCCACTGATCTTAAAACAATTTTTCTAATAAAATCGACTATAAATACGTCCATGTTTGTTTAGTGCATCAAAATAATCAATATCTCTCGTATTATTAAGTCTAATTGTACCGACTCAAGTAGTGCCTAACTGGGTACACAGGAAATTACTCATCACATAATGAAAGTCCATAATATTATTACCAAAAATCCGGATAAATTCCCAAAACTTACCAAAAATGATTCCAAGTAATTAAATGCTTATTTAAAACGTAATGCGGTAATTAAAAATGCTCCCAAAATTTACCGGTTGTCACAATACTTTCCTAAGTATATCAAATCTTTTCTATACTTATCTAATACATATATTGTATCAAAAGTTATCTCATACATATCTCATAAGCAGTACTAACAAAAATGTCTAACAGTACTAACTTAAGCCTAATAATTGTAACTTTGACACCAGCAGTCTTAACACTGAACAACATTAACTTTGAATCAGTAGTAGTAACTTTGTACTAGCAGCAGTAGTCACTTAGCGTATATTCAATGAAGTTCTTCAACAGCATTAACTTGAACAAGCAGTCTTAAGTTTTACACCAGCAGTTGTAAACACTAAGCATATTTTCTTTGAACTTCATGAGCAGCAGTAACTTTACTTGAGCAGAAGTAACCAAACAACATCAAGAATCTGAACAATCCTAAGACGAAGGCTTTTATTCCTAACAATCCTCCCCTAAACTTGATATTCTTCTTCAAAATCATCAAGTTTCTTCAATTAAAAGCTTCATAAACACCAGGAGGATGCTTCCAAACACTTCTTTACTTCTTAAGCTGTTGTAGGATAAACCATAGAAGCTCATTTTCCATTTCACTATCATATTCCAACTGAAGCTTACTTTCCAGCATCATTGTAAGTGTAGACTTAGTGAGGGGATACTTCTTTTCCACCAACATGTAGATCATTGAAGATTGCATCATCAAGGCATGAACTCCACAAGAGTCAAACAGCTTCCAGTTCAATACTTTATACCCATGCTGTTTCTTCCATACTTCATCCTCTACATGTGGTTCAAACATTGTTTTTAGATCACCCCACATCACATAGTAATAGTTTGACACTAGCTTCTTCAATGGCCTTGTTGACCCATACTTGGCTTTAACCAGTTTCCACAAAGTTTCCAAATCTTCTCTGTCAAAACTCTTGAGAATCTGACTGAAGATTGTGAAAAACTGTGATTTCCCATATGCTCTTATGATCTCCCAGTACATTTTCTTGCCCTCTGTGTATATCTTCCAGTCAATAATCCCTGGAGGCTTAGTAGCCAAAGGTACAACATCAATTGGTATCTCTACATCATCCTGAATAACTACCATAAACTGTTTAAGCTTTACTGTATCTTTGTCATCATCCACCTTTTGCTTCTTTTGGACCTCTTGCTCTAGCTCAGTCCCTGCTCTCTTTTCTTTTCCTTCCACCAACTCTGTGTCTTGATCAATAAATGTGTTTACCCTTTTGAATGCTCTGTTAAACATTAATTGAATGGATTCAAAACTCTTGTTCTTCAAAGCATTGAGCTTGTACCCTTCCATGTTCTTGAGGTAAGTACACATAATCTTTCTTTGTTGAGCTTGTGATGGTGGTTTGTTTCTTTTCTCCTCTGCCCTCTTTGCTGCAAAATGCTTCCTTCTTTTCTCTAAGAATTCCACAAATAACTTAGCTTGTTCAACATCAGACAGCTGTTCTCTCTCCTTTGCTTGCAATTTTTCAGCCAATAGATGATCAGCTTCAATCTTTGCTTGAATATCATCCCATGTGTTCATCATATCAATATTGGTTTTTTCTTCTTTTTGAGCTTGTTCCCTTACAAGTCTTTCTTCCTCATCAAACTCAGCTTGTAGTCTTTTGGCTTCTTCTTCATCAAGCTTGAGTTGATCCTTCTTACTCACATGTTCTACTAATATGCCTTTTCCCTTGACCTGAGACTGTTGTGAAGTTATTGTTGTTGTTGTTTCACTTGGCTCCTTAAAGACAATCCATTTCTCCTTAGGTTTTGCACTTTTCAGATGAGTAAGAGCTTGAGACAAAGTGAGTTCATCAGCAGTTATTGTAGCAGCACTAACATCTTCACCGACAGCACTAACTGTTACACTAGCAGTACTAACTTTAGCTGCAACAGTTTCTTCAATAACATTAGCAGCATTATCATTTACATCTTCAACAACAGTTTCTATCCCTGCATCTTTAATAACAGTTTCATTCCCTTCATCCAACACCTCCACATCCATGTCATCACTCCTCCCCCGTTTGGATGCATCCTTACCCAAACTCTCATTATCATTGGAGGATTCCACCCTAGCAGTTGAACCAACTTTAAATAACCTTTTCAGCCCATGAGATTTTGACTTGTTTTTCCCTTCAAGCTTCTTCACCTTCTTCTTCAATCTTGTAATCTCATTTTGTTGAGAAGAGGTGTTCTTATTTAGGTCAATAACTTCCTTTTGCAAATTGGTACAAAATTCCATCAATTCATTTAGTTTAATGCTATCCTCATTACTTCGAACTGCGTTACTTTTTCTGAGTGGTGAATCATTGGATAATTTAGATACATTCTCAAACCTAGTTTGAGCAATAGTATCCCCCCATGGTTCCTTGGCACCCATGACCATCACCTGAATTAGTTCCTTGGAAACTAGATTCATTAGATGTTGCCTTGGATCGGGTCTTACTTATGTTACCACCGTCCTGCTCTGCTTCTAAGCTAGAAGCATTAGTGGCAGACCTCACCAATCTGTTACCCTTCTCCTTATAGACAGCCTCATCTGCTACAATGTTTGTAGGTGCACTAGACTGAGGTATCTCAGTGCCCTTTCTCTTAGGTTTCCTAGGTGTTTCTATCTTTTGAGGTTGAGAGGATGATGGTAAAATTATGGGTGTGTGTTGGGAATCAGTAGGAATGACTGAACCTTCACCCATTTGTTGTTGGTGTTATACCACCATTTTTGGAAACAAAGGTGTTACTCTACCTGAAAAACCTTTGCCTACCCTCTTCATATTTGAAAATATCTTTTTAGTGTGAGAGGGTGCAATATAAATTCTTTTATGCTTTGGCTTTTCAGCAAATTGTTTGTCCATGAAAACTTGTAAAAACCTTAGATACATTAAAAATTTTCCTTGCAAATTATCCAAGTTTCTAACCATACTATCAAAAATAAATTTTAAAAAGTTAAATTTCTTGTTTGTAGCCAAGCAGATAATGGCAGATACCATAGTGCTGCTAAACTCATTTCATGCAGTAGTTTTTGGACTTAAACACTGCAAGATAGTATGAATTAGGAATTTCCATTGATGGGAGAAGAATGCTTTCTAAAAAGTTAGTTTATCAGAAAGTTTCTCATACCCCCATCAATGCAAGATTTTCAAAAATAGTAGAATTTGGGAAACACTCAGCACCTTCATCATCTGCTAGTCGAAGATTTCTCCTAACAGATGTTTCAGTGATGATTATACCCTGGCCATCTACAACAGCGTGTATCTGTACTTCTCCATTGATAAGTTTTGACCATGGCAGAAGACCAAAACTGTTCAATGCAAGAAATATATATAGTAGGATTGACCGTTAAAGTATACCTTATAGGGTTTGCATTCAGAAAATCCACTATTTTCTCAAACCCTTCACTTTCAGTAGGTTTGGACAAGAACGCGACGATATTATGTGAATCATCAAATTTAAGAGTCGCCATTGTGTTTAGTTTAAAGATTATGTTGGGTCTTGCGATTAGATGATAAAATTGAGTTAGGGTTTGTTATGAGAGAGTATTTAAACGAATGAAATCGATTAAATGAGTGATTGAATGATTAAAACCCTTAATCGAAGTATTTATAAAACCGTACCCTGAACAACCCAGCAATAGTAACCCCAGCAGTAGTAAGTTAAGCCTAGCAGCATTAACTTTGTGTTACCAGCATTAACTCCAATTCCATTCCAAACACTTGTCTATCATCAATCTAACATTTTTGTTGATATAAATAATGCCTAAACACGTTATTAATATTTTTCGATATCTCTACGTTTTGATAATCACAAAATGTAAAATCATTAATCGGAAAATTATGACGTAAACAAGTATTTAGTTGTAAATATCTATTTCTACAACTCAAATCACTTAAGGTATGAATGAACTAATGCTTAATGCATTATATGATCAAAGGAACATTTTCTTAATAACTAGATTTTTTATAAAACATCAAAAACATTTTATATATTTTTGAAAAACATTTTTGGCATTAAATAAAAATGTTTAATCTTTTATAAAAATATGAATTCAAATTTTTAACCAAAATCAATTAAAATGTTCCAGAAAAACCTTCCCCACAAAAGGACAAAATTGGCCAACGGACAGAAGGGGCGGCCCCCTTAATTTTACTAGGCGGCCCCCTTAATTATTAAGGGGACCGCCCCCTATTTAAGGGGACCGCCCCCGCTCCAGTAGACCTCCAGCTGTCCAATTTTTCTCCTATAAATACCAGCCTTCTCCTGGACTTTTACTCACCTTTTGCACCCCAAACTCTCTGATCTAAATCTTGTAAATACTTTCTAATAATCCTTTGATCATATAATCTTAAGCTTTGGTTTCCAAGTGATCCAAGCTTCCCTCATTCAAGTGCAAAAGAAGAATACTTCTATCAATCAAGATTAGAAGTATTACAACTTAGTATCTTCTTGTTACTTAAGTTGTTAGTTTAACAAAGTTTGTAAATTATTCATTCATTTGTGTAAGGTGTGTATAGTAGATTTGTGTTGTATGTAAGTAGTGAAGAAATTTTATAAGTAGTTGTGGTATAGAAGTAGTGAAGACATAGTGTAGAAGTTGTGAAGCCGCGGAGTTAAAGTCGTGAAGCCGTAGCGTTGAAGTCGTGAAGTCCTAGTGTTGAAGTCGTGAAGCCGTAGCATAAAGGTTGTGTAGCGGTCGTGTTGAACCCTTGAAGTCTTAGTCGTGAAGTCCTAGTGTTGAAGTCGTGAAGCCGTAGCATAGAGGTTGTGTAGCGGTCGTGTTGAACCCTTGAAGTCTTAGTCGTGAAGTCCTAGTGTTGAAGTTGTGAAGTCGTAGCATAGAGGTTGTGTAGCGGTCGTGTTGAAGGCGTGAAGTCTTAGTCGTGAAGACATAGTGTTGAAGTCGTGAAGCCGTAGCATATAGGTTGTGTAGCGGTCGTGTTGAAGTCGTGAAGCAGTCGTGAAGCCGTTGTGAAGTAGTCGTGAATAAGTCGTGAAGAAGTTGTGTTGTGAAGTCGTGAGATTGGTTCTAGCTACGATTAGAACTCGACATTTAGCTTTGTGTCGTTAAGCCGGTGTAAGCCAAAGTCGTGTAAGGTTTTCTCCGCCATAAGGGAGCTTATTGAAGTTGTGAAGAAAACTCTCGATCTCGGTGCTCGGGGAGTGGAGTAGGGCAAGGAAGGTGTCCTTGTAGCCGAACCACTATAAATCTCTCGTGTCTCGGTTAGATCTTTCCATACCTTATTTACTTCTTTACTTATATCGTCATTACATTCATACACATATGATTATATAACTGCTAGTATTTATTAGAGATCGACTTCACATAAAGATCAATTTGAAAATCCATTCAAGAAACCAAAACATTTACAATCAATTTAAAAGAATACATATATAACTAATAATAAGATTTAGGTTTTAACAAACTTGAATCTAAGTTTTTAAAAGTAAACAAAGTTTTTATAATAAATTAAAAAGACAGAAAACTATTCAACCCCCCCTTCTAGTTTTCCACAATTGGTATCAGGAGCCACGTCAATCAAGATTTTTAAAATATACTGTATTTTAAAACTTGAAACGATCTATGGAATCCGAAAAATATTTAGAAGGGGATTTTTTGCAAACACTACCACTATTTGAAAACTATACTTTTCTTGAATGGAAAAATAAATTTGAAAATTATGTGAAATCAATTGATCTGGATCTTTGGCATGTCATTTCGATTGGTGATTTTCAACCAGCAAAAACCAATTTTGAAAGTCAATCAAAAACGGATTTTGAAACTCAAAATGATTATTTAAAAAACAAAGAATAACAAAAATAATGAAGCTAAAATAATTATTTACAAAACCTTGCCGAAAGTTGAATATGAAAGATTATCTTTCTGTAAAACGGCAAATGATATTTGGAAAAATCTCTTAAACTTTCATCATGAAAAATGTCAAGCCAAAGATGAGGATTTTGATCTTGTACATGAATTAGTTATCTTAGAAAATTTAATAGATAAACATTTAGATAAAATAGATACATGTGCTACTAGTTCAAATGTTGTTAATGTAGGTATTAACGACGAAGACTACATGAATCAACTCCAAAGTGAACTCAATCCATAATCATGGAGTGACACAGACGAAGGAGAAGATCATCATCCGTACAAGACATGTTCGGGTCAAGTCACTTCGGTTTAAATAAGGTGTTAGAAGCTTGCCATGATATATTTTCACACCTTGGTTATCTTGAAGACTCACCTATCATTCACACGTCGATCATCATCTAAGACATTACGAAGAAAAGCTAGGACGTGAGGTAAGTTCTCTTTTTAAATTTCATAAGTAATTACTTCATGCATATAATCTTATTAATGCCTTAGGATACGCTTAGTCTGATAGGTTGCTTTGCCTTTACACTTTAGTTATATTCGTTCTGTGGCTTAATGAACTAGAAACCCTTTAGTTAGCCCCCCTAAGTATTAGTAAACCAAGCAATCTTCATATTTGGTACTCTCCGATAGGTAAATTTAGGAACTTAATTTCTTCTAAAAGGAGAATGACTACTGGAGAATCTATTGACTAGAAACTCAATTTGACCTAACGGTTGAATTGCTTCTATGTGAGAACTTGGGTGTGTATAACCCGTAAAAACGGTCGTGTTTAGCCTGAATTGAGCACCACTAGTAATAGTCTCATACTCATTCTCCAACTTGAATACATTATTTTTCCTAAATATACCTAACGATAGTTTACTGCTATGAACTTTGCTTTTCACTAGAGCTTTTCATTCTTAGATGTATGTTATCTTGCATATATAAAATTTCTAGATGTTTACTTGCTCCTATGTGATTTGACTGCATGCCTTCGTAATTATTTGTTTAGTTGTTGAATGCATTATCATTATAATAGCTTTTGTTTTTCTCTAACTACTTTGATATGATGTACTTTTGCATTTAGTCATAATACATGCTTAAATGCCATAAGATATGTAGAAAGAGGTAGCATGTGACAATAGACTTAACCAATACCCTTGAGCATGAGATCTTTTATAAACCACTATTTTTAAACCTATAATTAATGGGACTTGTTTTTAAATTTGTAAAAACTTCACATTTTGGAAAAATGATTTTTCAAAAGATTATGACACATTTCTATTAAACATGTTTCACCATCCTACCTTTCTTCCAAACTTTTGTCTATAATTACGTGTTTATCAAAAACCAAAGATTGGAAAAATATGTTTTCTTTCCTCATAAAAACATTTTGAAACAAAGCCAAAACTATTTCATTAATATATTTTTCACATCCACATAAAACCTACTTTCAAGCATTGTTGAATAATGCCAAAAACATTTCTTTAAATCATGCTTGGTGATCTCATATATGTCATATATACTTGTGTATATGACACTTATAAGTGAACTAAATCAAAAATGAAAAATCATGGTTTACTTATTAAAGATCTCACTTAGTACAAGTCTAGAAGTCCATGCTATCACAACTCCACATTCCCTTGTACATAGATAATCAATAGGATTAATTAACTAGCTTATTAATCTTCCTAAATATGATACTATGAATTACTTGGTGCTATGTAGTGTTTTCTTGTCTAACATATATATGTTATATGCTAAATGAGTTGTTTGCATGCTAGATAATAATGAATATGCTTAGCATACATAAGTTATTAAATCCTAAATTGCCTAAAAAGAAGTTGGACTTGCTTGAAACTAAACCCAAAAACACAACCCTTTCAACAATTTTCTGCCAAAAACCAATTTCCAGTAACCTGGAAATCAGCAGATGGGCGGCCCCCTTAATTCATTAGGCGGCCCCCTTAATATTTAAGGGGACCGGCCCCTTAATTAAGGGGACCGGCCATCTGATGGTCAAAGGTGCTGCTCCCTTTTTCTATTTTTTAGCCCATTTTATCCTATACTTCCCAAAATTCACAAACACATTTTGTCACAAACCACCCACCAAAATTTACCTTCCACAATCACATCATCACTACACCATAAACACCCAACTCCATCATAAATGCTCATCCATATCATCCATCCAAACATGTCATCATCTAACCACCCAAAATCCAATCCTTCAAGAGTTGCTAAAATCTCAGTGAGGCCCATTTGGAGGAGGAAGCTTGACATTTGCCATAACCCAACAAATGATGTTGTTCAAACTCAACCAACACCTAAACCTCATCCTAATGAACCCTTTCACACACATAACCAATCATCCATATGTCCACCTTCATTCACTCATAATTACCCAAGTTTACAAATGTCTCCACCACCAAAAGTGTCACCACCACTTCTACCAAATAACAACCACTCTCCATCATCATCACCTTCCACTCAACACTTGAAGTTCATTGAAGAACTCAAGGAAGCCCATGAGCTTAATGCTCTCCTTGCTTTGCACCTTGCTCAAAGCAACTTAAACCCATCACCATCCATATCACCATCATTACCATCATCACCACATCACTTGAGTCAAATTGAGAAACATATCAACAATTGTCCTTGTTGCATCTTTCTCCAAAATCAAACCATCATTACCATCATCACCATCCATCTCACCATCATTACCATCATCACCACATCACTTGAGTCAAATTGAGAAACATGTCAACAATAGTCCTTGTTGCATCTTTCTCCAAAATCAAACCATCACCTTAAATGAGCGTCTCACTTGGATTGAGTATCTTCTCACTAGATCTAATCCAACACCACCACTTGAACAACATCAAAACCCTCATTCAACATGGTCAAGTCCAAGGCTCTCCACCTCCAATTCCTCTATCAACACTCTCTCCAACATCCATACACCCAAACTTACAACCCCATTAATCCAACATTTTTTACCCCCTCTTTACCATCATCCATCCAAAATAATCCAAGTTTTCATGTCTCAAGCAAGTCCAATGGATCTCTTAGGCAATTTAAAATTTTCTACTTATTGCATGCTATAAGCAAAATATATGTTGTATCAATAATTATGTTTTTAACATAATTATTTTCAACTAATGAATGCTTTATTTCTTGTCTTTAATATATGATTGTTATGCTTATTGCTTGTATACTTGATATCATGATATATATACATGCTTGATGATTAATAACATGCTTATTCCATAATATGTTTTAAATGTATGCATGCGTAATTAACATGTTTATGTCACTATTTAATCATTCTTGATGTACATGATTCAAATGGAGCTTGCTGCAAAAACACCCTAAAAATGACCCTTTTCTGGAAAATTTTCAAATTTGGTCGCCTGGGAAAACACCAGATGGGCGGCCCCCTTAATTCCCTAGGCGGTCCCCTTAATTTTAAGGGGACCGGCCAACAATTAAGGGGACCGGCCATCTGGACAGTAAATTTTACTGTTTCCTTTTGCATCTTGTGACCACTTTTACCTAGTCCCAGCTACCATTACCCTTATTGCACGAGCTGGACTTGGAATATTACCACAAAACCTCCACAATTTGCCTAAATCAACCACATTTTCACAATATAAATACCCTCCTTACAATTACCTTTCACCTCATCAACCATCACCTTCATCAAACACCCATTTTCATCCACCATGTTGTCACCAAAATCATCCATCTCTAAGACTCCAAGAAAGCAAAGACTTGTCATCACACCACCAAAACAACTCTTCATTGACCTCACCCAAGATGACATCAAAACTCCATCACCACCACCTCAAAATTCATCCCCAAGTACACCTAATGCACCATCAAAAACACCCTCTACCCATGGAGCTTCATCTTCCTCCATTCCATCCACTTCATCCATCAATGACTACATCCATACTCACCTAACATCATCACCAAAAATATCATCACCACCATCCACTCAAGAACCTCCATCCACTCAACTTGCCATTTCCTTATCACCCATTACACCACTTGATTCTCACTTTTCATCTCCACCAAACCCACAACCATTTTTTCCCATACCTTGGCCACTACTTGAAACCCATGGTGACACTTGTCTTTGTTGCATCCATAACCGGACCATAATCTTTGGTCTTAGAGATGAGATATTCTATAGGTTTTCATCACTTGAAAACATACTTACCAACCAACCTCAACCACCACCACCACCATCCTCACCCACTACACAACCACCACCTCCATTGTCACCCAAGTAAGCACATGCAATGCTTACTCAATAATAAATTTTCCACCCATTTTGTAAGCAAGCTCCATGGAAGATTATGTTATCTAGGATGATTATGTAGTTGGACTTATTAGCTAGTATAGGAATGCTTGTACTCATGTATGGTTGTGTAATTATACACAACATTTATTTTTATGAATGTCTTTATTTTTCATGCATGCTCATTATTTGTGCTATATATATGCTTGTGCTTCTAAATTTTTTTTCTCGCAAGCGTTCCATAGGGTTTGCATTGATAGTTTTGACCATGGCAGAAGACCAAAACTGTTCAATGCAAGAAATATATATAGTAGGATTGACCGTTAAAGTATACCTTATAGGGTTTGCATTCAGAAAATCCACTATTTTCTCAAACCCTTCACTTTCAGTAGGTTTGGACAAGAACGCGACGATATTATGTGAATCATCAAATTTAAGAGTCGCCATTGTGTTTAGTTTAAAGATTATGTTGGGTCTTGCGATTAGATGATAAAATTGAGTTAGGGTTTGTTATGAGAGAGTATTTAAACGAATGAAATCGATTAAATGAGTGATTGAATGATTAAAACCCTTAATCGAAGTATTTATAAAACCGTAACCTGAACAACCCAGCAATAGTAACCCCAGCAGTAGTAAGTTAAGCCTAGCAGCATTAACTTTGTGTTATCAGCATTAACTCCAATTCCATTCCAAACACTTGTCTATCATCAATCTATAATTTTTGTTGAAATAAATAATGCCTAAACACGTTATTAATATTTTTCGATATCTCTACGTTTTGATAATCACAAAATGTAAAATCATTAATCGGAAAATTATGACGTAAACAAATATTTAGTTGTAAATATCTATTTCTACAACTCAAATCACTTAAGGTATGAATGAACTAATGCTTAATGCATTATATGATCAAAGGAACATTTTCTTAATAACTAGATTTTTTATAAAACATCAAAAACATTTTATATATTTTTGAAAAACATTTTTGGCATTAAATAAAAATGTTTAATCTTTTATAAAAATATGAATTCAAATTTTTAACCAAAATCAGTTAAAATATTCCAGAAAAACCTTCCCCACAAAAGGACAAAATTGGCCAACGGACAGAAGGGGCGGCCCCCTTAATTTTACTAGGCGGCCCCCTTAATTATTAAGGGGACCGCCCCCGCTCCAGTAGACCTCCAGCTGTCCAATTTTTCTCCTATAAATACCAGCATTCTCCTGGACTTTTACTCACCTTTTGCACCCCAAACTCTCTGATCTAAATCTTGTAAATACTTTCTAATAATCCTTTGATCATATAATCTTAAGCTTTGGTTTCCAAGTGATCCAAGCTTCCCTCATTCAAGTGCAAAAGAAGAATACTTCTATCAATCAAGATTAGAAGTATTACAACTTAGTATCTTCTTGTTACTTAAGTTGTTAGTTTAACAAAGTTTGTAAATTATTCATTCATTTGTGTAAGGTGTGTATAGTAGATTTGTGTTGTATGTAAGTAGTGAAGAAATTGTATAAGTAGTTGTGGTATAGAAGTAGTGAAGACATAGTGTAGAAGTTGTGAAGCCGCGGAGTAGAAGTCGTGAAGCCGTAGCGTTGAAGTCGTGAAGTCCTAGTGTTGAAGTCGTGAAGCCGTAGCATAAAGGTTGTGTAGCGGTCGTGTTGAACCCTTGAAGTCTTAGTCGTGAAGTCCTAGTGTTGAAGTCGTGAAGCCGTAGCATAGAGGTTGTGTAGCGGTCGTGTTGAACCCTTGAAGTCTTAGTCGTGAAGTCCTAGTGTTGAAGTCGTGAAGCCGTAGCATAGAGGTTGTGTAGCGGTCGTGTTGAAGGCGTGAAGTCTTAGTCGTGAAGACATAGTGTTGAAGTCGTGGAAGCCGTAGCATATAGGTTGTGTAGCAGTCGTGTTGAAGTCGTGAAGCAGTCGTGAAGCCGTTGTGAAAGTAGTCGTGAATAAGTCGTGAAGAAGTTGTGTTGTGAAGTCGTGAGATTGGTTCTAGCTACGATTAGAACTCGACATTTAGCTTTGTGTCGTTAAGCCGGTGTAAGCCAAAGTCGTGTAAGGTTTTCTCCGCCATAAGGGAGCTTATTGAAGTTGTGAAGAAAACTCTCGAGCTCGGTGCTCGGGGAGTGGAGTAGGGCAAGGAAGGTGTCCTTGTAGCCGAACCACTATAAATCTCTCATGTCTCGGTTAGATCTTTCCATACCTTATTTACTTCTTTACTTATATTGTCATTACATTCATACACATAGGATTATATAACTGCTAGTATTTATTAGAGATCGACTTCACATGAAGATCAATTTGAAAATCCATTCAAGAAACCAAAACATTTACAATCAATTTAAAAGAATACATATATAACTAATAATAAGATTTAAGTTTTAACAAACTTGAATCTAAGTTTTTAAAAGTAAACAAAGTTTTTATAATAAATTAAAAAGACATAAAACTATTCAACCCCCCCTTCTAGTTTTCCACAATTTTTCTTTGCTTTTCCTGCAAAATGTTAGTGCAAAAACCAAGAAAACACAAGCCATAACAATTTCACAATGATCACCATATTAATTATACCTAACAGTATTAAGTATAACTAACAACAGAAACTTAGCTATTGATCCCAGTTGAGCTATTGATCTTGTTAATTATCTTAGATATAGATCTAAAACAATAAGTATTGAAACTGTTCTTGAAACGATTATTAAACACTATGCGGAATCTAATATTTAATCTTAAGAAGAATTATGAACACAATCGAATTCTCAATAAACACTTCAATATATTAATACGGTTACTCAAAAATAACAGGGTTACAAAAACCTTGAAGTGAATCAAATATGCTTACAATACATACCAAAACTCTAACCCTAGATCCTCCTTTTATAGACTAAGGAGTCCTAGTCGGTTACAATAGCTTTCTATACAAGAATAATCTTTTCGTATCTATTCTATAATTATCCAAACATACTATACATAGTTATCTAATAAGCAGTAGAATACTAACTCTAGCAGTAGTATCTTCGATGCCTAGCAGTAGTATCCACTTAACTTATTTCCTTGATCTTCTCAGTAACTCCAGCAGTAGAATGAAATACACCAGCAGTAGTATGATTAAGCCTAGCAGTAGAATCATACTTGGTGTATTTTCCATTAAGATCCATGAGCAGTATTATCCAACCTGAAGCAGCAGCATCTCAAAACCCAACAATCCTCCCCTAAACTTGATATTTTCTCCCAAAATCATCAAGTTTCTTTTAAGCCTTAAACCATCACCTGGAGGATGCTTCCAAACACTTACTTCTTCTTTTTCATCTTAGTCCTATAATTTTCCCCATAGAGTTGTCTTTGCATCTTTCTGATAAGATCAATAACCATTTGATTCGAATGATCTACATGAAGTTTAATATCTCCATCAACCATCATCTCAAGTGTAGTTCTAGCAAGAGGATAATCCTTCTCAACCAACATGTAAAGTTGAACTCCTCCTCTCATTTCAATATTATGAACTCCACATGATTCAAACAGTTTCCAAACAGTCAGTTTAGTACTTTTAGCTTGTTCATTCCAAACTCTGTCTTCAAGATCTATTTCAAACATAATCTTTAGATCTCCCCAGAGTACTCTATCCAACTCATTTTCAGGCCTTGAATCTCCATACTTCTCCTTGACCAATCTCCACAAGGTTTCTAAATCTTCTCTATTAAAGTTTCTTAACATTTGATTAAATGACACAAACCTTTGAGATTTTCCACCAGCTCTGTTGATCTCCCACCAAGGACTCTTTCCTTCATATCCAACCTTCCATCCAATGATAGGAGCTCTTGATTGCAAAGGAACAATGTCAGCAAATATATCATCATCATTATCCACAATTCTAGTCATTTGTTGTAACTCAATTGTTTCCTTGTAGAACTGCTCTGATTGCTCTGTTTTCTCTGTTTCTTCACTCTCAGACTCAGAACTTTCCACAACTGCCTTAGACTTATTAGATTTTCTTTTCTTCCTTCCAACACTTTTTAAAACTCTTCCTGTTCTCTTCACACCAGTACCAGAAGTCTCTTTCTCTTCTTCCTTCACAACTTTTTCTTCAACCTTCTTTTCAACATCAACCTTTTCTTTCACTTTTTCTTTTTCAACCTCAGGTTCAATCTCAGGTTTCTCCACCTTCTTAAACCTCCTTTTAATAAATTCTTTTTCATGTTCAGACCCCATTGGCATAAAATTCTCAAATTCTATTTCAGCACTCTCAAACTTCTTTTGAACTTCATCATCTGTGTATGGCTTCAACTACACAAGCTTCCATCCTTTCATATTCTTCAAGTAATACTCCTGAAACTTTCTTATTTGCTTGACAGTTGGTGGTCTGAGTAGCTTTTTCTTCTTTCTCTCAGCAAGAAACCATTTCTTTCTTTCAGCTGTGAATTTATTTAACCATGTATTCCTTCCTTCTTCAGTAAAGGTTTCTTGTATTTCCTCCTTAACATGCTTCAACAAATCCATGTCTGCTTCACACCTTATCCTCTCCTCATCCCAAGAATCCAATACAGCTTTTGTTTTGGCCTCATCTTCAGCATGTTTTCTTTGTCTCTCAAGTTCTGCTTTATTTTCTTCCTCATACTCAGCTTGATATTTCCTTGCAGATTCTTCATTATACTTTTCTTGAAGATCTTTTGGCCAGTACTCAAAGGGAACTTCAGCAGGATAGGGTTCAGATTCTTCAACCATCTTGCCTTTGCCTTTTCCAGAATATGTATGAGTTTGAGTAGGTTTCTTGGAGGGGATAGGTTCTCTAATTGTTACACCTTTAATAGGAACTCTTGGAGGTGGTGGTGTTACATGCTTTTGTTTTGATTGTGGTTCTGGTTGGGATTGTGTTTTAGTTTGTGGTTCAGGTACTTGTTTTGGTGTTGAAGATTTTGTAGTTTTCAGTTGTAATATAGCATGAGCCAAGCTAACATCATCATCAATTTCATCAGCAGCAGAATCAACTTTAGTCTCAGCAGTAGGAACTTGCTCTGACTCAACAGTAGCTTCTTTAACCTTAGCAGCAGAATGTTCTGCTCCAGCAGCAGAATCACCCTTAGCTATCTTTTCAACACTTTCACCAGCAGTAGCTTCTTGAACTTGAGCAGCATTATTACCCAAGCTTTTAATAGCTTCCACCATAACTTCAGTGTGTTTATTCAGCTGCTCTTCATTCAAACTTTTCAATTTATCCCCAATCTGCTCCTTTTTGTCTTTTTCAAGCACCACTTCATTGCCAAATTTGTCCTTAACCACAAATTCCTCATTATCACCACTATCAACATCCATATCAACATTCTCATTTCCCTCTTTTTCACCAACACCTTCATCATTCAGCTTCTCAACCTCCCCTGAATCCTTGTCTTCATTCCTCCCCTGTTTGGGAGCATCCTCCCCCAAACTTGGTTCAGAATCATCCACCCTTGTCATAGATCCAATCTTGTACAATCTTTTAGTTTTAGAAGCCCTTGATCTTTGTAAACCCTCTAGATGCCTAATCCTTTGCTTTAACCTCCTGATTTCTGCACCTTGAGTAGTTTTTACCACCATTAACTCCTTCTTGAGACCAAGAACCTCAGTTGACAATGATGTACATTTTTCCATTAATTCATTTATAAGTTTCATACTATCCTCACCACTTCGGTCTGTGTTACCTGACCCGAGAGGTAGATCACTAGATTTGGCATTTTGTACATGAGAGTCCATCAATTCATTTGTTTCAGTTCTATCCTCATCACTTCGGGATGTGTGACCTTCCCTGAGAGGTGAATCATAGGATTGAAACTCAGTATCAAACCTGGTTTGATCAGCTGAGCCCCCCTTATTTGCCATTTGGCTGGGATTTCCATCATATGTTTTTGGTTCATGAGAACCTTCAACATTTGATGTTGCCATGGTTGAGGTCTTACTTATGTTAACACTTTCCTGCCCAGCTACTAAGCCAGAAGTAGTAGTGTTAGCCTCTTCCATCATGTCACCACCCACACCTGTGACAGCCTCATCTGCATCCATCCTAACACTGGCCTGAGGGTGCTCAGTGTTCTTATTTGGTGAATTCCTAGGGGATTGGGTCTTTTGAGTTTGTGGAGATGATGTTTCAGAGGTGGGTGTGTGATGGGTAGCTGTTGTATTTTCAGCACCTTCACCCTGACCATGAGCCATTAACAACATATTTGGGAAAAATGGTGTGACAGTCCCAGAGAAACCTTTGCCATCCTTCTTTAAGTATGAAAACAATTTTCTTTGAAGCACAGGGCAACCAAACACATTTTTATGTACCTTAGGTTCTGAAAATTGATTATTCAAAATTAATTGCAAAAACCTTAGGTAAATGTAATATTTTCCAGAAACATTCTTTTTCAAACCATCCATTATCATAGCCGAAAAATTAAAAGGTTGTCCTTTGGCCAGACAAATCATAGCAGATGCTTGAGTTGTACTGAATTCATTCCAACATGTAGTTTTAGGACTCAGACAATGGAGAATGGTATGAAGTAAAAATTTCCATTGAGGTCAGAGAAGACCTTTGTAAAACTTTAAACCTTCATTTTTCTTCTCATATCCCATGGTTTCAAGTTCTTGAAAAATGATAGAATTTTCAAGGCAAGTTATTTCCTCATCATCTGAAAAGTGAAGAGCTTCTCTTACAGATGATTCAGAGATAATTATCCATTGGCCATCTACCTCAGCCTTTAAATATTCTTCCCCATTTCTAGTTTTGATCTTAGCAGTAGACCAGAACTGTTTCATGTGAGAAATATATATAGGAGGGTTTGCTGTTAATGCATACCTTATATGAGTAGCATTAAGAAAGTAGATTACCTCAGCAAAACCTTCAGCTTCTTGCGACTTTTGAAGAAAAGCAACCTGATTGTGGTTATCGGAGAATGTTCTTTTCGCCATTGTTAGTTAGGGTTTTGATTTTGGGGGTTTTTAAAATCAGATGTTAAAAAGTGTGGTAGGGTTTGAATAAAATTGAATTTTGGGCGCACAAAGTTAATTTTGAGATCCAATTAGGTTTTTAAGCCGCTTGGATCGAATTAGGTTTTATTCGCGCCAAATTTACAAAACCGACCCTACACTTTCAAACCAAGCAGCAGAATCCCAAAAGTTTCCAAGCGAGCAACAGAACCCTCAGAAGTAGAAAGTTTTGCCTAGCAGCAAAAACTTTGTAGCTAGCAGTAGAATGTCTACTGATCTTTCCAAACACCTTTTTCTCATCAGACATGCATTCCCCTTTGACTTATCTTGCAAAAGATTAGTCCAAAACCACAAAAACACAAGAAATAATATTCCACAATAAGCACAATCCATAGTTATACTTAGCAGTTGAATAAACAACTAGCAGTAGGACTAATTATAACTAACAGCAGAACCAAACACAAATCATAGCAAGCAGTAGAAACAACTTATTGTCTAATAACAGTACAAATCCTTAAAAAACATTACAAAAACACAAAGAGATAAGAAATTTTCAAAGATTAATCATTCCAATACCAGCAATTAAAAATTGAAATCTACCCACATCAAAACCTTTTGTGAGCAAATCTGCAACATTATTGTCAGTATGAATTTTAACAATTTGAATTAATTCCTTTTCAAAAGAATCTTTTATAAAGTGATGTCTTATCTCAATATGTTTTGTTTTTGAATGAAAAACAAGATTTTTGATAATACACATTGTACTGTTATTATCAATGTAAATTTTGGTGTTCATAAAGTTTTACCCATAATCCAGCAATTGATTCTGAATCCAGAGCACTTGTCCACAACAACTAGAAGCAGCCACATACTCAGCTTCAGTTGTTGAATTAGCCACCATAGTCTGTTTCTTGCATTGCCATGAGATCAACCTATGTCCAAGAAATTGATAACCTCCAGTAGTTGATTTCCTATCCAAACATGCTCCAGCATAATCACTATCTGAGTATGCCACCAGATCAAAAGGTTAATCTTTAGGATACCAAAGGCCCAACCAAGGTTGACTCCTTAAGTACCTAAAAATCCTCTTCACAACATTCAAGTGAGAAACTTTAGGGGTCACTTGAAATCTGGCACAAGCACACACAGCAAACATAATGTCTGGCCTTGAAGCAGTTAGATACATCAATGAACCAATCATTAATCTGTATAAGTGCACATCAACTTCTTCCCCATCTTTATCTTTGATCAGAGGTTTGTTGGACTCCATGGTTGTCTTTGCAGGTTTCACATTAGAAAAGCCAAATTTCTTCAAAATATCAGTCACATACTTGTCTTGACTGATGAATATCCCATCTTCCTTCTACTTAACTTGAAGCCCCAGAAAGAAAGTGAGTTCCCCCATAGAACTCATCTAAAATCTGCTATGCATGAGCTTCTCAAATTCCTCACATAACACCTTGTTTGTAGACCCAAAAATGATATCATCAACATATACTTGTACTAATAAGGTATCCTTTTTGTCTTTCTTGATGAACAAAGTCTTGTCAATGGTTCCCCTCCTGAAACCATTGGTTAGCAAGTACTTTGATAAGTTGTCATACCAAGCTCTAGGAGCTTGATGTAAGCCATACAATGCTTTCTCCACCTTGTAAACCTTATCAGGATAATTAGGGTCTTCAAAACCAGGTGGTTGGGAGACATATACTTACTCATCAATTGTCCCATATAAGAAAGCACTCTTCACATCCATTTGATACACAGTGAAGTTCTTGAATGAAGTAAATTCCAAGAATAGTCTGATAGCCTCTACCCTTGCTACAGGTGCAAATACTTCATCATAATCAATTCCCTCTTCCTGAGTGTATCCTTGAGCCACCAATCTTGCTTTGTTTCTGATCACTATTCCTCTTTCATCTCTTTTGCATCTGAACACCCATTTAGTACCAATTGCCTTTTTCCCAGAAGGCAAATCAACCAATGTCCAGACTTCTTGAAGCTTGAACTGCAACAACTCCTCTTGCATAGCTTCAACCCAACTTTCATCTTATATAGCTTTGTAGGCATTCTTGGGTTTCACTTGTGACAGAAAAAAAAGCAAACATACAATTTTGTAGATCCTTGTGGTTATTTCTCTGATGAAGAGATTGAGCAAATAACCCTTGATCAAACAAATCTCTGAAACCTTTTGTTTTACTTCTTGTTTGAACAGCAGAATGAACATCTCCAATAATTTGCTCCTTTGGATGATTCTTGTGTATTCTGGTGGTTGGAATAGGACTGACAGGTATTGCATTATCCATATTGGTTAAGTCAGCCTCTGCACCAAACCCATCCAAAGCCTCATCATCAGTGTCTTCATAGATGTTGACCAAACCAGGTATATTGGGATCATCTGGATAGTCATCATCAGCAAAAGATCTTCCATCTGTGTCAGCAGTAGAAAATCTTGGTGCAGAAGTAGGATCAAAAGGCTTAGCAGTAGTCTCTTTTGGCTTAGCAGCAGAATCAAAGTTACTACTGCTAGTCTTGTTCTGCACTTCATCAACAACTTGTGGTCCTTCATTAACCACATTATCAGCCTTAGAAGGTTTAACCCCACCTTCTACAACTTTATGAACAAAATCATCTTGTGAACTCTTGCCCTCTTTCTCTTTGGGTGTGAAAATTTGATTAAGCTTCCATTTCTCAATTAAGACAAAATCCTTTGCAGATTCATCCACCTTTGCTTGTGTACCTGCATTGGAATTAGTTTGTGTACCTGCAGACTTGTTAGTTGTACCTGCAATCACTGGCTCACAATTCATACTTTTGGTTAATTAATCAATGTCAAATAGCCATTCAGGTCCACTCCCTGCAACATTCGATGTTGTTTCACTAAACCTAACATGCAGGTTTTCTTCTATATGCCTAGTTCTTTTATTGAATACCCTAAAAGCTTTACTATTGGTAGAGTATCCAACAAAGAAACCTTCATTTGCTTTCTCATCAAACTTGCCTAGGTTATCAATTGTATTTAAGATAGTAACAGGACACCCAAATGGTTTTAAGAAATCTATCATAGGTTTCCTACTATGCAACAACTCATAAAGGGTCTTGTTATGAGGCTTAACTACCTTACTCCTATTTTGCACAAAATAAGCAGTGTTAACTGCTTCAGCCCAAAAAGTAGTGGGTAATTTTGACTCAGACAACATAGTCCTAGCAGCCTCAATTAATGTCCTATTCCTCCTCTCAGCAACACCATTTTGTTGAGAAGTTCTAGCCACACTAAACTGTCTTAAAATACCTTTTTCATCACAGAACTGATTCATCACACTATTCTTAAACTCAGTTCCATTGTCACATCTGATTACCTTAACTTTGTGATTAACTAGGTTTTCTACTCTTGTTATGAAAGCCTTAAGAATGCCAGAAGTCTCATCCTTAGTTGCTAGAAAGAAAACCCAAGTAAATCTACTATAGTCATCTGTGACAACTAGGCAATACATTTTCTTATTCAAACTTTTCACATAAGTTGGCCCAAATAGATCCATATGCAACATATATAGGGGCTCAGAAATAGAAGTTCACTACTTTGGACTTACAAGAAGCTCTGTGTTGCTTCCCCATCTGACAAGCAACACAGGTTTCAGGGTTTTCAAAAACTTTTGAAGGTAAACCTCTGACAAGGTTTCCCTTAACCAATTTATTTATAGTTTTGAAATTTAAATGGCTAAGCCTTCTATGCCAAAGTTTGGATTCATCATTGGTGGCCTTTGCAAATAGGCAAGTTAAATCTCTTTTGGGAATTATGTTCTTTATGTCCACACTGTATATAGTGTCTGTTCTAGGGACTCTAAGTAGCACAGATTGATCATCAGGCAACTTAAAATCAGAAGATAAGACAAGACATTCAGTGTCTGTAAAAAGAACAAAATTCTTTTTGTCACACATTTGTGAGACACTAAAAAGATTGAACTTAAGCCCTTTTACAAAGTATACCTTTTGAAAATCCAATTTTCCTGTTCTAATAGTTCCTTTACCAACAATCTTTCCACCTTTAGGGTCATTACCAAAAGCAACATAGCCACCATCAAAAGCTTCAAAATCTTCCAGGTTGCTTTGGTCTCCAGTCATATGTCCAGAGCATCCAATATCAAAAATGCATTTATCCTTTAGCTCATCTTGTAAATTGCCCTGCACATAAAGTAAGAGAGTTAGTTTCTCTTGGGGACCCAAGCCATCACTGACTTGGATCTGCCTTGTGCATCAACATAATCAAATTTCTTCAAGTCTATTGATGCACTGCTGTGTCTGAGAACATGATCTAAAACCTTGATTTTAGGTTTTCAGACCCAGCAAGCTGAGGCCTTAACAGCATAAAAGTGATTGCCCACAACAGTGTCTGTAATTACTTTTGGCTTAGCAGTAGAAACTGATTTTGCTAGAGATCCTACTACCTAATACAGGTTTTACAAACTCAACATGTTTAGCCTTAGAGTCAACTGGTTTAGAAATTTCTTCCTTTTTAGCCTTAGGTGTTGACTCAACCTGTTCATCTTCACTATCTGACACCCAATCTTCAATGATTATGGTATCAGACAACTTCTTCTCTACCTTAGGTGTTTCATTATTTGATTCACTGGTTTCACCTACAGGTTGTGCATCTATCTCAGTTATGAAAGACAATTCCTTCCTAGGAGGTGCAAAGGCACTTTTGACTGGGGGAGCTACTTCATTGTACCCTAAGCCAATCCCTTTTCTCATTAATTGACTTTCAATGGACTTATTGACTAGGTCAGATGCAAATTGTTGTTTTTCTACCCTAACAACATGTTTTTCTTTCTCAGATAAAGCTGCATCTTTAGCTTTTTCAGCCTCTTCTACTCTCTTATTAAGAACATTAATCTCACAGTTTTTCTTAATAAACTCACATTCTAGTATATTAATCCTATCAACATACTCTAGTTCATTTTGTTTGAGGAGGTCAAGTTTTTCTTCTACAGATTTTAGGCCATATTTATAACCTAAGTTGTCTAGTTTTAACTTTTCAACTTCAACTCTCAAACTCTCATTCCTAGACTTAAGTTCCTCCACAATATCTAAACATGATTTAAAAGAACAACTGGACTCATTAGATACCTCAGAGTCTGAACCAAATGATGAAGAAGCATAAGCCATCAAAGCAAAGTTGTGTCCCTTTTCTCCTTCTTTAGCCATGAAAGCAGAGTTGGGTCCATCTTCAGCTTGGTCACTCCAATCATATTCTCCCAAGCCATCACATGACACCAGAGCTGTTGTAGGCTTGACCTCTTCAATAGGAACCTTCCTTACATTCTCTCTATTCTTCTTGGGTGCTCTGCACTCCCTTGCAGAATGTCCCTTTCTCTGACAATTGTAGCACTCAACCTTTGACTTATCAAACCCCACATTGGTTTGTCCTCTGTACTTGAGTTCCCTACCTGTCTTCTTCAGAAATCTCCTAGCTCTCATGGTTAGAATAGCCATCTGCCACTTCAAATCAATCTCCTCAAGATCATCAGGATCAATCTGTTCCAAATCCTGATCTGTAATAGAAGTGCTTGTGGTAAGATCAGCCAAGAAGGCACAGATAGCTGCATCACTGATGTTATCACTATTATTTGAACCAGCAGCAGAAACATTTGTACCAATAGCAGAAACCACATGACCAGCAGCAGAATAGTTTTCTTGAGAACTACCAGAACCCTTGTTGTTTGAAGACACAAAAGCTAGGTTGTTTGCACTAGAAGATGAACTGGAAGATCCTTTGACTTCAGACTCATACACCTTCAGATTATTGTACAAGTCATCCAAACTCATAGACTCAAAATCCTCCTTGTTCCTCAGACCACAGTATGCATGCTCCATTCAGATGACAAGCTTCTGAGAAACTTGTGATTGATGTCTTCTTGAGGAACTGGTACCTTCATGAGAGCCAATTGACTTACCAGCTTCTGCAATCTATCATAAGTAGCATCAATGCTTTCAGAACTTGAGGCCACAAAGGTCTCAAACTGATGCTTCAGTAAGTTCTTCCTTGACTTCTTTGTAGCTGCATTCCCACCAAATCTTAATTCAATAGCTTCCATCAAGGACTTAGCAGTCTGTATGTTACTAAAACTCAATTGGTACTCATTGGGTATCCCCATCATGAGGATACTGTGAGTTTTGATTTCCAATCTCCTTTGAGCCTTCTCCTCAGCAGTTTTAATGGGTAAGATGGTCCCATCAGCAGCTTTGGCAGGTAAAGTATCACCATTCTGAATGACTTCCCACATGGAGTAGTCAAGCATCTTGATATACTGCTGAATCCTCATCTTCCACAGTTCATACTCATTAGGCTTAAGCATAGGAACTTTAGAAGCAGTCACCATATGAGTAGATTCAGATTCCATTGCTTCAGTAGATGTTGAACAGATCTGAGTTAAACGAAATTCTTCTTGATATTAGTTTCTAGATCACAAGCTCTGATACCACTTGTTGATCCCAGTTGAGCTATTGATCTTGTTAATTATCTTAGATATAGATCTAAAACAATAAGTATAGAAACTGTTCTTGAAACGATTATTAAACACTATGCGAAATCTAGTATTTAATCTTAAGAAGAATTATGAACACAATCGAATTCTCAATAAACACTTCAATATATTAATACGGTTACTCAAAAGTAACAGGGTTACAAAAACCTTGAAGTGAATCGAATATGCTTACAATACGTACCAAAACTCTAACCCTAGTTCCTCCTTTTATAGATTAAGGAGTCCTAGTCGGTTACAATAGCTTTCTATACAAGAATAATCTTTTCGTGTCTATTCTATAATTATCCAAACATACTATACATAGTTATCTAATAAGCAGTAGAATACTAACTCTAGCAGTAGTATCTTCGATGCCTAGCAGTAGTATCCACTTTAGCTTATTTCCTTGATCTTCTCAGTAACTCCAGCAGTAGAATGAAATACACCAGTAGTAGTATGATTAAGCCTAGCAGTAGAATCATACTTGGTGTATTTTCCATTAAGATCCATGAGCAGTATTATCCAACCTGAAGCAACAGCATCTCAAAACCCAACATTAGCAATTTTAAGTATAACCAGCAGTTCTAATTATACTTAACAACCGAAACTTTTTAATGACATGAATAACAGTACTAATGTATACAAAACTCTACAAAAACATAAAGAGATAAGAGATTTTAAAGATTTAACATTCCAATATTAGCAATCAAATATTGAAATCTGGTTACATCAAAAGCTGTTGTAAGTAAATCTGCAAATTCTTGTCAGTATGGATTTTAACCATTTGAATCAATTTCTTTTCATTGCAATCTTTAATAAAATGATGTCTGATCTCTATATGATTTGTTTTTTTTTAATGAAAAACAGGATTTTTAGTTATGCACATAGTACTGTTATTATCAATAAAGATCTTGGTATGCATAAAATTGTACCCATAATCAAGTAGTTGATTCTGATTCCAAAGCACTTGTCCACAACAACTTGAAGCAGCCACATATTCAGCTTTTGTTGTGGAATTTGCAACCACTGTCTGTTTCTTGCACAACCATGATATCAATCTACACCCAAGAAATTGACAACCTCCTGTTGTAGACTTCCTATCCAAGCTTGCTCTAGCATAATCACTATGAGTGTATGCTACCAAATCAAAAGGAGAATATTTTGGATACCAAATGCCCAATTTTGGTTGACCTTTTAAGTACCTAAAAATCCTTTTCACAGCATGAAGATGTGAAGCTTTTGGATTGAATTGGTATCTGTAACCACCGGTAAATTTCACCTTGTACTAAACTAAATACAACATTCTAAATAAAGAATACTTATCCATTTTTTACGTCTAATTTTTTTTAAAAGATTAAACGTTATCAGTTTATCTTATCACAATAACAAACTAATATGACGTAACTCACATTCTCAATAAACGTGCTCACCAACACCAACATGTCTTAAGTACGTTTCAAACAAACATTCCTTATACGTTAAGTATAAAAGTTTTCAACTTTTATTTACCACTTTACGTTATTTCGTTAACATACGATTATTAAACATTCAAACTAAACGTTTGCCATCTATTAAGAGTTTTACGAAACCCTAAATTATTATAACCATGATTTTACGTAACTAAATCATAAACCCTAAAGTACAACTCTCCAAAGCCAATGTACAAGTTTTTAAAGCACGAAAACCTAACTTTACTTTATTACCCGTTACAAGCCCTAATTTACAATTCTATGATTTTATGTAAATAAAATCACACACCTTAATTAATATGTACTTGATTTTTATAAAAATAGAAATGTACAATTCTTTCTTGCACATGTACAAGTCCTTAATATATAGAAACTTACTATTAGTATAAATCTTATTATAAACCTTAGTGTACCTATTGTAAGGCACATAATAGAATTCCTTAATGCACAAGCCTTAAATTGGATTTTTCTTACAATTTACAAACTTAAAGTACAAGTCCCTAAAGCTTGTGGTACAAGTGCTTAATGCATGGAATTAAAAACTATACTTTTATTATTCTAAACCTAACCTAAACTTAACAAAAGACTAAGAAATTTAACTAAAGACCTAAACTAAGTTTCTACCATTCTTACACTTCAAGTACAACATCTTCTAGCCTATGTACAAGTAACTAAAGCCTAAAACGCCACCCTAGTCTTTTTCTAGTTCGAATGGAATCACAACATAACCAAACTAAACCTAACTTGTTCCCAATCCAACTAGATCCTAACCAAACTCATGCAAGAACATAAACTAGCCACATCACCTTGTCTCCTAGATCTTCCACCCTTGTGGCTATAAAATCGAACAAGTATACATGTGGTGTTCTTTTTTTTTAACCATTTGAACCGAGCTACTTAGCCACATGAATCACCATAAAACATCACATGGTCTATGTATACACACCTCATCTTGTCCCTTGCCTTCCTAACATACCTCTACAAGATGCTAGTATACATTGAATACAACCCTAGATAATTCTTCCATAAATATCGACCTGAATTTCATTCTTTCACTTCACATCTCACTTAAAAACTCAAAGCCACTCACACACACATTTACTTACTGTGATTCAAGTCCAAAGAGAGGAGAAGGAAGCTTGTACAAGATCTTAGAAGCCTTGGATAGCTTTGTTCCAAGTTTGAAGTCCCTTTGGCCACTTTTTCTTTAGATCGAGTTTAATAAGTTGTCAGTCTCCTAAACCCTTTTCAATCTCTTTTATACTTATTAATAACACTTATAGATGATAATAATCAAGTACCAAGTGGAGAACAAGATCAAAAATAAATTTTCTTTTCTTTTTACTTTTTACCGAGAGCACACAAACACCCTCTATTTTATGTATTTTTGGTTTTTAAAACTTAAAGCTATAAGCTACACCATAAGTCCTTTAGATAGTCTAACCAACATGTTAATAAGTTACTAAAACGATCCATGAGTCTCTTAAAGTTTCGACCCTATTTAGTTTTCTTTTGCTTCTTTATCGCAAACCATCCCAAACACCCCACTTTGATCGGATTTTTAAGCTATAAGCTATAAGCTAGAAGCCAAACGATTAAGCCACTTTAATAAGCTCCTAGTCAACTTTACAAAACCACAAAGCCCAGGCCAAAAACCCCCAAGGCCTCGGTTATTTTCTTCCTCTTTTCTTGTGTCGCGACCTAGAATCCAAACACACCCTTTAATGGGCTTTAAGGCCCATAAGATGTTTCAAAAGATAATAAGCCCTCAACAGCTTATTCATAAGCTTAAAATAACTTACTTTGATAAGCCATAACGAGCCACGCCTTTTTCTAAATTAAAAATGCAATATTGTAAAATAAGGACTACAGATGTAACGGCCAAAATGCTTGAGGTGTAAAAACTGTCAAAACTCTAGGACTAGTAATAAATGGATAAAATGCTTTGAGGGCTTGATTTGCCAAAACTCTAAATCTTGATAGAACAAGGACTAAAGCTGTAATCGACCTATAACCAAGGGTATAAAGTGTCACTTTTGAAATCGCAGGGTATAAATTGTCATTTTATGAAAGTTCAGGGGTATAAACTGTCAATACTTAAAACTATAAGGGTATTGTTGGGTTTTATAGATTTTATGATACAAAACAAGAAGAATGAAACATGAAGGACTTAAGAAAACAAAGGATGAATTCTTCAAATGATGAAGAATGAAACACAAGGGACTTGCTTGCTAAAGAAGATTTTGCTTATTAGTCCTTTGTAGTCTTTTGTAAACCTTAAATCTCTATTATATAAAGAGATCAAGGGTACATAGGTTTAAATTAAGTCTTCCACAATGTAGACGTCTAGTAAAAAGTATGTGTATGTTTAGGCGTGTGTTTATAAACGCCTAAACAAGTTGTTCGTCGCCTTAAGAATCACTTGATTCCTGTTACAGATTAGTTGTAACCGTATTATTCTGATCAAATAATATTTGGGGCTTGGAGTGCTATTGAAGAAAAACCTTGTTCATAATAATGTTAATTCTTATTTGAATATTCCGCTTTCATTATTATGTTCCTAGATAATATGAGGTCTAAACAATCTCGAGTCATAAACGGTCCAAGAACTAAGAAGGCGTTTAAGTTCTATTAGGTGGTATTAGAGAGGGTGGCTCTCGATCTAGGATTGTACAAGGTTTATTGTCGACAAAAAGCAGCTTTGAATATTAAAGGTATCGTATTTATTTATGCTGCTGCTGCGATTGTTTTTTTATTAGGGATTAGCAATTAATATTGATCGGTCCTAAATCTGAACTTGATGACAAAGATTACCTCGTACTTCATGAATTAATGGGTCGGTTGATATAAATTAAGGGGTCAATCAGTATGAAGGTTTGTCGGTTGTGGTTCGTATTTAATATTGTGAAGATATGGACTTCTGCATACCGACTATTATTTTATTCAGTTTTATAATTTGTGAACATGGGTCGGTGGATAATTGATTTAACCATTGTGTAATCGATTTGTCCTACTTTCATGAGAACCTATTCAAGTCAAGATTTGATCATGAGTTGGTTGTGATTAA
The DNA here is from genome assembly GCA_021014915.2 of Artemisia tridentata subsp. tridentata. NCBI lineage: Eukaryota > Viridiplantae > Streptophyta > Magnoliopsida > Asterales > Asteraceae > Artemisia > Artemisia tridentata. The sequence continues at coordinate 297,882,744 of CP139509.1, read as the reverse complement.
TTATGTTTGTCGATTCACAATTTTATTGGTCAAAAGCTCTATCATGGGTCCGTGACATAAGTGTTGAATTATTTTAAAACTTTTTTGTGGAAAAGTGATGTTAATTGTTTAAAGGGTGTGATTTTGGTGTCGTGTTTCGATTGGATATTCATTATTTGGCACATTGATGTTTTAAGTTATTCGATATGGATTACACGAGAGAGGGATGAAGTGGTGAATACAGGTTAATTGATATTCGGTTTTATGTTATAGCTGCTCATTAAAGTTTATCAGTTAATACTGCTATGCTTATTAGTTAGTACTGCTGGCTTCGTATTCGTACTGTTAGTTCAACGTTTGTGCTGCTAGTGGTCGTTACTACTGCTATTGTATTGCAAGATGTAGGTTTGTGCTGCAAACCCTAGATTAATGTCGCTACTTCGATTAGTGTTGCTCTTGATAATTAATGCTGCTACGCTTGGATACTGCTGCTATATCTCACATTTATGCTGCCTATTCGAAGTTTATACTACTGCGCTTAGATGGTTAATACTGCTTATATGCTATTCGACTTTGTACTGCTGCTCTTTGAAAGGTCTTATCTTATTAAACTTATTGAAAGGTTACATGCATGTGTGTACTGGTCAGTGGTATTTCTTTTATTCCTATACATGTACTGGTTGGTGATCTCTTTGGTAAATATTGATGGTTGGAGTAATTGGACGGTGGCATATTCTATTTTCAAGGCAGTTGGTTCTTATTGCATGCAATGTGGATTATGGTTTCTTTGTTCTATATTGGTCGATTATGCATGCAAGCACATGGGTCAGTTGGTTAAAACTTGTTGATTGTGATGTATATCATGGACAGTGGCGTCTAAAGTCAGTGGTGGCTTGAGGGGAAGCAAATGTATTTGATTTGGAACAGATTGATTCCAACACATACACAGGGAAGAAACACACACAGAGGAGATTTTTGATTTTTGGATTTTGGTTTATGTTCGTTAAAGATTTAATGGCTCGAATTTATTTGTTCTTATTGGTGAAGAGGATTATTTATTGCTTATTTGTCGAGGAAGTGGAATTTTTCAAGGTTGTGTTTTATCATACCTTTTGACAGGAGGTAACTTGTTCGTTTGTTCAGGTGACTACGAATTGACAAAAACTTGAAGGAGTTACGTTATTGTGCTCAATGATTATTGTCAAGAGATTGCGATCTTCCTATACATTAAGTATACGTTTGAAGTCAGTTTTAGTACAAGATATAAGACACAAGGTTGGTTTATTCTACTTCAGCATCGAATTGGTAATGGTTAGTTTTCTTCATCATTACACAAAGTCTACAGTATTGGAGATTCAAATGGTTACCATATAGGTTTCAGGGGAAGCTTATTGTTTAAATGTTTAACCATTTATATGCTACATTGAGGTGAAGATTTTTATAGTTGCTCGTTGGTATTATTACTGAAGATTTGGGATTTTTCTGTCTTGAGTTCATTTATAAAAGTAAGCGTTTTGGTGTTCTTAATGGTGGGTAATTCGAGACATTAGAAGACTAGATTGGAAGTATGATGCTGATTCGTGGTTATGAAGATCAAGGTTGCATATTATTTGTCCCCTACTTGATGATTACAAAAAGGGGAAGAAGATTTATAATGAAGAATTTCAACTTGAAGATCTTTGGTATAGCATGTTACAAAGGACTCTGACTTAAGGGGAAGCTTGTTTCATTCGTGGGTGAGATTTAATTATCTCAACTTCTATACTTCGTCTAGGGAAGTTCGTACAAGATTCGTGGTTGTTTTTTCATCATCAAATAGGGGAAGATTGTTGGGAATTATAATTTGATGAAGATAAAACAAGAAGAATGAAAACAAGAAGGACTAAATCTGACAGAAGAGAAATCTACAAAGACTAAAGATTTAGAAGATATTCTTAATTATTTAAAAGATATTCCTTTGTAACCCTAATCCTCTATTATATAAAAAGGGTTAGAGGCGTATGTTTTTAGTGTGTGAGTCAAGATGTAAACACAGGAAATTCTGTGTGAGAACCTAGGCATCAAAGTCCATAGTGGACGCCTAGGGTTAGAGTGGTTAGAAGGTTTTAGTTGTTTGTCATCTCAAGGATCTTAGAATCCCTGTTACAGTTCATTGATGTAACCGTATTATGTTTAATAATATTGAGAAGATGTGGAGAAAGTTTGGTAAAACCTTGTTATGATAATATTGATTCTATGTTTGAATATTCCGCATATATTATCATGTTCCTAGGTATGAGGTCTAAACAACCTCGAGCTAAAACGGTCCTAAGAGCTTATCAATGGCGTGCATAAGTTCTATCACCCAGGATCGATGATTTGTTTGATCAGTTACAAGGATCGAGTGTCTACTCGAAAATCGATCTGAGGTCGGGATATCATTAGCTGAGAGTCCGAGAAGAAGACATTCCCAAAACAACTTTCAGAACGTAGTACGGACATTACTAATTTCAAGTAATGCCAATTGGTCTAACCAATGCACCCGCGGTGTTCATGGACTTGATGAACCGAGTATGCAAACCATACTTGGACAATTTCGGGATCGTGTTCATAGATGACATTCTAATCTACTCGCACAGCAAGGAAGAACACGCTGAACATTTGAGAACCATTTTAGAGTTGCTCAAAGAGGAAAAGTTGTACGCTAAGTTCTCCAAATGTGATTTTTGGATTCCAACGGTACAATTCCTTGGTCATGTTATCAACAGTCAAGGTATCCACGTAGACCCTGCCAAGATTGAGGCGGTTAAATATTGGGCATCTCCTATAAACCCAACAGAGATTCGTCAATTTTTAGGTCTTTCCGGGTACTACAGAAGATTCATAGAAGATTTTTCAAAGATTGCAAAACCTCTGAGAGATCTGACCCAGAAGAACAAGAAGTATAACTGGGAAGAAAAACAAGAGTCAGCTTTTCAACTCTTGAACCAAAAACTCTGTGAAGCACCAATCTTAGCACTACCCGAAGGAAGTGAAGACTTCATAGTGTATTGTGATGTGTCACATCACGGTTTAGGCGCAATACTGATGCAAAGGAGCAAAGTAATAGCCTATGCTTCTCGACAACTCAAGAAGAATGAAGAGAACTACACAACTCATGATCTAGAATTAGGAGCAGTGGTCTTTGCTCTTAAGATATGGAGACATTACCTGTACGGCACCAAGTGCATGGTTTTCACCGATGACAAAAGTCTTCAACACATGCTGGATCAAAAGGAGCTGAACATGAGACAGCGACGATGGTTAGAGTTGCTCAACGATTATGATTGTGAAATTCGCTATCACCCAGGGAAAGCGAACGTTGTGGCTGATGTCTTGAGCAGAAAAGAACGAATTAAACCTCTCAGAGTCCGATCTCTGTGAATGACTGTGGAGATCGATTAGCTCGAGATTTGTTAGACCTCATATCTAGGATTACACAATAACAATGAATAAATCAATACGCAGCGGAATAAACAAACTATCATTATTATTGCTAAGGTTTTCCTCGTCATCATCTCTACTCTAATAATACAAATACACCAACACCAAAAGCCCCAATGCTACGTGATCAAGTGTAGCACGGTTACACTCTAACAGGAATCATAAGATCCTTGAGGCTTATACAAACTACCCTAGGCGTTTTCCCATAAAACACCCGTACACACACACTTTTCCTGAATATTACATTGTGGAAGACCATTAAAACGTATTCCCTGTATCTCTTTATATACTAGAGATACTAGGGTTACAAAGGATATACATAAAATAATAAAAGATTTCCTGTAATCTTTTCTTCTTTGTGAAGTTTCATCCTTTGTCTCCATAAGTCCTTCATCTTTCATATTTTGTCAATATCAACTCATATTTAATTCCTAACAATCTTCCCCTAGTTGATATGACAAAACCAAGCACGAATGAAAGATGATCTTCCCCTTAATCCATGCATATCATCAAGGATCTTTAAGCTGCAATCTTCAATATAAATCTTCTTCCCCTTTTTGTCATCATCAAATAGGGGACAAAAGTAAGCAACCTTGATCTACACAACCACGAATCAATATTACACGTCCAATGCATCTTTCCAATGTCTCAAGTTACCCACCATTAAGTTTTCCGCACTAAAAATGAACTTGAAACAGTAGAAATCAAAACCAGCAGTAGTAATATTAACTAGCAGTAGAAAAACCTTCACCTCGATGTAGCATAACCTTGATTTATTGAAGAAGAAAACTAACCATTACTAACATGTTGCTGAAGTAGAATAACCCAAACTTATGTCTTAAATATAACTGCGAACGTATACCCAAACTGATGTATAAGGAGATCGCAATCCCTTGACTCTGTGAACACTGAGCACAATAACGTCACTCCTTCAAGTGTTCGTCAATTCGTTGATATACTAAGAACATAAACCCAAGTAATTCCACTTCACCTTCAAATAAGTAACAACTAACCTTCATCACCAATAAATAAAAGCCATAAAACTTTAACGAACATAAAAACCAAATCACCATCATGTGTGTGTGTTTCTTCCCCTGTGTGTGTGCCCAATCTCCAATCAACAATAAATGCTTCCCCTCACTTTTAGAATTCCATGTCACCACGATCAGTACAATGTAGAACGAATATACCATGAACAGTACAAACCCGTGATGGTAGCAGTACAAAATAATACACCCAACAGTACTAACTAGTGAAGCCAGCAGTACAAACTGCTACGTAGGAAGCAATAAGCAGTACTAACTGTTCAAAGAACAGTACTAATTCCGAAGGCCAGCAGTAGAAACTGGTAGAGCAGCAGTACACAAATTATTCACCTCAGATTTCAACCAGTACACAACATCATAATCTATTTGTCTCAATGAGCCCACGAATAAAATAACACCAAGAATAGTAACAACAGCAGCTACGTCCAATTTACTCCACCAATCGATAATACATCAGACCACAAAACAAAAACTAGTATTATCATCTATCAATTAATTCTGGCCCCACAGTTGACTATCAAGTTTCGTCAAATTCGAATCAATACAATTCATCCAATAACTGCGCTATAATCAACCAATAATTTAATACTCCATTCAATACAGTATGAGTGTGACAATTCAGTATTCATGCGTCACACATTTAATGCACACTTGCATATAAACAACCAATTAATTACTCACTGACCCACTTTCATATTCAATAAAGTTCTATCTACGTGCAGCAAGCAATTGAATTTGAGTATGAGGTATCCAATCAGATCTGCTCTTAGCGATACAAAATAAATAAATACGATTACCTCAAACTTTCATAAGGACCATCGAACCTTCACCTGATCTGCTCCACATCGACATAAAACCTTGTTTAATCCCACGATCATAAGCCCCTAGTCTCTGATACCACATGATAGGATCGTTTAGCTCGAGGTTGCTTAGACCTCATGTAGGGATTAACAATAACAATGAATAAATCTATACGCAGCGAAATAAACAAACTATCATTATTATTGCTAAGGTTTTCCTCGTCATCATCTCTACTCTAATAATACAAATACACCAACACCAAAAGCCCCAATGCTACGTGATCAAGTGTAGCACGGTTACACTCTAACAGGAATCATAAGATCCTTGAGGCTTATACAAACTACCCTAGGCGTTTTCCCATAAAACACCCGTAACACACACTTTTCCTGAATATTACATTGTGGAAGACCATTAAAACGTATTCCCTGTATCTCTTTATATACTAGAGATACTAGGGTTACAAAGGATATACATAAAATAATAAAAGATTTGCTGTAATCTTTTCTTCTTTGTGAAGTTTCATCCTTTGTCTCCATAAGTCCTTCATCTTTCATATTTTGTCAATATCAACTCATATTTAATTCCTAACAATCTTCCCCCAGTTGATATGACAAAACCAAGCACGAAGGAAAGATGATCTTCCCCTTAATCCATGCATATCATCAAGGATCTTTAAGCTGCAATCTTCAATATAAATCTAGTCTTGACCGGATCTACACACACTCCTTGTGTTAGATAGATACTTTGAATAATGCTAGTCTAGCACGCGGAATTTATTAGCAAGTACTCAGAAGATTTATTTGATGTGTTTTGTATGAACGAATAAATCAATGCATATATGAACAAGAGACAAATAATTCACTTCAACTATTCAATATTATTAATTCAATAATACGAGTGATCTCCTATCACTAGGGTTTACAACCTTGAATCTTAGCAAAATAATACGTACTTTTCTAATCTCTATAACCTTAAACCTAGGCAATCCTTTTATAGACTAAGGATTCCTGTAAAAGATAACTATCATCTATATAAGTAAGATATACATAAAATCTTTTCTATACTTATCTTCTATACGATTACAAAAATTATAAGCAGTACTAACTATAATGTGTGAGCAGTACTAACTGACTTAGTACTGTCAGCCTTGTCTTCAATATCTTCTTGCAGTACCAACTTATATGCAACAGTCTTAACTGTTTTCCTTAATTCCCAACAATCCTCCCCTAAACTTATGATTTCTGTGCAAATCACTAAGTTTCTTTGAATTAAGCTTCATCTCCTATGATGGGGGGATTCTTCAAAACATCTATCATTATAATCTCTTGTCAATGATTTTTCTTTGCTCTGCCAAATTAAATATCTTTGTGACTAACATATCTGCCATCTCAGAATCTTCTCTAACCTTAAGTGAAACTGTTATCATAGCTAATAAAACACCTGATCTGAGAGGGTATTCTTTTTCCACCAACATATAAATTTCTATTCCATCCTTGGTAGAAACTTTATGCACTTCACATGTATCAAATAGTTTCCAAGAGACATCCTTGACTTCAGCTTGAAACCTCCACATTGATTCTCCACTATCAGGTTCATAAATCCTCTTCAGCTGCACCCATAACTCTTTATCTTTGTCTTCAATAGGGTCTTGAACTTTGAACTTCTCTTTTACTAAGCTCCACAGCTGATTAAGATCTTCTCTATCAAAACCTTTGAGTAAATCTTCAAACAACCTATACCTTTCAGTAATACCACCAAGTCTTATTATCTTCCATCCCTTCATTCTTCCATCTGTGAAAACTTCCCAGTCAATAATAGGATGTTTTACTTGTAATGGTTTGATGTTTGTAGATTTTGGAACTATCACCATCATACTCTTAATCTGCTCATCAGACAATCTTTCTTCTCCAGAATTTGACTTCTTTGTAACATCAGATTCTAGAACTTCTGGTTCTCTTTTCTTTCTCTTTGTGGCATCCTTCTTGATTGAAGTATTCAGTCTTGCATAGGTCTCATAGAACTTCTTTTCTATCTCAGCATCTGTTTTTCCATTGAAATCACTCATCTTGTAATTTGCTTGGTTCTTCAAATAATGCTTCATAAAACTGACTTGTTCTTTCTTGGTAGGCATCTTTTTCTTGTAACCATGCTTTTGCCTATCTCTAATTCTCTGCATTAAGTCATTCCAAGTAACTTCTTTATTCTTTGACAAGATGAATTCTTTAAGTTTCTCTGACTTTTCTTCTTCACTTAGATTTTCATCTCTAAGAATCATCATTGCTTGAGCTCTTACAATCAAATCAGAATATAACATATATTGTAATTGTTCATTGAAGACTTCTTGATCAATATCTTCAGATCTTGTTCTTTCCATGAATTCAGCTATGTTTCTTACATCATTTGCAGCCAACTTCCTTGCTAATTCTGCATCAAGATCTATCTGAGCTTGTTCTTCCGCTAAATCTTTCTCTAGAAGTTTCCTTGCAACTTCTTCATCAAACTCTATCTGTGCTTGAGTCTTTGGTTTTTCTTTCTTGAGTCTTTCTTGTTCTTGTTCGGCTTCTTCAGATGTCATTGGCTTCTTTCCCTTTGTTGATCTTTTTCTTTCATACTCTATCTCAGCAGTATCTGAATGTGTCTTAGCAGTTTGTACGGTTTCTTGTTCTATTTCAACCGTATGAACTGTTTCTTGTTCTATCTCACCTATATGAACTATTTCTTCTTTCTGAGTAGTTTCTTGTTGTTCCTGATCTTCAACATCCATATCAGCAACATTACCAAAACCTTCATCATGTTCACTAGTGCCTTCATCATGCCTCCCCTGAGTTTTAGAACTATCCCCCTTGCCTTTATCTGATATCTTCCCCTGTTTGGGAGAATCACCACCATCATCATCACCTGAATCATCTGAATAATCACCATCAGAAGAATCTTCATTTAATACTGCTCTTGCCCGTTTCCTCCTTAGATGTTCTTCTAATTTCTTCACCCTAACAGTTAGCTTGGTGTATACTTTGGCAAAATTTGCTTTATGAGACTTGAGCTCCTTCTCCAAAGATTCTACTTGAGCTGACAACTTGGTACAAAGAGCCATCAATTCATTTTGTGAAGAACTGCCCTCATCACTTCTAAATGTGTGACCTGTTAGGAGCGGTGAATGATGGGGCAAGGATCTAGTTGCAACTCTTGTATGACTAGGTTGAGACCTTCTCCTATAAGTTGTGATGGATATTGGTGTTTGGGTATTTTCAGGATTTTGATTGAGTGTGTGATGGGGATCAGATAGGTTTTCTGAACCTTCACTTAATTCAATTTGAAGCATTTCTGGAAAGAGAGGTACTACTACCACTGAAAACAATCTACTTGCCATAGCCATGTTTTGAAAAACCTTTGATTGTAGGCTAGGTGTAAGAAAAGTTTCTGTTGGTGTTGTAAGCAAATTCTTTTTCTTATTCAAAAGAGTTTGAATAAATCTTGGATAAATAAGAAACTTGGTTTTGCTGTTAACATTTGATGCCATACCCTCAAAAATAAATTTTGAAAAATTAAAGACCTTGTTAGTTGACAGACAAATAAGAGCAATAGCAATATTGCTACTGAATTGCTCCCATGCTGTCTTTTTGGGACTTAAGCAATGTAAGAGAGTATGTATCAAAAATCTCCATTGTGGGGAGAAACATCCTTTTTGAAAAGTTAGTTTTTGGTTGGATGTGTCATACCCCATTCTTGGAAGTTGTTCAAAAATTTCAGTGTTAAGCATAGTGTTGATACCATCTGAATCTTGCAACTTAAGATGTCTCCTAAGTGCAGACTCGGTAACAACAAACTATATGCCATCCACTTTGGAATGGATTTTAAGTCTCCATCTTCACTAGTCAAGACAGTTGCATTCTGCCAGAACTGTGTGATGTGAGAGACATATAGAGTAGGAGAGACAGTTAAAGCATACCTTATGTTGGAGTGGTTTAGAAAATCCACAATCTCATAAAATTTCGGTCCATCTCCCTCCTCTGTTTTCTCAAGAAAAGCTACTTGATTGTGCGTCTTGACAAAATCCAAATTAGCCATGATGTTCTTAGTAAAGTTTGATTTTAACTGTGGTGAATAATGAAGATTTAGGTTAGAAAGTAGAAGATGAAAGTTAGATGAGATATTATTGGGAGAATTAGGATTTTTAATGTAACCGACTTAAAGAATATGGTAACTTTTATTTTAGAATATAATAGAATAAAAGTTAAAATATCTTGAAGAGGATCCCTCAAAAATTGTAATTCAATCAGTAAAAATCGCAATAAACCGCCAACGGCTAGTTTTTAACCAAAAATTAATTACTAACACGTCAGTTATAACGGCTAGTTCAGCAGTACTAAGTTTACACTAGCAGTATAAACTTTTCACTAGCAATACAAACCTTTATCAAAATTTTCAAAGAACAGTATAAACTAATATGGTTTCTAAAATATTATAACACACATATAGTTTTTAGCAAACTATCAGCTATCAACGGATTTGATATGTCTTTACAAATAGCCGTTTGTTTGGACTAGCCAACTCTTCACAGTTAGATATGGTGAGTTGATAACCATACAATTTTTGGTAAATTGTCAACCATTAACGGATTTGATTAGTCTTTACCAGAAACCGTTTGCTCTGGACTAGTTGGTTCTTATATGGGTTAGACATGGTGAACCAATAACCATTTGTTGTGTGCACAGATAACACACTGAGCTCCAAATCACCATTCAGTCCAAAACATAAAGCATTTAATTTACAAGCTCCACTCATCCTGCAATTGTTAGTCCAACAATAGAAAACAAAGTGCAAAGCACTCGTCTTACAACATAACAAGCATATGACTAACAATGCACATAAAAAGAAAAATTAATTTCCTTATGGCACCCAAGCCATAACAGACTTAGGCTTGCCTCTAGCATCAACATAATTAAATCTTTTTAGAACTGTCGGAGTACCATTAGATTGAAGTGGTCTCCAAACCCATGATGCAGATGCATTAATACCATTACCCATATTTCCCTTAGCAGTGTTTTTAAAACTTCCCTTGTTAACTGCTTGCCTAGCAGTATGAGCTGCTGGGTTTGCAATTGCAACTTTAGGTTTCCAAACTTGTTTATTAATCACTGCATTGTTTTGAAATGATCTTCTAACAGTTGTGGGTGCTGATTTGGAAAGAGTTTTTGCACCTTGAACTGTTTGTCTAGGGTAAAAAGGTCTATTTGGTTTGACAGTATTAACTGCTGATGTAGCAGTATTAACTGTTTGTCTAACAGTATTAACTGTTCTTAGTCCAGACCTTAACAGAACTGATCTAGGTATCATTCTAGCATTTGTAGGGTGAGTGGGAGGTCTTACTGAGTTCACCCTAGGAGTTGAATACCTAGTTACCCTGTTGTTAATAAAATGCAAGATGGTCAAAGCTACCACATGTGAAACAAGCTTTCCTATAACAAACAAAATCATCACCTAGTTGGTGAGATTTGAGGCCATTCCAATTCCTTTGGTTACCACTTGGCTTGTTTGTGGTTCTATACATTTCTGCATACCTAACTGTTGGTCTAAAAGGTTTTGCATTAGCTCTAGGCCTAACAGTCTCAGGTTTGACCACTTTGGGAACTTTTGGTTCCTCCACTTTAACACTAACAGGCTTAACCACAGCTTGATCATCCTCATCATCAGAAGTACATTCCTCTATGGTTGGAGCATCTGAGTCCTTAGCTGAGGACACCTCATCCTCAGAAAGTGAGGCATCACTTGCACTCTCATACACAGGTTTATCAACTGCATTCTATTTAGGTTGAGGACCATATTTAAGCTCAGGTAGTTGAAATTCAGGTAGTCCTGTGTGTTCTAGGTCAATACCTGGAGGTGTTGGAATTCCCCTATAAGGAGGTGGAACTTATTTGTATCCTAGGCCTGACTTAGCTTTATTGAGGATTTGACACTCAACTATCTTACTAACACCCTTAGATGCAAACTCTAAAGTGTCTACACTCATCTGAATGTTTTCCTTTGCCTGTTTTATCTTTTCCAGTTCATGTTTCAATACACTAATTTCATTTTCCCTAAACATTAAGTCTCTCTTAAGAATAATCATATCATCAGCAAACTTAGACTCATTACCTTTGTAATGAACAATTTGTTCTTCTAATACAGCTAAAGCACTTTTATGATTTACTAAATTAAAAGCAGTCTGGTTTAGCTCTATTCTCTGATTTTCATATTGTTTTCTAAGTGTTTCTAATTCTTTTAATGCATCACATGATTTAGAACATTTAGAAACTTGTACCTCAGAGTCTGAGAAAGCCATAAGTGCCATCTCTGTTGATGCTTCTGCTTTCTCCTCTGCAATGTAGCTCCAATCAAACCCTAAGCCATCAATGGCAACCATAGCCTTTGAGCTTGAGTCTGCAATTTCTACAACCCTTGATTTGCTTCCAAATCCTCTACTCTTGCCATCCTGTTGTCTTGGCAATCTGCACTCCCTTGAATAATGACCTTTCTTGTGGCAATTGAAACACTCAATTTTTGACTTGTCATACCCAGCAACATCATTACTGTTTATGATTATCTTCTTGCCACTCTTCTTCAAGAATCTTTTAGCTCTCAAGCTGAGAAGAGAGAGTTGCCACTTGATATCCATCTCTTCAATATCATCTTCATCAATCTCTTGAAGATCTCCATGAGTCAACATAGTACCATTGTGCTCTGTAGTAAGGAAAGCACAATAAGTGTCTTCATTCAAAAGTCCATTAGTACTGCTAACAGTACCACTGTTAGAGTTAGCAGTACTAACTGCTCCAGCAACTTGAACTTCTTCTTGATTAGATGTACTGGGAGTTGACACAAAGGCCAAATTTCCAGAACTTGAGCTTGAACTTGATCCAACAGACTTCTTCACTTCATGTTCTACTATCTTGAAGTTGCTATAGAGATCCATCAGACTCATAGAATCAATGTCTGGCTTATTCTTCCAGACAACCACATGCATAGCCCATTCTGATGGTAGGCTCCTTAGGAATTTTGAGTTCCAATCTCCATTATCTCGCACAGTTGTATCTGAAGGAAATAGTATCCTGACATGGAGTTCCAATCTCTATTAACTCAGATAGAGATAGCCGATTTACTTCTAGATTTTGGCAGACTCTATAGAAAGCTCTCGGTACATGTTTAGATATGAGCACCGCTTATCACCCTCAGTCCGATGGGCAGAGTGAAAGAATAATCCAAACCTTAGAAGACATGCTTAGGGCATATGTAATTGACTTCGGGAAAGGTTGGGATAAACATTTGCCGTTGGCTGAATTTTCCTACAACAACAGCTACCATGCCAGCATCAAGGTAGCACCATTTGAAGCACTTTATGGTCGAAAGTGCAGATCGCCTGTTTGTTGGGCTGAAGTGGGTGATGTACAACTCACAGGTCCTGAACTGATACACGAGACAACGAAAAAGATATTTAAGATCAGACAACGACTACAAGCCGCACGTGACAGACAAAAGAGCTACACCGATGTGAGGCGCAAGCCAATGGAATTCCAGGTTGGAGACAGTTTTATGTTGAAAGTTTCTCCATGGAAAGGAATGGTACGCCTTGGAAAGCGTGGAAAGTTAAATCCAAGGTACATTGGACCATTCAAAATCCTGGAAAGGATTGGTCCAGTGGCTTATAAATTTGAGCTCCCAGAGGAACTCAGCAGAGTACACAACATATTTCACGTATCGAATTTGAAGAAATTTCTATTAGATGAAACTCTTGTCATCCCAATGAAAGAAATCCGACTTGATTACAAACTCGTATTTACGGAAGAACCAGTGGAAATAATGGACAGAGAGGTAAAACAGCTAAAGCAAAACCGTATTCCCAATGTCAAAGTTCGATGGAACTCTAAACGAGGACCAAATTCGCGACAAATACCCACATTTATTTCCATAAACAACCCTGACAACTACCTTAGGCTTAAATTCCGGGACGGAATTTTGTTTGATGGGTAGGTACCGTAGCAACCTGTAAAATTTCCTAGTACTTTGTAAATGTTAATCAAGTATTAAATTACCATTACAATTCATTTAACTATTTTTACGAGCAAAATTTAAAATTTTTGTTTATTACATTACCATGAACAAAAACGTTGTTACGTGATTCACAATACTTTGGAACGAGCTCACACACGGACCACGACAACCCATTATACAAATAAAAACCAAACGGATCCTTGTTACTATTTCTCGGCCCAACAGGCTATTTAAGCCCACACTATTCAAGCCCAAATTCCATATTTCTTTTAATTCATACAAACCAACATCCATTTACTTGGCTTCCATATTTCGATATTTCAACACACAATCTATACTACATTTTACATTGATCGATTCTCTACATTTCAAGGATTCAAGAATGACAAGCTTTATTATCTAGTTCGAACGTTTGGTCTTAAAACGAGCCTCAAAGCTAGCCTCACTCGACACAAGTACAAACTCACTCAAGTGTAACCAAATCGACTAGACTTAATTTTTACCTAAGCATTGTATTATTCCTAGTAAAAAATGAGTCCACAAACTTTATTACATCTTTCCTAGACCATTTGGTCACGTCTAAAGGTCATTTGGACCCTATGCATATCGAATAAAACTTGTACATACCACTTGATCATAACCGAGCACACAAGCACCTCCCCTTAAGTCCTATACACTCGAGTACTAGCTAGGGTTATTCCCTAATCTTCTTGGCATTAAATAAATAGCCAACTTGATGTATATTATACTATACACTAGTATACATGCATACATATATACGGATACACTCACACACACTCATTCACACTCAAATATATTTCACACATATTTTTCTAAGTAATTTTCTCCCTAGCCGAGACCATTCAAGAGCAATAACCATTCCTAGTCGTTCGATCCACTTTTTCCAACGTTCAAGCTTGATATCGATTCTTTTGTTGTGATCCTAGCGAGTAACGTGCAAACCATTTGATTTCTAGTCCATTTCGACGTGTTCTCACCACCATTTTTGGTGTAGTAAGCCTTTCGATACTCATTTCTATACATACTTATGTTCTTCACTTGTTCATGCACGTATATATTTCATTCGAATTCATTTACAAGCTTTCTATGTATTTTTCGATTTCTCTTTATTTCATTTTTCGTATAATCATGACCTCCTAATTCTATGGATGGCTAGATAAGAAGTACTCTATTCATTCGTCTTATATTTCATCATATTAATGCTTAACGAGACTCATTTTAAACTCATGTTGCATATCGAACGTGCATATGTCATTATAATCATATTGGACCTTTTGTTTTGTCGACTAGAAACCAACCCATAAAATGAATTCTAATCGTATAACCTATCGATTATATTGCTCAACTTGTTTCTCTATAATCCTAACTAAAATGCTGTAATAATAAGCTAACATGATAAGCTCATTAACTACCTTTTATAACGTATAAGTTAATGGCACTCGAACCAGTTTTTAATACATAATATATATCGAGTGGGCCTTAAAGCCCACTAAGCTCAAAATAAGCTAATCCGAATAAGCCGTCCTATAAGCAGTTTGGTTATGTTAATAATACTACAAAATAAGCCCAAAACCAAGCCCAAATTATTTTAAAACCCATTGGATCGAATTATCTTAACAGGCCTGTTTTAAATTCGTTAAGGCCCAATAAGCTATAAATAAGCACTTTTCAGGTAATAAGCAGTTTTACAAACTTAAATAAGCTATTTGAGGCTTATGAAACTCTCAAAAAATTTAATCTATAAGTTTTGTGACTTTTGGACTAAAAATGCAAATTAATATGCTTATCGGGTGAAAAGTGTAACTTTCACATAATCTATTGCCAAACTGCCATTTTAATAACTTAAGGGTAGAAATTGATTATCCAGTAACCAGGAGTCTTAAAATGTCATATTTGAATATCTTGGACTAAAAATGTAAATATAATCTAACCAAGGACTAACGGTGCAAAAGTTTCACCGTTAGGGTTATAAGTGTAAATTTCATATAACTTGGAGGACCATTCAGTAACTTCATTTCTATATATATATTTCCATTAATGTTTTATACCTTTTTGTCCTAAAAATACATTTTTACATTTCGTACGATATATTTAAATTATGATACGTTTATATATATTTATATAACGAGAATTCTAACGAATAACATAACGTATCATTCACCAACTTTCGAGAAAACGATATCTACAGATTCAATAAACATAAAAATAAGATAATATTATATATAATATTATTTTTGAACTTTAAGCATTTTAAGCATATCATCCATTCTCATCACGAACCAATTCGTTATCCGATACTAATTTCCACAATCATTATTCGTATTAAACCAAGCCAAAACTATCGTAATCTCAGACTTCCCTAATTATTCAGGTCGTGTGTTGGAGCCGTTCCCCTATTACATTTGATTTCACGAGCTCATAGTCCCACTTTTATCTTTTACATACTTTCAAATTCGTGGGGAGATACATGCTACAAAACATAACACAAGTATTTTCTGTATGCTATACCTGATTGATATTGCCTAAGTTACCACTACTATTGCCATTATTACAAGTCCCTCCCATCATGAGCCATTAACCACTTGCGAGTGGACGCGAATATAGTGAACAAATCTGTTGGAGGCTGACTGCCTATTTGAACTATCTAGAAGATGGTCTTAGTTGCTAGCTGGATTAGTCAAATGCACTTTATTTGAAGGAAATAGGTAGACGGCAATCTCCTATCGAGGGCCATAACTCACACCATTAATTTGGTGTGTTCATGCCGTTTGAGCGGTACTGTTAAGGTTTGAGTGTCATGAGACTTAGGGCAATATATCGAACTGCAATATTACTATTTCAAAATAATTGTATTTCTATGCAATTATACAACTTGAGACTTGTGTTCAAACTGATTACAATTACAAACACTATGAATTCACTCAACAATTTTGTTGACTTTTAGCATGTTTATCTCAGGTAATTAACGGAGCATTCAAGGCACGTAGTGGGCAAATAAACTGATGGTTTTTGGTGTCAAATAAATTCTATCATTCATTTCAAACTACTATATCTTTTGTGAGATATTAAACCTTGAAATTTTCTTTTTGTATCTGAATTATTAAATGAATGATAATAACTTTCAAAACGCCTCTTTTGAGTCGTTTTCTATGATTATAACTATGATCCTTCCAGTAATACCCCGATTAGCCTTGTGAATACAACTTAGCATGGTCCAAGAAACTAGTAAAATACTACTCCTAAAGACTAGGTAAACAAGATTTTCCTACCTTAAGGTTTTTCCCTTTGGGTTTTACTTTGGGTAGGTTTCTAAGGAGGCAGTTTTCCCTTAACTTGCTACATTGGCACTCCCCAATCTTGCCTTTAATGGATGTTTTATTGAAGACCTGCAATAATGTGTTGGTCTATGCATTTTTGTTCAAGGATGATTGCTTCAGGATGATGCTTATGGCTTTGGATATTAGGACTTATCAGTTTTCATTGCTTGTGAGTTTTCAGATCTTTGTTGAATTCCATTATATGGTGATGGATTAGAGTATTTAGATTGGTCTCTTTATACTCTATGGATTCAGAGTATCCTGGAATTCTCTTGGGTCTGCACTCACTGTTCTTATTCAGTATTTTTGTTATCTTTGTTTTTCATTTGTATGTTATGAATGGTATTGTATTAGTAGTATATATGAGCATGGGATTTTGTCCATGGCCATGAGCTTTTGAGCCAAAAATGGCATGTTAGGGATGTGTCCTAACTGTCTTGTTGTTTTGTGCTCCCTTCTTGTACTTTTGCCTTTTTGGCTTACTTTTCTTAATAAATTTACCTTTAAGAAAAAAAAAGAAAAAAAAGACCATGCACTTCTACGCAACGTGCAATACAGTTAAATGAAAACTCGGTCATACACTTTTACCAATCTCTACTAATATATAAAGCATTTGAGACTATTCCATATTTAGCAAGGCTTAAAAATCCAGATTTTTAAACTTGCTTGTTATAGAAGGATTTCAAACGAAGAAGAAGAAGATGAAGTGGTTGTGCATGCATGCGTGTTTAAATATTTGTATTGAGTACACACAGAAGTTGCAAGGTTTGCTTCTCAAATAGTAATGATTAATGAATATTTATAATTTGTAACTTGCCAACCTTGGATGAGAATTAAACGTGTTGGATTCTCACTTGTTGTGCATCATGTGAGGTTTTTAAGGTTTATACGTTTTTATCTCTAAAGATTATAAGTTTAATTTCACACGTTTTATATTGTTTCCAGGATGGTATGCATAACACGTATATACTAGATGAAAACTTGCATGGTATATCTGTAACGAGGTGAGTGACCCGCGCGTTGCTGCGGGGTGTTTGTAGATATAAGTTTCGTAAAAAAAAAATAGCAGATAAGTGATGATGTTGCATTATGTCGGTTTAGTTTGCATTATTCGTTTGTTGATAATTGTCTGTAAAATTGTTTTTAGTATGAGATAGAACGTGCACGAAGTTGGTAAGAAAATAAGCGTTATAGAAGAAGTATTGCCGATATTATATAACATAAGATACTTGAATATACATAAGATGTGGGTTAGGCTAAATGTTATACAAAAAATGACATGTATGGCCATATGCGCATCTGCTACAGAAAGATTGTCTGGGTAGTAACAACGGCTGCAAAAAAATTGTAACATTTACAAAAGGCTGATGTGCGTTGCTACCATGATTTTGCTAGCTTAAGTTAAATGTTTTGCCGTCTACAAATGTTTCTAGACAGATTTATGCAGGTAGAACATAAATATGTTTTGAAACATATTGTTGGTTAACAACGGCTGAAAAAAGTTGTGACATATACAAAAGACTGATGTGGGTCGGCACCATGATTTTTTTACTGTCACTTGGATTTCCTTCGTTGAACATTCCTGGGTTTTGGCTGCTGTTCTGTTGATGTTTCTATTGCTGCTGCATAAGTGAAAATAAGGAGGTCATGCGTCAAGAATAAGCTGCCATTTAGGTCATGAGTGATGGTTGGATAAAAGTGGAGATTTATGTTAATTGAAATCTGGTGACTTACATTTTTGTTTCTTTGCATGCGGTGGTTCGTCTTGAAATAATGCTTTCTTAACTGTAGTTGATCTGTTTTATTCTGCTGGTTTCTTTCCTGCATCTTGTTGGTTTGTTATAGGCAGAGGTGTTGGTGGTGTCCCTACTTTTTATAAAAGAAAAGAGTTACTATCTGTATTTGTAAATGGTAGTTGTAAATAAGAGGAATTGCTAAGTAAAGTGTTACCACCTGGGTTTTCTTCTATTGTTGCTGTTGTTTCTTGTTGTTTGTTTGTCTTGGAGAAAACTTGATCTTAAGTAAAATCAACCGTTCTGCTTGTCTCATTGTAATGAAATTGGAAAATATTCTTTTGACCTTCATCTGCAAATATCTGAGGTGGTATCACTTGCAGGTCTGTTGCTTCGTGCATCGCAATTAGGTCCGAACAGGAATACCCTATGATGTCATC
Organism: Artemisia tridentata subsp. tridentata; assembly: GCA_021014915.2. NCBI lineage: Eukaryota > Viridiplantae > Streptophyta > Magnoliopsida > Asterales > Asteraceae > Artemisia > Artemisia tridentata. The sequence continues at coordinate 297,863,914 of CP139509.1, read as the reverse complement.
TGCTGCAGGGGTGAAGAAAGTTATTGGAGCAGTTGCAGACTGGTCTGTGATAAAACCTTTGAAATTATACCTACATATTATGAACGAAGTGAAAATACTGTTTAATTTTTGCTATTTCATGTAAGTTTGCACAAATGTTAATCACGATATCATGTACTTGTAGCATGGTTTTTCTTGTCTTCCATGATCCAAACACAAATAAGTTCCATCTTCTTCTCTTGCTTTTGAGAGGCATTTGTTGCAAGATATGTAGAACCAATCTCTCTTGATGTTGATGCTGGTTATTGTTGCGTCAGCAGTAAACCTGACTCCCTAAGATTGTTTGTGGAAATGGTCAGGCAGTGCTAGAATTTTATATCAAAATTTGTTGTTTGTTGTAGGGAGTTTACCTTGTACGCTTCTGGATTCTGTTTTAAAAGTGTTTTCAAAGGGAATCTATTTCTGAAATTTTCTTTTTCAGGATCTTCAAATGGTGTTTTGCAAATGCGCAGCGATGGAGCTGCCTGGTGCCTGTCTCTGTATCTGTTGTATTTTAAAAAGTCATAATTAATTATGTGAATATGAAGAATTCTGGTAATTTTTGTTTGAAGGTTCTTACTGTTCCCTAGCTTGGTCAGCCTCTGGTATCTTTGGGTTTAGGTAAAAGTGTGTGGCCGACGTGGCTGTCAATTGATAATCTAGCATAGAAATATTTAAGAATGCATTAATAATTTGGTATCTATATAGGAATGTGTTGTAAACTATTGAAGGAGTACCTCTAAAGCGTGTCACACGGCAAGAGCTTACTGCAATTATAACAGGCTGTTCCATTGTTTCAAGTCTGGCTTCTTCAAACTTTTCGGCCATAGCATCCCACATGGTAAATTCAATGAAATTACCGCTGCCAACATGTGAAAAGTGTTAGAAAATTGAGAAAAAGAAGGTGAATATTTATTCATCAATAAATTTTAACCAGTGTAAAATTACATGCCTTTGATTTTCAATGTCGAGTTTTCTATATGCGGTTTCCTCTTGTGTGGCGTTTTGTTTTCGTTTTAGTTCCCCAAGTGATCTTAGACAACCAATGTAATCTGTAACAAAATAAGCATCATAATTTGTATACTTTGTTATGGGTAAAAAATTTAAGAGTCAAAGTATGACCTGTAAGTATTGGGTATTGCATTCTGCCTGTCGCATCTTCTGTTGGTAGCCTCGATTGAAGGTTGTTGTAGGATACAAATCTAAAATAATGGTATGGAATCTCGGGTGCTGTTATAGGGTCAAATTTGGTGATTCTGCCAAACCTGAGGTTTGTTTCATTGTTAATTGTTTGTTGGTAAGGATTGGTGGGCTCACAGATGAAATTTGAAATTCTGTAGGTGGATCTAAGTTTAATTTTTGGGTCATAATAGTCTATCTCTTTGACATTCATGTTCACTTGTATAGCGTCGCCCTGTCAATATTAACATGTCGTTACACAAAGTAAAGTAGTTAATATGCATTGTTTATATCACATGAATTTAGACATACCTCTTCATCTATTAATATGCAGCAGAACGCAGTTTCATTTTTTTTGGGCGAGAATTCTCCTGCACCTTTCTTTGGGTAGCTTACTGATATCCATTTCCTATATACTCTAACTTCTAGCAATTTGTCATAAGAACTCGGGTGTAACTCACGAATTGCTGTAATCTGTATTGCATTGCTGCTTTCAACAATTGTCCCTTGAGAAACATGTTCGAACTCAGGTAGTGAACTGCTGGTATTGTCAACCATTTTGCCTACAGATTGCACATAATAAATGAGAGTGAGTTATAAGTATAAAATGGTAAGCGAAGCAGATGGTTAGACAAACCAGTTGGAGAATAAATTTGTTGGAGAATAATACAGTTAGAAATGCTAAATAGGGCAGTTGTGTACAAAATGTACCTGTCTTTAATTTTTTTTTTTAATAATTTGATGTAACAAAAAGTAGGAGGCATGCAGTTGTAAATCTATATGTATCATAAAAAAAGGTGGCAAGAAAAAAAAATAAAAAAAAGGAAAAAAAAATAGAAATAAAATAAAAATAATAAAATAAAAAAAGCTGAAAAGGAAAATACTAAAGGATGCAACTGTGTTGTGAAAATGAATGTGCATCTCCTATTTTTGTCAAAAAGTCTTTGTAAACCATATTTTTAGTTTCATTTGGCCTTCGATTGTCTTGTTGTTTGATGAGAACTTTTAATCCATGAGGAGATGTAGCCCTAGAAAGAGCAACATACAATTGGCCGTGGCCAAAAACCGGTTGTGGAAGGTAAACACCAATTTTGTTGAGAGACTGACCTTGACTTTTGTTTATTGTCATCGCATAACAAAGCTTAATCGGAAATTGGTTACGCTTGAAAGAGAATGGAAGATTTGGATATTTATGGATTAAAGGTATTCTGTGTATGAAAACTTTTTCGCCAACTCTTGTGCCTGTGATGATCTGTACTTCAATAAGCTTCGACATCAGTTGTGTCACTATCATGTGAGTCCCATTGCATAAACCACCTGCTAAGCTAACATTTCTTAGAAGCATAACTGGTGCTCCAAGTTTAAGCTCAAGCTGATGTGGTGGAAACCCTGGTAGCTTAAGTGTGTTGAGATATTCAGCAGGATACAACATCTCTGTTTCAGCAGCAGAATCATTTATTGGGACAGCCACATCATGACTTGCATAAGTTGTTATTTCTCCTTCAACCATTGACAAAACCTGTGTGTTAATAATTTTGGCTGTTTCATTTTTTGGGCAGACAATTGCTTTTTGTTGGAGGGTTATTGCTGAAGGTGTACGGAGTGTGCTTTGGTCATAGATGAAATCTATGAGTGCAGACAGACCTTCTGCGTCATCTTGTATACAGTATCTGTTTGGAATTTCAACCCATGCTGTATTTCTGCTATCTTCTTCGTCGGGTTCACCGAGTTTCCCATCACCAATATCAAGAAACCATGCTGCAAAGGAATGGGCCAAGTTCTGTTCTTCCAAAGTCAGACCTAATCAAAAAAGCCTCATGTTTTATTTCAATGTCATGAGCTCAAAATGTGGCCACAGGTGAGATCTTGCAATAGGCAATGCTTTTATTTCCATTTTTGGCGCACCTTTCTTGACAGGTAGTGTTTGTCGAAAATCACCTCTTAAAATTATTGTTTTGCCACCAAAAGGAACTTCGGTTGCATCTTGTATGTCTCTAAGAGTCCTGTATAATGCCTCAAAGCATCGCCGATCATTCATGGGTGCTTCATCCCAAATAATGAGATCTGTTTCTGCCAATAGTTTGCCGATCTGAGTGTTTTTCTTAACTTTGCAAAGCGAGTCATCTGTTAGCTCAAGTGGCAATTTAAAGCGTGAATGTGCAGTTCGGCCTGATGGAAGAAGGAGTGAAGCAATAGCAGAAGAAGCAACTGCAAGCACAATCTTACCTTTAGACCGCAGAGCGCTAATAACAGTTTTCCAGAGGAAAGTTTTGCTGGTTCCTCCATGGCCATATACAAACACTAATTCCTGTGTGCCTCTTGCGTATGCATTTAGAATAACGTCATAAATTCTCCTTTGGTCGGCATTTAGCTTAGGGACTGAATCATTTTTTTCCTGCGTTAGCAATGCTCTGTTACAATTCTTTTCTTCCATCAGTAAACGATTGTTTAACTGATCAAGCAGATGTTTCGGAGGTGGTTGCAAACCATAGTCTTGTATTGATTTACCGCAACTGGTTAGTAATATCTGTAGCTCATATAATATGTAACCTTGTAATTCAGCATCATTCACATAGTAGTTGGGAATTCTGACAGATTCTGAAACAATGCGTGGAATATCATGACCCATTTCTTGCCAATATTTATTCCATAGTTGTAAAGGGTCGCCTACTTCACAGTGAGTGAGAACCTGAGCAAAAAGGAACCTTAGTTCTGGTGATGATGCTGAGATACATGCCTCTTGAAGGGCCGTATCCCATTCTTTATCATCACCAAGTAAACCAAGAGCCTGACATGCAGCTCGATATGTAGGATACATGATTCGGTTAACTGTCCGCACATCTGCAAACCCTTTACAACCTTGTTGATGACATAACAACATGCGAAAGTAGAAAAGTTCTCCCAAACTTGGGTGTATATATGCAAGACGGCCAACAAAATACTTGCTGTTTTTTCTTCTTGACCAGGATTTGCTATTTGCATACCAAACAAACTGTGATGGAAACTATAAATAAGTCAAATGGTGACCATCTGTGTTTTCAATGTTGTAAGTAAACCATTATGTCAATGTTGTCTTCTTCTTACCTGGACGATTCACAACTGATTCCAAATTCTCATGGTCTCGAAAGGTCATATGCTGCATGCCCTCGAGATGGACTGAAAGTATTTGGACTGCTGGCTCTCTGCTGTATATTTCAAATTTTAGGATCCTCCACCATGCTTCATGAGGGCAGATAAAACGGCCGTCAACAAAATTTTGGATTTCATCGATGCATGGTTGTGGCTGGACTGCTGAAGTAGCTGCATCACCTATAGACCTAGTAACTTGTGCAAATATTTGGTCCGTCCCTTTTGATATGTACTTGAACAGGTATTTTATGAGCATGCTCCACCCACAATATTCTACATAGATATGTGCTGAGAATGCCAAGCATAAAGACCGGTTATATGGGATGACATAGCTATTGTCAAGTTTCACATGGGGTTTGGTCACAGAAGTGCTGCCTTGCTTTCTTCGATAATGCACACGACCCTCGTCATCAAAAAATGTTTCGTTGTTGTATTTCTTTGGGAATTTTTTTGTGCAAATCTCACCTTGCATACACGGTGCACCCAAATTGGCTTTTCCACACGGGCCATGCATCATCATTTCTGAGACAAATTTGAAGGCATGTGGATCAATAGCTGGGTCTGGCAACTCGGCAAAAATATACTGGTCAACGTCGTGGGCATTTTGTATTTTGTTTGATGAAGACACCCAAATCAACGTGTGACAATGTGGTAATCCACGTTTCTAGAACTCAACAGTGTATAATACTGCATATTAAAGAATAGGGAAATAAAAATTAGGCAAATGTGGTGATAAATTACATAATTGAGGTATGCATGGTTTAAAATTTTAAAAAAGCTTAAAACGGGCAAAATTGATTGTAAAATATAGGTATACCTCCTGTGATAGATCCAAAAGTCTGCTTTTCTTTGAGAAACTTGATAAATGCTTTAATCTTTTGCTCAAAAACTCTGCAAATCACATCTGCTCTGTCAGCCGCATTCAAATGAGGGAATTCTGCCATGTATCGCTGAATTTCAGGCCAATTGACATTACATGTGAACGTTATGAAAAACTGTGGATTACCAAGCATGCGACAAATTGCTAGTGCATCCAAATAGTGGCTATACATATATCTAGGACCACCAGTAAATGAAGAAGGCAAAATAATCCTTGAACCGACTTCTGACCCATCACGATCGCCTCTCGAAATTGCATCATAAAGGCCTGACAAATATTCTCCCCGGATATCATTTTGATGTGTTCTAAAGAAATCCATTCTATTCTGTTCTATATAATAATAAACACCTACAATGTACTGTTGCAAAAGACGTCCTGTTCGAAAGAGCAAATCATACTGGCCATGTCTTGGGTGCAGCTGGTATGTGTAAAACGCATTCATCGAAACTCGTCTTGGCTCATCGGTTGGGTCTGCAGACTTTAACTTTAAACCTGTATGAAATCCGCGCTGACCATAGATGAAAATCAACAGAAACTGCAAGGACATGTATGATTGATGAAGCTTATTTATTCTTTTTGGCATCCCACCTCTCGGTTCGATTATAACATCATAGTTTGCTTCGGTTGTTGGGCCATTTTCAAACACTATGGCGCCCAAAGTATCACATGTAGGCAACTCATAACCGCGCGCACCTCCACCGTTGTAAAGCCTGACCTTAAATTCAGGAACATCAGTTTCTGCACATTTATCACGCGCTTTTCTGAATAGTCGCACCAGGTCATTGTGAGTATCTAAAAACTGAATAAGCCTTTGAACAACTTCTGGATCTAATGCATATCTATCGGATTCGTGAAAATGGGACATCCTATTTTGTACTTCATTCTGCGTATCGTAGATATATAGCTGCAAAAAGCATGGCGCATCATCACCGGTTGGACATAGGGAACCAATCCAATGGTATATCTGACCAGAAACTTTAAACATGTATGGACCTCTTCCTTGGTTGATTGTATTGTCAATCTTGGCACCAAATGAAGTCATCGCAAACATTTGATTGTAAGCCCTTATATTCTGCATAAAATTGCTATCTTCAAGAAGCTGCTTCATATATATAGGTGGGTCTACCTCAGGCTTCATTAAAACTCTGCCACCTCCACAACATAAATGATATTCAGCCTGACCGTTGTAAGGACGACATCCTTTAAGCCGTTCCTCATGCCAGAATGTTGCTTTGCAATAGCGGCAATGTTGATCACAATCCCCTAAATCGTGATACATAGTTGTTGCATCTGGAGTGACGAAAACAAAAGCCTTAATTAAAATATGGAATTAAGATAATTTACTTAAAAGGTAATGTGTTAGGAAAGTAAACCTCGAGGTTTACCTTCATTTGCATGTGCAGTCGATTGTTCACCAGTATTCGTATCAACATTATTTTCTCCCTGATCAGTGCGTCTTTTTTTTGTTGAGATTTCTTGATGTGTTTTTTTAGGTCTATAATAAACTACCAAGTTTTAAATTTATATTTTGCCGAACTAACCTATAGACTCTAAACACTAACGAGCAGTGTACCCGGTCAATGTAGATAGTTTCTAGGTAAGCAAGGGTCGTTCACTAGGAGTGAAGCTAAAGTGATCTAAGGTATTCTAGTCTCTAATCTAACTAAACTAAACTAGAAAGCAATTAAAGATAAGGGGGGTTTAGCCTGAGAGGCTATCACGAGTTTGTGTGTATAATTAAACTAAATACAGGAAAGTAAATAACTAAACTAAAGATAGATCGATATATAGAAGAACGGGTTAGCCAAGCCTAATCCATCTAATAGTTATACATGCTTATGTCTACTTTTTTTAATTCATTCAATTGTTTTGCCATCAATCCGATTATTAATCCTGTCACAATTGAATAACCTACCATCGTGGTGGGAAAGAGGACATGATCATAGTGACCTATCTAGCATCAATACTAACTTATCGCTTTAAACCGTCTAACCTAGTTTGGCATTACACGCTACTAGTCCTAATAGTGGCATAAGGCACGGTTCCGGTGTGTTCCCTCTAAGCCGTCTAATAGGATTCGGATTACTACACTTTATGATCAATTAAAGTAACCACAATTACAGATAGTTAAGTTACCACATTAAACCAATAAGTTCATAATCTAGTTACATAGACTTTTACTAGTTATAAGCAATAAACGAGTTTTTATCGATAAGCACCCAATCCAATAACAAAGTAAACACATTAACACAAGCATAAAAACTATAAAACTTCATAAACATGGCTAACACCTAAGGGTGTTAGCCCATAATCTCAGTAACAATACATAAAGTTGTAATCAAAGCAAACGAATAAGAATTCATAATGAAAACGATACGCTAACCGAACGATTACACTTCATAAAAGGTTCTTGAGATGATCTTCTAGGATGATTGGATCTTCAAGGAGGTCTTCTGCTGTTTGGAGGGGTTTTTGGTCTTCTGGGAACGACCCCAAGGGTCCCCAATGATACCCTAATTCGTTAATGAGCATGGTATTTATAGATTCTGAAATCTGGGTCGATACGGCGCATCTAGAGAGTTAGATGCGCCGCATCTATAAGTAAACGTAGCCTCCAAGTCTGAAACTGACCCAATACGGCGCATCTAAAGACCAGATGCGCCTCATCTCCCAATACGGTGCATCTAAGGACCAGATGCGCCGCATCTCCTTCAGATTCAGATAGATTTTCTTTTTCTCTTCGCGTGGCCGCTTGAATCAACTAAATCGGAGTCCGGATGAAGATTTTATGGCCAAAATACGAAAGCATCTTCAAGTGTCGACTTGTAATCTTGACTTCTTCATTAAGCTTCTAATCTCCACTTGATTTCTTTGGTAAGGATTGTGTATGGCCAATACGGCGCATCGGATTGGTCCGATGCGGCGTATCTGGAGTAGAACAAGTTGGTTCTTCTTCGTTGACCAAAGTTTCATATGCGACGCATGATAAAATCAGATGCGGCGCATGCTTCAAAGTCAGGCAATGGTCTTTAATCTCTTCAATTCAGCAGACTTTTCCAACTTGATTCATTTTGCTCCAATTTCCGTCCGAAATCATTAACTTTCACCAAATGCTTGTTTATACTGAGAATTACAAAAGTAAACGATTAAGTGTCAATTCTCATATAAAGTGATATAAAACAAGTCATTAATATGGGATAAATGATGCTAATAATATGTCGTTATTTGATGTTGAGATTTCTGCATAGGTGATGTATCTGGAATGATCAAAATAGAGAGCATAATTAAAACATGGAAATTAATTGATATAGTTACAACGTAGGGTCTTACGAAAGTAAATCTATAAGTTTACCTTTATTTATATGTGAAGTTGATTGCTCAGTGATGTAATATTTTTTTAAGTCCAAAGAAATTGTAACGAATACAATTCCCCCGGGTCGTTCTCCCAACGAAGGTTTGACGGCGAATAAGTCGAATCGGTGTGTTAATATGTGAAGTGAATAAGTGAACGTGAAAGATTATTTTGGTATTGTTTACACTAAAATATGGAAAATTAAAAGCGACAATCTACGTTATCAAATAAATGCTCACAAAAAGAAATCAAATAACGCAAATCCCGGGCTAATCCCGAGATTTATAAAACTAATAGTGAAATTATACTAAAATGAAAAAGTAAAAACCTAAGGGACTAAAAATGTCACTAATCAAAACTAATTTTATAAAAGAAAATTAAAGAAAACAAAAAGTTAAAAAGTTTAGGGACTAAAGTGTGAAATCTGAAACTATTTTAATTTCAAACAAAGACAGGGACTAAGAGTGCCAAAAAACCAAACTATTTTATTACTAAAAACTACCAGCCCCGATTTAAACTTAAACAAAAAGATTAGGGACCAAATGTGACAACACCAGAAACTTAAGAACACTTAGTTAACCAGAAAGCAGTTTCAACTAGCACTTTTCAAATGCTTGTAAAAGACTCAATTCTTAACCAATTTTGAAAGCGAAAATTGTTTTGGAAAGCTGATCAACCGTAGATTCTAAAAACTCAAAAAGCCCTATCACAAATTTTTGATTGCTAGCTCAATTCGAAGCAAAAACAGTTGACAAAATGATGAACATGCAGCAACTTTTAACGCATCAGGTTTTTTTTAACAGTTTTCGTGAGCAAATATAGATGACCAGATGTTATTGTTACCACTTATAATTGAAAATTTCAAAACTACACTAGGAAAACTACTTAGAAACAGATAATCAAACAATATAGAACACTTATGATCGATCACATTGATTCGTGAAAACAGTCATCCAAGAAACAAAATGTACTAAACTCATAGAACATGTTTGACTAATTAAACCCTTACAATGGTTGACTAATTTGAAATTCAACTACTTAGACCTATTAATCTAGTTGAAATTAAGCTATTTAACTGATTTTCTAATAAGCTTACACTAATGATCTAATCAAATTAGCCCATAGCAGTTCCTTAATATCAGCAAACCACAGCAGTTGCCGGCAGAACTTAGAATAGGCGCAAACTTAGACCAATACTAATCCAACTCTAACCTTCTAATGTAAACTGATTTAAAACCTTTTACACTACTTGAAATACCAATGAAAACCTCAAATCAAACTCAGCTTATTGCTGAGCTTGTTGTCGCAAAATCGGGCTCAAGTAATCAATCTAGGACCAATTGCTTCTAGTGACTATTAAACCTCAACTTCTCTACTGATTCAAGCTTTAATAACCTAACCACAACTTAACCACTTTCAATGCACTAGCAAATCCACAGTACAATCACAGAAACATATTAATCTAAATACCCTTTTTATCATACCTTATTTCTATCAATCTGAATTACCGGATTATCCACTTATTACCAATCATTAACTATTACCCAATAACATCATAAAACCTCAGAATATCAACAATCAACAAGAGTAATTACTAGATTCTCAGATTCACTGAATTATGATTAAAACAGAAACTATATCGAGGCAGTTTCAAACGTAAACTTATCAACTAATGACTAAATAATCTAAACTAATATTAAATCTAGCAAATAACCTTTAACTAACTAATATCAACCAGAATTTAAGCTAACAAAAGCATAATTAAACTATGACAGTGAGTAGAATGAAAATGAACGAAAAACTTACAAAATTAGTCTCCCTCAGCTAGAACAGAGGGAGTTCACTGAGCTTGCCTATCTTTAGATAGGCTAGAGGCTTCCAAATCCCCTCCTAGACCATCACTCCAATCAGCCGTAACCATTGAACCAAGAAATTTTGACCACAGTAGACTTTGTTGTGAATTTTAGAGGAAACTGATGAAGTATCAAAACTAAGTCTCACAAAAGCTATGTAAGCTTTAATGAAACTTTAGAAACAACAAACTAAGCTTATTGAAGCTTGTTTAACTGAACTACTATTTGTTTTATTCTTTATTTATTTATTTTATTTTTATTTTTATTTTATTTTGTGATGATCAGAAATTAACACAAACTGAATAAACTGAAATCAATAATAATTAAATGAGAATTCGGATTCAAATTAACTTCAAATTTAAACTTTCATTAAAACTTTGAGATTACAAAAAACTCAACCTGATACAAACTACAATTTAAAAGAAAAAACTGAAAGCAGAAAATTACATTAAAGGCTTGAAAGAAAAATTACAATGATAATAAAAATCAAAAGCAAGAAAAATTACACTCCAACTTGAGGAGTAATCCTCTCTATTTATAGCACTCGGCCGAACCTTCTGGGATGTCCACGTTGGCAATCCGTGCGTGCTTGAGCTCCAATCCACCCTTAGATCACTTCTTTCTTCCCACGCTTGATCTTGACCGTACGATTGGATTTGATGAAACGGCCTCTCCAATTAAAGGCTCCCACGTGTCCCTTGGGTTGTCAGACCCTTCCAGAATTTACCAATCATGAGGATATCATGCGTACGAGGTGAATTTAGGGGCCACAGTAACTAGGGTTCATGTAAAAAATATTTGGGGAAAAGGTTTCGCGCGTGCGTGTGAAAGAGGGAGTGTGTGTAAGTTTTTTTTATATTAATTTGACTGAGTCTGTATTAGAGTTTTGACCGTGGTTTTGGATCGGGTTGTGACTAGTTATCCGGGTTGGGAATTGGGTAAGGGTATATTGGGCTGGACTGGTAAGGTGAATGTGGGCTGGTGGGTTTGGGGATTTAGGTTGGGTTTATTTATGGATCCGGATTTAGTGTATTAAAAGGGTTAAGGAATTTAATTGTAGGGACTAAATTTGTAATTTCTGAAAGTGAAGGGGTCTATGCTGCCATTCTTCAAAGTATGATCTAAAGGTGGATCCTTGACTTTTTACCAAGTATGTCTTTCCCGGTTCGGCTCTAAAGCTTTTCCGTATCTCGTGCTCGTGTTCTTGATTTTCTTGTATTCTTGCCGGTTTTTTCGTGATATCCATTCCTGCATAGAAAAAACACAAAAACACTATATCTATTGGCATTATGGTCGGGTTTTTGGTCTTTATGGTCCGGTTTTGGTCAAGAAAAGGTATGTGTTTAAGCACATACCAAATTCCCCCAGACTAAGCTATTGCAATGTCCTCATGCAATGTTATAGAAACACGTTTTTGAAACCGAAAATTTCCAATCTCTTTTTACTAACCTTGAGAAGTAGCAAAATTTTCAAAAGAGATTAAGAAATCTTAAGTTCTAAAAACTCCCCGCTTTTCCATTTTATCTATTTTTGTAATTTTCTTTATTATTAATGTGACGGCTTTGTTGACTTTCATTATCTCACGATAATTTTTAGGGTCTTCGAGCAGGAAACACGACTCATAAAGAAGTGACCATACGGATAAAATTCGTCGTTCCTGATTTTTCACGAGTCCCCAAACTAAGCTTAAAAACGAAATCATTTTCATTTACAAGTTAGATTGCTATCACTACCCATGGAAGTTAATTGTGGACTCTTTGTTCCCAAATTCCTATTTTCCTCTATTTATTTTATTTTTGGTGAGAAATGAATTTCTTCAAATTCTTATTTCGATAAGTTTTAGGCCGATAAAGATACCTAGTTTAGACGCTATGTAGTTTCCAAACCTTCCCTCGAAAACCGTTGCATACAAAAATGAGGTCCACATCAAGTTCTCTGATTTAACACGATTTTGAGGATATCCCTTTTATTTGCGACCGAAACAACTCATCTACGAGTCCAGAGACGGAAGCCTTTATTAGGACACCCCCGGAGTCAAAGTTTGGCATTTTTAAACATTATTAAGCACATTAACGTATTTAATCCTTAGCCCTTTATAACAATCACAACATCGGCTGCGAACCGGCAAGATGTGATAGTCTATTATGACCTTAGAATTTTTTCTTTGCCTTTATTAGAAGTCTACAACATCGGCTGCGAACCGGCAAGATGCAGAAAACTTTTTATGGCTTTGGATTATTATTATATATTATTCATTATATATTTTGCCAAATTCCGAGTCCTACGGCTTTTATAACAATCCCAACATCGGTTGCGAGCCGGCAAGATGGAATAGTCTATTACACCGTAACACTGGCAGTACCTTGATGTGTACCCAACTTTCATAAGCAAGAATTCTCTAAGGAAGAAATAGAAACTAATTATCGCAAAAACTAAAATAGCTTTAATTATTCCTAAATTTCTATTTTTGAGTGAAACGAGCTAATGGGAACAAAAAGCCACAAATAACTTTGATGAGCTCTAAAGAGATCCAACTACTCCATGTTTAGCAATCTAACTTATAAACGACTCTATCATTTCTCGTTCTTCGCAAATTTAAAATCTTAAATAATAAGATCCGCGAATGCTTAGCCTTATAATCAAGCCATGCATATATAAAGTCAAATACGGGAACTTGCAAACTCTTAAAAAGAATTCGCGTTTTCTAGCTCCTTGTGTAAAAGACTAGCACGAGCTTATAGATTATAAACGGTTAAGGAGACAAGCTAGGGCTCAACACGCCCGGTCAAGTCAGAATTTTATTCCTACTCTCACCAGCGGAAAGTCAACAAAAATGTCAAAATTTATTATATTTTTGCACAAATTTTTAAATTTTTCTCATTTTTTGGATTTTTTTTAATTTTTGGAGGAAAAATGGGGTTGCATGAGAAAACGGCAAAAATGCAAGGCAAAAATCAAATCGACAGATTACCCCCCCAGACTAAAACGAGACATTGTCCTCAATGTCTTAAAGGTAAGGGTTCTCCTACAAAAATCTAAGGCCGTTTATTAATTATGCCAAAAGATAGATGTAAAACGATAAGATTTTAGGATATCGGATGAGCAGCGAATGATGAAACTCGAGTAGCGTGAAGGAAACTACGAGCATGAGAGTCTTCATCATCAAGCATTCCTGGACACATCACAAGAAAAACCACGAAACACAAGATATGGAAGAGGAGACCTCCTCTTTATTAAGAAAATAGAAAGAAGATAGATGGATAAGCATGGGGTGCCTCCCACGAAGCGCTTGTTTTTGTTAACCGAGTCACATGAGCTTGACTCGACCCCAAATTTAGTTGTCCATGGGGAAAGTTTGGAGATCCGGGACAACCAATGATGGTACGTCCCCTCCAAAATAGTGCTTCAACCTATGACCATTCACCTTAAAGTTTGGACCGTCATTTTGAGCTAACTCGACGGTTCCATATGGAAAAACTTGAGTGATAGTGAATGGCCCAGACCAGCGGGTTTTGAGTTTGCCCGAGAAAATCTTTAGCCGAGAATTGAAGAGGAGGACTCGATCACCAACATTGAAAATGCGATTTTTAATCTTAGAGTCATGAATCCTCTTTGTTTTCTCTTTGTAGATCAAAGAGTTCTCGTAGGCTTGATCCCGAAGCTCATTTAATTCATTAATTTGGAGCTTACGGTGATCACCCACGGTCTTAAGGTCAAAATTGGCATGTTTCAAGGCCCAATATGCCTTATGCTCGAGCTCGATGGGCAGATGGCAAGCTTTTCCGTAAACCAGCTTGTAAGGAGTACACCCGATAGGTGTCTTGAAAGCGGTTCGGAAAGCCCATAAAGCATCATCCAATTTGTCGGCCCACGAGGCTCGATTTTCACCAACGGTTCTTTCAAGGATACGTTTCAATCCACGATTCGAAACTTCGACTTGTCCGCTTGTTTGCGGGTGATACGCGGTAGAGAGTCGGTGAGTGACACCATACTTGAGCATAACTTTTGTAAATTGATCATTGCAGAAGTGAGTACCACGATCACTGATTATAGCACGAGGAGTTCCGAATCGGGAGAAGAGATTTTTCAAGAACTTAACAACCACTCAGGCGTCATTAGTGGGGAGCGCTTTAGCTTCAACCCATTTTGACAAGTAATCGACGGCCACGAGGATATACTTATTCCCTCGTGAATACGGGAATGGCCCCATGAAATCGATGCCCCACACGTCAAAAATCTCGCAGACTTGTATTGCATTTTGAGGCATTTCGTCTTTTTGCGAAATTTTTCCTTGACGTTGGCAAGCGTCACATGACTTCACCAAGTCGTGGGCATCGCGGTAGATTGTCGGCCAATAGAATCCAGAATCAAAGACTTTTTTGGCGGTGTAGCTGGCACCATGATGTCCCCTCGTGGGTCCATTATGGCAAGCGTTGAGGATGTCAACGGCTTCTTGGCCATGCACACACCGTCTTATCACTTGATCGGCACATATCCGGAATAAGTAGGGGTCGTCCCAGAAATAATGTTTAACATCTTTGAAAAACTTCTTTTTCTGCTGGGACGACATCCCTTTTACCACAAAATTCCCCGCATGGTAATTTGCGTAGTCAGCAAACCATGGGGTACTTGGATCATTTTTTAAAGATATTTTCCCAAGTGTCTCGAGAGGAAATGTTTCGGTGATTTCCTTTTTCTCGAGATCACTTTGATGGGGATTTTCCAGTCTGGACAAATGATCAGCGGCTAGATTCTCTGCTCCTTTTTTATCACGAATGATAATATCAAATTCCTGGAGCAGAAGAATCCACCGAAGTAATCTCGGTTTAGCATCTTGTTTTGCTAAGAGATACTTTAGAGCAGAATGGTCCGTATACACTATGCTTTTTGATAAGACAAGATACGGTCTAAATTTCTCAAAAGCGTAGACAACGGCCAACAACTCTTTCTCAGTAGTAGTGTAATGAGATTGAGCGTCGGTCATTGTCTTGCTAGCATAGTGTATCGGTTGGAAGTATTTGGACTTGCGTTGCCCCAGGACTGCACCGATAGCATAATCGCTTGCATCACACATTAGCTCAAAGGGCAAGTCCCAGTCGGGGGCAACCAAAATCGGAGCTTCAGTCAGTTTCTTTTTAAGAACCTCGAATGCTTTGATGCATTCGGGAGAGAAGGAGAAGGGAGCATCTTTTTCAAGAAGACGGGTCAGAGGCCGGGCGATTTTAGAGAAGTCTTGAATAAATCGTCTGTAGAAACCGGCATGACCAAGGAAACTTCGGATTCCTTTGACGGTTGTGGGATGAGGTAGTTTTGCGATAACATCGACTTTGGCTCGATCAACCTCAATCCCAGATTTGGAAATCTTATGGCCGAGGACTATGCCCTCTTTAACCATGAAATGGCACTTCTCCCAATTTAGAACGAGATTGGTGCTTTCACACCGTTCAAGCATTTTCTCTAAATGGGAGAGGCACGAGGAGAAAGAATTTCCATAAACCGAGAAGTCATCCATAAAGACCTCCATCGTCGTCTCGATCATATCATGGAATATGGCCATCATGCACCTTTGAAACGTGCCCGGAGCATTGCACAAGCCGAAAGGCATGCGTCGGTAGGCAAATGTTCCATAAGGACACGTGAAGGTGGTCTTTTCCTGATCTTGGGGATCACTTGGTATTTGAAAATACCCGGAAAAGCCATCGAGAAAACAATAGAACTCATTTCCCGCCAAACGCTCAAGCATTTGGTCCATAAACGGTAATGGGAAATGGTCTTTACGGGTAGCATCATTGAGTTTTCGGTAATCGATACACACTCTCCATCCGGTGACGAGACGTGTGGGGATTAACTCATTTTCTTCGTTTGTTACAACGGTCATTCCACCCTTTTTAGGCACACAGTGGACGGGACTAACCCATGAGCTATCCGAGATCGGATAAATCATCCCTGCGTCAAGGAGTTTAATAACTTCCTTTTTTATGACATCATGGATTTTAGGGTTAACCCGTCTCTGTTGCTGAACAGCGGGTTTGAAATTATCTTCCAATAAGATCTTATGGGTGCAGAATTTAGGGTCAATACCCTTTATATCAGAGATCTGCCAAGCAATGGCACTTTTATGCTTTTTAAGCACGTCTAAGAGTTTTGTCTTCTCCTCATCTTTGAGAGCTTTTGAAATGATGACGGGAAATGTATCGGAATCTCCCAAGAAAGCATATTCAAGATGAGGAGGTAAATCCTTGAGCTCAAGCTCCGGAGGATTCTCAGTAGACGGCTTAATTTCCTTAACGTCGGCCATTTTAAGGTCCATCGGAGGGGAAAAAGGGGTAGGGTCTTCATTCAAAAGTTGTTCAAGCATAAGAATATCCCCCTCCGGATCATAATAAGAATCATCATCTTCCGGTGAAGAAGATGTGTCGGTAGCAAGAAACTCATCGACCTCTTCCAAAAAGAAATCACCTCCCTCAAACGGAGTGAGGGACAGGGAAGAGTCGGAGATGATCGGTGAAGAAATAGTAGACGAAGAAGAATCATCAATAGAGGTAGAAGAAGAATCCAAAGTGGGATTGCCACTATCAAAACCGAGAATCTCTTGAGCATACTCCTCCGTAGTAACGTCAATAATATCAATACGGTTCACGGACATGCAATTATCGTTGGAGGAGTATCTCGCGGTTTGATCCAAATCGAAAGTCACGGCTTCATTACCAACTCGCAAGGTAATCTCTTCATCATAAACATCAATCAACGCGCGCCCGGTTCTTAAGAATCCTCTCCCGAGAATGAGAGGAACTCGTGGATCGGCATCAAAATCGACAATCACAAAATCGGCCGAAAAATGGAACTTTCCCACATTAACGTAGACATCTTCGGCTATTCCAATTGGTCGAGTAATTGATCGATCCGCAAGCTCGAGAGTCATGCGGGTAGGAGTGAGAGCGGGGAGAGATAATTTTTCCCAAACAGACTTAGGCATTAGGTTAATGCTAGCGCCAAGATCGGCCAAGGCGAAACATTGAACCATCCCCGGAAAATTGCACGGAATAAGGAACTTTCCGGGATCTCCAAGCTTTTTCGGAATCTTTTTTAGGAGAACCGCGGAACATTGTTCATTTAACGGGGTTGTTTTTGCCATCTCAAACAATTTATCTTTGTTGCTCAGCAAATTCTTCAGCATCGATGCAAATTTCGGCATTAAGAGAGCAGCATCCGCGAAGCTAATTTCGAAGCTCATATCTTGAAAGATTTGGTAGAATTTCTCCATCTGATGCGTATTCTTATCATGGTGCTTTTGTTCATCAAGTCGCGACGGATACGGAAGTTTTATCTTAACGGGAACCTCTTGTTCAAAATCAACTTTCCCTTTTCCTTTTGACGATTGGACAACCGGAGGTTGGATGTCTTCGGTCCTTCCGTTATTAGTAGGAAGTGCCGTATCCGTTGCCACCTCGGTTTCACGGGCGACTACCTTGGGAGGAAGAGAAGAAGAAGTAGTCGGAGCCGTAGGTCCATCATAAAAGACACCACTACGTGTTGTGATCGCCTTAACATCGCCCCTCGGGTTTGCGATCGTGTTGCTTGGAAGAGAAGTAGTACCCGAGCCCGAGGGTCGATCATTTAAACGTTTCTTAATTTCACTCATTTCCTTAGTTAACAACTCTTGAGTTTTCATCATATTTTGATTTTGAAGCATTAATTGTCGAAGAATCTCATCCGAGGGTGACGGATTTGGAACAACATTTTGATTTTGATTAAAATTTTGCCCTCGGTTGTTGTTATTGAAACCTTGATTATGAAAATTTCCTTGATTTTGATTCATATTTCCTTGATTAGCATTGAAATTCCCATGAAAATTCCCTTGATTTTGATTTCCTTGAAAACCCCGGTTTTGATTTTGATTATTGAATCCCGGTGGTGGTCCAAGTGAATTGTTTGAACGGTAGCTAAGGAGATTACGGTCTCCTTGGGGTTGGTAACCATTACCACCCGAATTAGTAGCATACACATTCTCGTGTCCATAAGCCCCGGTGGCCGGACACTCGAAATAAGAATGAGGACCACCACATATTTCACAACCATGGTTAACAACATTGACTTGATTGGGTGTTTTCTCAATAACAAATGAATCGAATCTCTTATTAAGTGCGGCGAGAGCATTCATAACTTCTTCATTGTTCTTACTACTAGCACTAGACGTTTGAAGCTTGCTCCTTGAATTTCTCACACGGGCTTTGTTTTCAATTATTCCGAACGCCTCTTGAGTATTACGAGCCAATAAGTTTCCACCGGCCGCCGAATTGAGTGAATCTTGATCGGCAAGACTCAAACCATTATAAAAGGTATCGATTTGATGTAGCTCTGAAAAACCGTGGTTCGGACATTTCTCCAACAACTCTTTAGACCGATCCCAAGCCTCGCTGAACGATTCATCAAAGGCTTGTTGGAAACGTAAGATTTGAGCGCGGAGATTAGAAATCTTAGAAGGAGGATAGAAATGGTTCACGAACTTTGAAGCTAGGTCACCCCAAGTATAGATCGAGTTCGGGGGTTCCTTCTCAAGCCAAGTTCGAGCCGCTCCCTTAAGGGAGAAAGGAAATAACTTCATCTTTATCGCATCATATGATACTTGGATAAGCTTAATGGTCTCAACTATATCGGTGAAGTTCCAAGTTTGAGGACACGTCTCGCCCTGTAAGAGAAACTGGAATTAGATTCATACCTTTTATTCAATTGATTACTATTCGGAATCCATGCCCTTGCACACTTAATGGGTTTAATATTATCGGAAGGTTGCCTTGTGCCATATGATTAGCTCCACCGTGATGAGTGATCTGGCGTATTCATATAACCCGTATTATTTGGCAAATTGAACACAGTATGTGGTGATCACAATGACCCTTCGGAACATTAAATGGTGTTGAAGTTCAAGGATTTTTTGATAGGTAGAAGCTGGTGATTCTTCCTTTAAACACGGTGTGGCGATTTGATTTGATATGGAGAATAAGATTTGAAGTGAGCGGGTGTTCATACACCAAAAAGGAAACAAAAATGAAAATCAAAAATCTTTTTGTATTTTTGGTTGGGAATTATTTTTGGCTTTTTTAATATATTGAAAAACAAAAGAATTTATTTTCTTTTTGGTAACCGTTACGTTAACCGTAACCGTTTCCTTTAAAACTACGCGCAGCGAGGCGGGAGAGAAGAATGGATCTCTCTTCAGTCTGCAATTTAATGTCAAGACTTCCTTAAACCCCGTAATAAGGTTGTAGTAATAAAGTAATCCGATAACGATAAATTTCACGATTTGTTTTGTTGTAATTTGGAATGGTTTACAACCGCCCTCCTTCAACGGAAGACCGAGGATGTTTATTAAGATGTATTGATGAAAACACTTTAGGAAAAGTGTTTTATTT
This sequence comes from Artemisia tridentata subsp. tridentata, assembly GCA_021014915.2. Classification (NCBI taxonomy): domain Eukaryota; kingdom Viridiplantae; phylum Streptophyta; class Magnoliopsida; order Asterales; family Asteraceae; genus Artemisia; species Artemisia tridentata. Next base: position 297,844,090 of record CP139509.1, on the reverse strand, counting down.
ATTTTCTTTTTGTATTTTTTTTATTTATCAAAAACAAATAACTTTCGAGGAAGGATCTTCAAATCACAAAAACAACGGACGAAATCGACGCACTCGTTTCAAGCCTTCCCCGGCAGCGGCGCCATTTAATTGATGTAATATTTTTTTAAGTCCAAAGAAATTGTAACGAATACAATTCCCCCGGGTCGTTCTCCCAACGAAGGTTTGACGGCGAATAAGTCGAATCGGTGTGTGAATATGTGAAGTGAATAAGTGAACGTGAAAGATTATTTTGGTATTGTTTACACTAAAATATGGAAAATTAAAAGCGACAATCTACGTTATCAAATAAATGCTCACAAAAAGAAATCAAATAACGCAAATCCCGGGCTAATCCCGAGATTTATAAAACTAATAGTGAAATTATACTAAAATGAAAAAGTAAAAACCTAAGGGACTAAAAATGTCACTAATCAAAACTAATTTTATAAAAGAAAATTAAAGAAAACAAAAAGTTAAAAAGTTTAGGGACTAAAGTGTGAAATCTGAAACTATTTTAATTTCAAACAAAGACAGGGACTAAGAGTGCCAAAAAACCAAACTATTTTATTACTAAAAACTACCAGCCCCGATTTAAACTTAAACAAAAAGATTAGGGACCAAATGTGACAACACCAGAAACTTAAGAACACTTAGTTAACCAGAAAGCAGTTTCAACTAGCACTTTTCAAATGCTTGTAAAAGACTCAATTCTTAACCAATTTTGAAAGCGAAAATTGTTTTGGAAAGCTGATCAACCGTAGATTCTAAAAACTCAAAAAGCCCTATCACAAATTTTTGATTGCTAGCTCAATTCGAAGCAAAAACAGTTGACAAAATGATGAACATGCAGCAACTTTTAACGCATCAGGTTTTTTTAACAGTTTTCGTGAGCAAATACAGATGACCAGATGTTATTGTTACCACTTATAATTGAAAATTTCAAAACTACACTAGGAAAACTACTTAGAAACAGATAATCAAACAATATAGAACACTTATGATCGATCACATTGATTCGTGAAAACAGTCATCCAAGAAACAAAATGTACTAAACTCATAGAACATGTTTGACTAATTAAACCCTCACAATGGTTGACTAATTTGAGATTCAACTACTTAGACCTATTAATCTAGTTGAAATTAAGCTATTTAACTGATTTTCTAATAAGCTTACACTAATGATCTAATCAAATTAGCCCATAGCAGTTCCTTAATATCAGCAGACCACAGCAGTTGCCGGCAGAACTTAGAATAGGCGCAAACTTAGACCAATACTAATCCAACTCTAACCTTCTAATGTAAACTGATTTAAAACCTTTTACACTACTTGAAATACCAATGAAAACCTCAAATCAAACTCAGCTTATTGCTGAGCTTGTTGTCGCAAAATCGGGCTCAAGTAATCAATCTAGGACCAATTGCTTCTAGTGACTATTAAACCTCAACTTCTCTACTGATTCAAGCTTTAATAACCTAACCACAACTTAACCACTTTCAATGCACTAGCAAATCCACAGTACAATCATATAAACATATTAATCTTAACACCCTTTTTATCATACATTATTTCTATCAATCTGAATTACCGGATTATCCACTTATTACCAACCATTAACTATTACTCAATAACATCATAAAACCTCAGAATATCAACAATCAACAAGAGTAATTACTAGATTCTCAGATTCACTGAATTATGATTAAAACAGAAACTATATCGAGGCAGTTTCAAACGTAAACTTATCAACTAATGACTAAATAATCTAAACTAATATTAAATCTAGCAAATAACCTTTAACTAACTAATATCAACCAGAATTTAAGCTAACAACAGCAGAATTAAACTATGACAGTGAGTAGAATGAAAATGAACGAAAAACTTACAAAATTAGTCTCCTTCAGCTAGAACAGAGGGAGTTCATTGAGCTTGCCTATCTTTAGATAGGCTAGAGGCTTCCAAATCCCCTCCTAGACCATCACTCCAATCAGCCGTAACCATTGAACCAAGAAATTTTGACCACAGTAGACTTTGTTGTGAATTTTAGAGGAAACTGATGAAGTATCAAAACTAAGTCTCACAAAAGCTATGTAAGCTTTAATGAAACTTTAGAAACAACAAACTAAGCTTATTGAAGCTTGTTTAACTGAACTACTATTTGTTTTATTCTTTATTTATTTTTTTTATTTTTATTTTTTTTTTTATTTTGTGATGATCAGAAATTAACACAAACTGAATAAACTGAAATCAATAATAATTAAATGAGAATTCGGATTCAAATTAACTTCAAATTTAAACTTTCATTAAAACTTTGAGATTACAAAAAACTCAACCTGATACAAACTACAATTTAAAAGAAAAAACTGAAAGCAGAAAATTACATTAAAGGCTTGAAAGAAAAATTACAATGATAATAAAAATCAAAAGCAAGAAAAATTACTCTCCAACTTGAGGAGTAATCCTCTCTATTTATAGCACTCGGCCGAACCTTCTGGGATGTCCACGTTGGCAATCCGTGCGTGCTTGAGCTCCAATCCACCCTTAGATCACTTCTTTCTTCCCACGCTTGATCTTGACCGTACGATTGGATTTGATGACACGGCCTCTCCAATCAAAGGCTCCCACGTGTCCCTTGGGTTGTCAGACCCTTCCAGAATTTACCAATCATGAGGATATCATGCGTACGAGGTGAATTTAGGGGCCACAGTAACTAGGGTTCATGTAAAAAATATTTGGGGAAAAGGTTTCGCGCGTGCGTGTGAAAGAGGGAGTGTGTGTAAGTTTTTTTTATATTAATTTGACTGAGTCTGTATTAGAGTTTTGACCGTGGTTTTGGATCGGGTTGTGACTAGTTATCCGGGTTGGGAATTGGGTAAGGGTATATTGGGTTGGACTGGTAAGGTGAATGTGGGCTGGTGGGTTTGGGGATTTAGGTTGGGTTTATTTATGGATCCGGATTTAGTGTATTAAAAGGGTTAAGGAATTTAATTGTAGGGACTAAATTTGTAATTTCTGAAAGTGAAGGGGTCTATGCTGCCATTCTTCAAAGTATGATCTAAAGGTGGATCCTTGACTTTTTACCAAGTATGTCTTTCCCGGTTCGGCTCTAAAGCTTTTCCGTATCTCGTGCTCGTGTTCTTGATTTTCTTGTATTCTTGCCGGTTTTTTCGTGATATCCATTCCTGCATAGAAAAAACACAAAAACACTATATCTATTGGCATTATGGTCGGGTTTTTGGTCTTTATGGTCCGGTTTTGGTCAAGAAAAGGTATGTGTTTAAGCACATACCACTCAGCATGAATATCGGCAGCATTACCTACATGAGAATGTAAATGGGCTATCAAAGAACGTTGACGAACATCTCTTTCGGCCTGATCTGTTTGGTTTCTTCTTTTTTTTTGACTTTCCTGCATACCTGATGTACCTAGAGTGATGAAAACAAAAGCCTCAATTAAAATATGTGATTCAATTTATTTAGCTAAATAGTAGGGTATTGCAAAAGTAAATCTGAAAAATCACCTTCATTTATACGTGAAGCTAATTCTTCATCATGATTATCAGTGTCGAATAACGGTGATCAACATTCGAACCGATACTTACCTTCATTTGCATGCGAAGATGGGTGTTGCAAATGAATTTCCAAAGAAGCCTGCCGCACAGACCGTCTGAGGGTCTCACTTGTTTGGGTGTTTTTCTGCCATCTTGACTCTTATTATCTACAGCAGTTGGGTGGGTTACATCATGTGCAGACATTACTCTAGCGCCGCCTGAACAAACACGTGTGACATACTGGTTAGCATTTCTTTGAATTTGTGCAGACATGGTTTTACCTTCTTAAAGATCTATATAAATATCAATTACCACATTTGACATTATGACGATACCAACAATAGATAATGATTAGCTAAAACAGCCATGTTTTATTTACCTTTCGGTAGACCACTAACCAATTCATCTATACCTACAGGCACACCATCCAACGAAGAACCTTCTAAACCACTATTACCAACAATATCCACACAAACGGATGCAACATCGTCTACTGCATTTTTTTGGCTCCTGGTGCATCTACGCGTACATGGTCCTGCATTTTAAAATAGGTATATGAATATGAGGTTCTACAATTGGCATTTCCAGCATAAAAATTAGATATGTTGTTACTAAAGTAACCCTAATCGAATAAATACAAACCCAATTGGCTATTCAGATTACTCCGCTTCAGCCGGTGACTACTAAAAATACTTGCTGCCTGCACAGGTACTTCGGGCTGAGCATAATTATGGTTTGTACAAATATGACGGGCTGTGACATGTGACTTTTCTAATGCAGAGGCATCTGCGAAAATTAAAAAAAAAAGAATGAGTAACATCAGCTATGCATATGTAAAAAAAAAAAAAAAACTATCAAAACAGTCGATGAAACATACACAATAAACTAACCTTTGGAAGAATCCATGTTTAATGGCAGAGGAGAGGCTTGACAAATATTCATAAGTGGCTGACAATGAGACACATTGTATCGAATCTGACCTTTGATGTTGGAGTTGACAGGCTCGTGCATAGGCGTGTCATTATTTACTTTTCGATTTTTGAGAACTTGCTTGTTGATATTTTTATCGGTAGATTTAATATTTCGTTTCATCATTAAAAAGAACAGTACGAAGGCCAACGAAGTAAATAAAATAACGTAACCCAAAAACAATGACTAAGAGTTTATAATTAATTACCATCACCAACAAAGACATTTTTAAATGGTGATTCGCAAGCAGAGGGAAGCAACATGAGGGAAAAAAGGCAGGAAAAGTTAGAAACTTGTGTAAACAAACAAACACATCTCCATACAATAAGATAAAAGAAAAAAAAGAAAAAAAAGGCCAAAACCAAGAAACCACAGCCATTTTTAAAATAATTTACGTAGAGTAAAAAAAACAGTAATTAAATTATCGTAACACAAACAATTGTTCAAAAGGTTGTAATCTTATAATCCTAAAACAAAAACCCTAGTAAAAAATCAACTATCCAATTAAATGAAGGGAAACCCTAAAAAAATAACAAAAAAAAAAAAAAAAAAAAAAAAAAAAAAAAAAAAAAAAAAAAACCCTATAAATGTGACATAAATAGCAAAGATAATTAACTACAGCAAAGTTGTCCATGAAGCTACAACTATAAAAACCATGAATACAAAAATAATAGCAACCAAGTAGGGCAATTATATCAAGAATTAAATGCAACAACTGATAATAAAATTACAACCAAGAGCAACAAAAATAACAAAACATAATAAAAGAACAAAACCTACAATCAATAGTTTCGGACGGATTCTTGACACAATCAGGCCACAATTTTTTTTTACGGCAAAAATCAGTGAGACACCTAAACCGGATCTGAAAGAGTGGATATAAGTGAATGCGACACTGTAGATATAACATATGGCATAAGAACAACCACAAACCCAATAAAATAATAGAAACACTATTCATTTTACTTTAGTTGCTCTCACAGATTCCTGTAGCTACTTCATAACCCATATTTTCGGAGCCGGAAATTACCCAACCGACAACGGGAATAGAAGGTGTAGCAACCGGCATTTTTAGGGCAATACTTGTTTATAAGACTCGAAACCAGTTGTGGCAGACGATGATTTTTACAAAATTATCGTAATAATAAGTTTCATTTATTGTTGCCTATTATGCATTTTGAGCTTACATGATTATTTCGAAAAGTTATTTCGCATACTGTAGCATACAGTAACCCTCCAAATCACTTAATTTTATCAAAAAAAAAGTAAAGTAATCACTTCCTGACACTTACTCGCAATTCATTTACAAAACCAAGAAGTCATCTTGCTTTTCTGAAAAACACGACGCCTCACGAGTACCGACACCACATTGGTAATGGCTTAACTTTTATAATTAACTCTCAGAATCAATAACCTTGTTCTTGTACCACTTTTATTAAAACATTTCTAGAAATGTATTTCCCGTATTTTTACCAAACCGAGAGATCACATTTAAATTTTTGCTCATCGGGACACGAGATACACGAAATGATGATAAAAACAAAACTTAACCATATAATAAAAAAATCCCCAACCGCCCCTACCTTTATCTTCTTATCTTCCTTTTTTTTACTGTTTTCTTTTTCTTCCTCTGTAACACCAACATGATCTGTCACCATCTATTCTTTTATTTTGATGATTGTCCAATATCTTCTTTCTCATGGGAGAGCACGCGTTTGTCTAAAAGAAGCCAATTGATGGAGACTACAACTCAAAACAGCCTCTCCAAGATCGAGGCAAAGAAAGCCATGGTCAAACGCCCCTTCTTTTTCTCTTTTAATTTGGTCGAAACAACAAGAATGGGACACATATTCGAATCTCATCCCACACTTCACTCTCTAGGGTAACTGATACTCTCCCTCACCCTCGCTATTAATCCGGCCACCACCACCTCATCGCCTCTCCTCTTATTACACAGCCACCACCATCATTTTCACCTTGATCTCCTCTTCATTCCCATGTGATTCACGCGCCAAGAAACCATCTCCACCACTTGTTGCCGCTGCTGCTACGCGTCTCCGCCACTTTGCTCTCCTCCTTCTCGTCATGGTAAAACCGAGAAGCCCGTCTTTATATATATATTTTTTTTATTTTCACCGATTATATTTGTTTTTGTGTTCGTGGATTTAAAAAACGGGTTTAAAATCAAATTGAGTTAACCATTGTGACTATAAAACGAGACTGTTGAATCATGATTTAAAAATCGAATGTAAACATTTTTAAAACTTATTCGTGTGGTAAGTTAATGGGGTTGTGCTATTTTTGAGGTTATGGATGTTATTTGGAATCCTGGATTCGATTCCTATATTATTATTTTTTTTCCTGGTTCTAGTCATTATCATCGGGTCAACTCAACCGGGTCGGGTCGACCCGGATTATATATCGACTTTGGTTCGTTGGTTATGTTAGTGTTATGGTTGTCGTTGTTGGTTGAGTCACGGTACAAAAAGAACCCACGTAGGGTGAGTGATGATTTTCAGTTGAATAGGAACCTGGTGGTTCTCAAGTTCATTTGATCTTGGTTATAATTGGTTGTATTGTTATGTTGATAGTGCTATGGTTGGCGTGGGAGTTGGCAGCCGAGGGTCAAGGCCGAGACCATTAGGGTCTCGGCAATGATCTTGTCGTCGTGGTTATATTGTTGTTACCGTTGTTGTGTTTCGTGGTCGTTATTGTTGTAATTGTCGTGTCGGAATATTAAAATTTGGTTGGAGTCTCGACTCCTTCCTTTCTTGGTCCTTGGTTCGACGAAACGCCTAGGGTACATTCTGGTTTGTCATAACTCATTTAGGGTGCGTTAATCTTGATTTCACTTGTGAATTATTTGGTGTTAAATGGGAATTGGGATTGTGTTAAGTATGGGAATTGTTGGCTTTGGGCTTAGCAGCCATGAAAAAGGATCCATGTGGTTTACAGTATATAAATGACACATTTTTCCTGCTTTTATGTTACTCCGTATAACTCTGCAAGTATAGGAGTAGTCTCTAAAGTCCAAAAGGCAGTAGCAACAAATTGTACTTGTTAAATATTGTAATTTCAGTTTTGGTTAATCCAAGTCTCGACGACTCGAGAAAAATTAATTTTATTAGTTAAACTTGTTTTTATTATAAAACGTTTATGTTTTATACAAAATTATTTGGGGATAACGGGGTAAATGTCGAAACGTACAAACTGAGTTATTTGATTTGAGGTGTTTGTGTGTCTTCAGCTTCTAGAGTTGCCTTCCTTGGTTGAGTTCTCGTCCGTATTCTCTTGAGTTTGTTGATATCTCTCTTCTTTCGCGTGAGTTGTATGTCGAGTCTCTATTTTCTTACCACACCACGCGAAACGTTAACACTAAACTTTTACAAACTTTGATACGAGTAATCCACAAAAACTAAGACGTTTGTCTTTTGAAACTCTCTTACTTTACAAGACGTATTCTAAGATAATTACATACGTATTAGGTTGTGCCGTGAGACCCTAGTTGCCGTGAGATTTTAGTTGCTGTTGCGTTAGGCTACCTTTGAGCTATTGTGCTGTTCTACGGTCTGACATTGTTGTGATATTACATTGCTGGACTGAGGTGAGTTCTCGTAGCCCCTTTTTCATTATGTTTTACCTTGGGGGAAAATGGTACTCAATGCTTTACAAATGTTTTCATGCTGTGAATTACTGTTTTACATGATTTTGGACATATACGTGTGATGATGCAATTATATGCTGTGACGTGTTTGTTTGTGATTACTTGACTGCGCCACTGTTAACTCTCTGCTGAGAGCCCACAGGTTATAGGTTCAGTTTGTGTAACTGTTAACTCTCTGTTGAGAGCCTACGTGTTGATAGATCTATCGGGGTAGCTCCCCACGTGATATTGATTATAAGTATGATGGACACTATAGGTTCAGTTGGCGCGACACTATTACTGTTTAGATAACATGCTTGTAATTGGTATTCATGTGCACTATTGTCCTATGTTATATTTCACAGCTCAACGGTTTTACTTTTAAACCTACGAGCTCACCAACATTATGTTGACGTTTTCTAGTACCATTTTCAGGTGTATCACTACTAAAGTATTTGAAGGCACATTTATCGGAGTCAGACTATTTGATACTTGCTACTATGTTTGTCAAGATGTCAACATTTCAAAAGAGACATGTTTCCCTTTCAAATTTGGTCGAAGAATGCTTTGTAAACTATCATTGAAATAATTGTAAGGTATGAATCTATGATGTTATGCAATGTGCCTTTCTCAGTTACATCCCGTGTTTCCGCCTTTGACGGGGTGTGACAGAAGGCGGGATTGCACCGATCGGATCTAAAACGAAAGGGAAGAGTGTGAGTGACCATCAACAGGAGCGGGCACCAAAATAAACCCAACTTATTACCCGGAGCGTTGGTGGTGCGGGTTAGCAAAAGAAACGGGTTAGCTAAGCCCACTCAATGTAAGTATGAGATAATTATGTAATGGTTTTTAATATGACTTTTGGTAATTTGATGTTAATTTTGTTGTTTAAAAAAAAAAAGACAAAAAAAGGAAGAAGATGAAGGTCGTTTTAGTGTGGTAAAAAATCGTGTGTAGCTGGATGGAGAAAGAAAGCTGATATGGCAGGTAAAATGAATGTCGCTGAAGGTCACTGGTGTGCCCAGTCTTATATACCATAAACTTTTGAATTTCAACCTTTGTGTGTATCTGCTCATGTATGGCCATTGTACCCTTATATTTTGTAACAACTTTATTGATAGCAAATACACACAATAGTCAAAATCAAAAATTTAAGATATGCAGTACCAAAAAAAAGACTACACACAGTTAAAAAAAAATGACTGGTCAGATAATTCTATTTTTTTTAACGGCGAGTTAGTATAATACTAAGTTAGTTATTCGATTTCACAGTATTTACCCAGAAGGTAGTCCCTGCTAACCTTGAATAGGTAGCGGATCATTTGCAAATAATAAAAAATTAGAAAGTTTAATAAGTAATCTCCACCATTGGATGAGATCTAGTCAAAACCTTTTATTTATTTATTATTTTTGGTCAAATGGCATTTTGGTCGTTTTACTTGTTTTTTCTTTTTCGCCCTTTAACTTCAAACGCACATAACTCTTAAACGATAAAGTTTTAGAAGCAACCGATTTCACCATAATATCTAAAATTTAATCCTCTTTAATTTGGCATAAATTTTGTTAAAAATTTCGAAACTTTTTTTTACATATCAAATGGGTGTTAATTTTCTTTATTTTTTTGGAATTTTCGACCCTATTTTTACCCTAATAAATACCGAATCGTGAAAAACTTAAAACATGAAAGTTGTAGATTTTGGTTCACTCTTTACCCAGCAATTTGAATCACTCAAATCCAATATGATACGAGTGAGATATCGCACGTTAAAGATGATGTTTTAGTCATATTTGATGCACCCAAGGTGTTTGATAAAAATGTCTAGCTTAGATTTTTAGTGTTAAAATTGCGTTAAATGCACTAAATTTTGTACCACAATGCTTCATTAACCATTTTATTAATGTAAGATTTAAAAAGTAATGTTTTTTTTAATTCTTATATATATTTTTTAAATATACGTATTGTGTGTTATTGCGTTTTTGTCCATAAATTTGACCAATATTAAATTTGAATTAGAAAAATTGTAAAACATAAAAGTTATAGATTTTAGGTCAATCTTTACTGTGGTTTTTGAATCCCTCAAATCCGATGTCATATGAGTGAAATATCATACGTTAGAGATGACGGTTTAGTCGTATTTGATTGAAAAACATGGTTTATGAACAATATGAATTATGATGAACAATGATGAACATGGATTAAGATTGGTGAACAACATTAATTGATGAACAAGTCTAATTGATGAACAAGACTAACTGATGAACAAGACTATTTATTGATGAACATCTGTTTTTTTATTGATGAACAACACTTATTATTGATGAACAACATTTTTTTAATTGATTAACATGTAGATTGATGTTTTCTTGTTTATTAGTTAGTCTTGTCCATTAGTAGTTAGTCTTTTTCATCGTTAGTGTTGTTCGTTAGTGTTCATCATTAGTAGTTAGTCTTGTCCATTAGTGTTCATCAGTTCATTAATAAGACTAACTGATGAACACTTATGAGTAAAATGTTGATTAATGTTGTCTTGTTCATGAGTAGTTAGTCTTGTTTATCAATTCATCAACAAGACTGATGAACTGATAAACAAGACTAACTGATGAACACTTATGAACAACGTATAGACTGATGTTGTCTTGTTCATCACTAGTTAGTGTTGTTCGTCAGTTCATCAACAAGACTAATGAACTGATGAATAAGACTAGCTGATGAACACTTATAAACAACATGTAGATTTATGTTGTCTTGTTCATCAGTTAGTGTTGTTCATCAGTAGTTAGTCTTGTTCATTAGTTAGTGTTGTTCATCAGTTCATCAACAAGACTAACTGATAAACACTTATGAACAACATGTAAATTAATTTTTTCTTGTTCATCAGTTCATGAACTGATGAACTCATGACTAAAACGTCATCTTTAACGTGTGATATATCACTCATAGGACATCGGATTTGAGGCATTCAAATACTATAGTAAAGATTGACCTAAAATCTATAACTTTTATGTTTTACAATTTTTCTAATTCGAATTTAATATTAGTCAAAAATGCAATAACACACAATACGTACATTAAAAAAAAATAACAATAAAAAAACATAACGTTTTGAATCTTATATTAATAAAATGGTTAATGATGCATTGCGGTACAAAAATTAGTGCATTTAACGCAATTTTAGAACTAAAACCTAAGCTAGACATTTTATCAAACACCTTGTATGCAACAAATATGACTAAAACATCATCTTTAACATGTGATATTTCCCTCGTATCATATTGGATTTGAGTGATTCAAATTTTTGGGTAAAGAGTGAACAAAAGTCTATAACTTTCATGTTTTAAGTTTTTCACGATTCGGTATTTATGAGGGTAAAAAATAGGGTCAAAAATGCCAAAAAAATAAAAAAAATCAAGATACATTTGATATGTAAAAAAATAAAAATAAAAGTTTCAAAATTTTTAATAAGATTTATACCAAATTAAAGAGGATAAAATTTTAGAAGTTATGGTGATATCGGTTTTTTCTAAAAGTTTATCGTTTAAGAGTTATTTTCGTTTGAAGTTTGAGGAGGAAATGTAAAAAATGGGTCAAATGAACATTTTACCCCTGGACGGATTTTTTTGAATAAAATAGATGGGGGACATGTGTCACATGATGAGTGGCATTTTACACTTTTTATTTTTTACGACTTTGTAAAGTATCGTGACTCACCTTGAATAATAATTAGTGTTTCTTTTTTTCTTTGGGTGCACTTGTATCTTCCTAAACCGTCTATATTGCAAAAGAGTGGAAAATGTCTCTCTCCCCAATCAGACGAAATAACATAAAAAGGCGCACAACCTTTAAAGCAACTTAATTCAGAAGTGAAAAAAAACAAGCCCTAAGTTGTATTGTATAACATAATCAAACAATTATTTTTACCTCTCATTGGAATTGGATTCTATAGTTTCAACTTCATTCTTGTTGTGTTCACTTATTCTCACAATCAATTACATCATCTCTACAATTTTCTCGAACTAAACAGACACCATGTTTCTCGTTTATGACATTATGACTAAACGTATCAAAAGATACATCCAACTATTTAAAGAACAAAAGGAATAAAAGCCTTAACCTCTTTAGGGAACTTGTCCCCAAACTTCGTAATGTACCATTCTCGCGTGGCACAACTTCTTCCCGTCAAATAAAAAATCGTGCCAATAGTGAAAGCAAACGCATAGAGTGTCTGTGAAATGCAAGAGATTCCTACATATCCAAGAATCTCGAATAGATAGTGAGGGCATATAACCAAGTCAAATAGCCCTCCTTGAGGGATTTTGTACTCTTTTTCCCCTTCCTTCCTTAGATTAGCAAGAATGTAATGGTGGTAAAAGTTTCCAATTATTCCGATCACGAACAATCCAATTCCAAAGTATTTGAGATCTATCGAAGGATCAGGAAGGTCTCGGGATAGATATTGAGCATAAATCATGGTCGCAGTTGATAATGTATAGCTCAGTGTAACGGTTATTGTCGTTTCCAACCCCATAAAACCACTATATTTGTGAAGAAATAGGACCTGAATACCAAAGTATAAGCATTTTAACATCTTGACTTGTTTAGATAATCAAACAAACTAGTACTAGTATCAATACAATAGAATCCACTCAAAAATATTATTACAATGTTATCTACTCCCTTATCAATTAGCAAACCGAAACTTGTACAATTCATTTCAAACTTTCAGTTTCGCCTAACTCGTACTTTTAACCATTGAATGTATGAAAACCACATTTGCTCATCATATTGGTATGATGATGCTCCATTGGCAAAATTTCCTGCTTGGTTTCGAATAAAACATCAAAATTTGGTCATTATATTTTACATTTCAGCCTACACCATCAATTGTTTAGAAGCTTTGTTGAAAGGTGTAGGGGCCGTTTGGTTTGTTGGTAGGAATCACAACGGGTATCGAATTTGGTATAAGGTAGAATGACAATGAATATGAAAAAATGTATCATTACGATTGTTTATGTTTGGATGACAAAATATGGTATGAAAAAGTGTATAGATATTTGAATTTTGTAGTGGAAAAGAGAGGGGCCCACGGAATAGATTTCATAGACACCAAATTAGTGAGTAATAAATTTATGACTATAATATACCTATTTCATTATCGGACCCATTAAACAAACACCTTGAATCGAAATGAAATCTATAGGCCCATTCCGATAAGGCCATACCAAACGCACCCTTAGTAACAAGTTACAATTGATTTTTAAAATATATACAAAACAATATAACTTTTATACCTTTAACTGACAATTCAGTTTAAACTAATTATCAAATTTTAGCTATGATTCTTGTCACACAAAATACCCCTTATTCAACATATAGCTCTTTGGACGTCACACATTAAAATTTGATTGTGATAGCATACTAGCATGGGTCTCCTGTCACTTTAATTGTACAGCGGGCCAATTATTGCATTAAACCATTCAACAATGTGAATAACCACTAACCTCATCCGTAACAACAGGAGTGAATAATATATCTAACTTATCCGTTTTGAATTCAAGTATAAAGTTTTTATATCAAATCAAATTTATGCCAAAAGTTCTTTATAGATTCAACTTTTACCATAGAACTCATCAAGCAATCTTAGCCACTCATTTTTCTTATCAAATTAAAAAAATTAATTTCCACCCTTTTTTTTTAAACTTAAATATCTCGCAAACCGTAAATCGTCAAGCTATAAAAAAAATACCATCGCGACGAAAATTAAATTATCTTTCTATAGACATGCATTGTTATATATTTTCGACGAACTTTTTTTTCGATAAACTTTTTTTTTTCCAAAATTTCCGTCCAGAAGAATCATATATGATTCGATTTTAACAAATCATATATGATTCCGTACGAATCATATATGATTCGTACGAATCATATATGATTCTTACGAATCATATATGATTCTTTCTGAGCGGAAATTTAAAAAAAAAAAAAAGTTTGTCGAAAAAAAAAAAAAAGTCGTCGAAAGTATATAACAATGCATATCTATAGAAAGATCATTTAATTCTCGTCGCGATGGTATTTTTTTTGTAGCTTGAAGATTTACCGTTTGCAAGATATGTTGTTTTAAAAAAAAGATGAAAAATAAAAATGAGTGACTATGATTGGTCCATTGGTTCTATGGCAAATATGAGATCTATATTGATCTGATCTGTTAACCTCAATCAAATAATCAAGTGTTAGAACATATACCTCAAGTACTCTTTTCAAAAAATGAATGGTAAGAGCAGAAGCAAGCAACACAAATCTTTGATCTTGATCATGGAACACAAGTAAAGAAGCCAAACCCACAAGAAAAGCCGGTGTATAGAACCAAAGCATACCATTTCTACTAGACAACTTCATTTCGTTCTCTTTTTTCGCGGCACCAACGTTCAAGAACTTGGAATATTGCATATGCTTACCTTTTATCTCCATAAAACCAGCATTAGTTAAACTCGATATACCTATTACCGACATCGTGGTGACGAATAATGAAGGTGGTGGTGGAAACAAGAAGTTTAGCAAGATAGATGGAATAGCCATTTTAGTTATGTCACTTTTTTAGTGTTGGTTTGGACCATATATGAAGGTGATATATATTGAGTGCAATATAATGTGGGTCTAAAAGAAGGTAGTGAAAGTGAGTTGGCACAAGTCGAGCCATATGCAAAACCAAACAAACGAGTGGTTATTGATCATTTTATCCACATCAAAGTGACGAAAGTGCCAGAAAATATACAAGTTTGGCAAAAATCAAATTTGGGAAGAAAACGTTTTAGTGTTTCTCGATGTTTGTCTCTAATTTAATGTACTGAATTTGGTCAAAACAAATTTTATTGCTAGAGTATTGTATGCTTTTCAAAAAAGAAATTACAAATTGGAAAAGTATCAATTTTTTTTAAAGATTTATTAGTTAGATCTTTAATTCATATTTAGAAAAAAAAATATATATATTTTAGCAATGTGACATTAATAACCAAATCTATATAAACAAACCAAACAGCATTACATCTTACCCGACACTCTTTGTTTTATACTCATTATCTCAATAATATAAAATTAGTTTTATATCAATTTTATTGTTAATCCATGTAAATTAATTACATTTAGCAATGTGGCATTGATAACCAAATCTATATAAACAAACCAAACAACATTTTATACATAAGGATAATTACTTTCATTCTATCCTATTTTTAAACCAATACCCATAGTGATTGCTATTTGCTAACTAAACACACCTTTAGGGGGCGTTTGGTTCGCCGTAATCTGGCGTAATTGGATGTAATTGTAATTCAGATTACATTACGTTGGCTGTTTGGTTCACAGAATGGAGGGAATTGTAATTCAGATTACATTACGTAGGCTGTTTGGTTTCCGTTGTAATTGTAATTCAATCATTACAATTACATCAAAGGAGGGAATTCAGATTACATAGGATGTTGGATGGAAAGTTTTGAATTACGTTGTAATTCAAAATTTTATAATAATAATAATAATAATAATTCGAAAAAACTTATATAAATTCAAAAAAACTTATAAAAATTCAAAAAATTTATAAAAATTCAAAAAATTTATAAAAATTCAAAAAAATTTTAAAAATCAAAAAAATTATAAGAATTCAAAAAAATTTATAAGAATTCAAAAAATTTATAAAAATTCAAAAAATTTATAAAAATTCAAAAAATTTAAAAAATTAAAAATTTTATATAAAATTTATAAAATTCGAAAAATTAATAAAATTTTATAAAAAATTTATAAAATTTAAAAATTTTATAAAAAATTTATAAAATTCGAAAAATTTTATAAAAAATTTATAAAAATTTAAAAATTTAAAAATTCAAAAAATTTAAAAATTTAAAAATTTTACAAAAAATTTTATAAAAATTCAAATTTTTAAATTTTTATAAAATTTTATAAATTTTTTGAATTTTATAAAATTTTTAAATTTTTTAAATTTTTTAAAATTTTTTGAATATTTTTAAATTTTTTCGAATTTTTATAAATTTTTTGAATTTTTATAAATTTTTTGAATTTTTATAAATTTTTTCGAATTTATATAAATTTTTCGAATTTTTATAAATTTTTTCGAATTTTTATAAATTTTTTGAAATTTTATAAATTTTTCGAATTACAATTACGTTGAGATCCAACCAAACATAGTGACAGAAAACATCAATTACAATTCATACACATTACAATTACAACACATTACAACTCTTTGAATTACAATTCATTCAAATTACAATTCCTTTGACAGATTACAATTCCTTTCAAAACATACTGCGAACCAAACGCACCTTTAAAGTACGTGTTCTTCCCACTTACATTAAGCATTGCATTCTACTCATGGCAGGCATGTATATCCTTTGCATGCATAAAAATTATTGTATCAATTATATATATGTAATTATTCACATTTGGAGGGATATATATGCAATTTCCCCTATATTTAAAGACATTGTAATATATATACGGAATTATAATGTAATCTGAGTGAATCGTAATATGAATGAATTAATCTGTCAAATAAATTGTAATTGTAATCTGAATTAGTTGTAATGTGGATGAATTTTAATAATAATAATAATAATAATAATAATAATAATAATAATAATAATAATAATAATAATAATAGATAGTTAAATTCAATTAGAATTAATTATTTATTTAAATAATAGTAACAAAATATTAAAATTAAGTAATAATAATAATAATAATAATAATGATAATAATAATAATAATAATAATAATAATAGTTTGTTAAAAATTAATAAAATTAATTAATTATTAAAATAATAATAATAAAATATTTAAATTAAGTAATAAATAAACGTAAGAATGGAAAAATATTAGCAATCTTTTAAATATAATGATAATTAAAAACTTTAAGTATAAAAAGTATTATTATTATCAAAGTTGCAAGAATCGCGAATCGGTAGTCGGGCGGTCGACCACCTTGTAGCTTGTAATCGGTCTAGGCGGGATTAATCGGTGATTAATCGGATTGGCATTACTGACAAATTTTAGTTATTTCCAGCAAGTTTTGTGTATTTCCGGTGAGTTTTAGGTATTTCCGGCAAGGTATTTTCTAAAAAATAACTTATAATAGACTTAAACAGTTAATATAAGTGATCAAAATAAGTTTACAGTGAGTTTTGGGTACTTCCGGTAAGATTTATAGGTTTCCGGAAAGTTTGACCACCATTGACCGCCGTTGATCGCCGTTGACCACGTTTGACCTAGTTACATAAATCGGCAAGGTCGGTGGCCTTGTAGCACCTAATCGGCGATTAATCGGCCTTGTAGACCTTTTTTTGAAACACTAATTATTATTATTATTATTATTATTATTATTATTATTTATTATTATTATTATTATTATTATTATTATTATTATTATTATTATTATTATTATTATTTTATTTTATTTTATTATTATTTTTTTTTTAATAAACATCTCTTTATTAGAAAATCATAATACTTACAAGAAATTAGTGGGAAGCCGAGATACCAACTGGGCCCCCACTCCTCTGTCTATAGCAAAAAAAATCCTACTGAAAATATGAGTAGCAGTACGCGCCCCAATGTTTTGAGTCACAAAGAACTTTCGAATCCGCTTCAGTAAGGTCACCGCATCCTTCTCAAGTTCCCCAAAAGAAGAGAATGAGAAGGGGAGAAACCCATATCAAATATCCACGCACTTAGCCTCATACTTGACGCGTTTACATTGTGCGGCCTCAATCACTGCACGACCAGGCACAAAATCAACCATTCCATTTTGCGTCAAGGGTGATGACCCTGTCAGATCAACACATACATCAAGCTCTACATCCCAAAGTTGTTATTATTATTATTATTATTATTATTATTATTATTATTATTATTATTATTATTATTATTATTATTATTATTATTATTATTATTATTATTTGTGAAAAACTAGAAGGCGGGGGGGGGGGGGGGTTGAATAGTTTTACCGGTTTTTAATTCGTTTTAAAACTTTACTTGTGAAAAACTTTGATTCGATTCTTTTGTGAAATCAATCAACACCAATATGAACACTAAACTATACTATCTAATAAAGCCAACAAATGTAAAGAAAAGAGATGGAAAGATTAAACCGGGACAAAGAGATTTATAGTGGTTCGGTCATGAAGCTCTTCTTCGCCTTACTCCACTCCCCGAATACCACACTCGAGAGTTCTAAGCACTATGTCAACAAAGCTCCCTTCAGGCGGAGAAAATCGTACAACGTCGCTTATCCCTATTTCCGACACTAAGCTAAATGTCGAGTGTAACAATTCGCATTTCAGGTTAATTTCTATTTCCGAAATTTTTACTATTCATTTCACTATTTTTTTTTACTATTCACTTGCACTATTCACTCTCGAAATTTTTATTTCATATTCTCGTAAGTTAAATTATTTACATGATAAAGTGAAAGTTTGACGCTCATCGGGTCATTTTCGCAAAAGTTAATAAGAAACTATACGTTTGGTTTAACCGTCGTTTAAACATCATGCGCATAATGAAAACCAGCTGCGACAATTTTCCTCACATCAGATTAATTTTTAGTACACTCACAATCAATTAGGGAATTTTTGATAATTAAGTCAAAATGTTACCAAATAGACCCTGTGTCTTACAGAACTAAACTTGCGTTTTAAGCACTTTTACTTATCCGCAACCTTAGCCTATACCTGCACCACATTTTCTAAGACGATTAGAAGCTTTTATGTTGTTGGAAAAGTCAACATATTTTCCCTCCTGCTTTGACCAAAAATCATTCCTTGATTTTTAACACTTACGATTTTAGACCTAAAGAACGTTTAAAACCAACCGACACTAGACTAAGCCTAGCCTAGACATTTTAAGTCTATTAAGTTCATTATAATCATATTAGAAAAGTTACATTTTACTTTTCTCAGTTTTACGCAACTTTCGTACGTTTTACGTTTTACGCGTTTTAAACTTACGTTTCCAGCGTTATCAGCGTTTTCGCGACCCATTAAACTTATCACTCATTTTTATAAGATAATAATGAGTATATTGACAAGTTTAATCATTCCTACAAGTTTCATATTTTTACGATATCCAGGTTTACGTTTCGTGATTTAAATACTTACCGATAGCAATTACCGGGACCAAAACTCACTCCGTAAAGGCAAGATAAATAACTAGAACTCTTAACCTCCTCATTTTAGCCATATGTGGCATTTTTGATGTGTCATCAAGCTTGTTGGCTTGATCTTGACCATTGATCTCTAGTATGTTTACAAGTGTAAACTTAACCATGGTTAAATATTAACCTAATATATAGTTAACTCCTAAAATTTTTCCTATAAATACCAAGCTAAAACTTCATAACTTCTTGCACCACACCTTCCTATATCTTCAAAGACCTAAAAACAAAGACACTTCTCTTATATTTTGTAAGAAAGTTCATGTGTTCTTGAGAAAAGCTAGCATTTGATCTTATTTTCTCCGAGTTTTCAAGAAAGAGTCGTTATAATCTTCAAATAACTTCAAGTCTCCAAAAAGACTTTGTTATTATCTTCAAATAGCTTCGGGTTTTCAAGAAGGCGATGTTAAAATCTTCAAGTAGCCTCGGGTTTACGGAGATTACAAATTTCACGTCGAAGCTCCGCTTATATTCCCTTTTTCCATAATACTCAAGCATTCTAAATAAAGGTAAGTAATTATAACACTCAAAATTATTTAAATACTTATAAACTTTGTAGTTTATTTATTGTATTCATAAACTCTTAATATGTCATATAATCAAGTAAGCCAAATATATGTTTCACATATAAATACTATGTTAGTAGGGAGCTTCATGTGAGGGGTTTCATTTGGGTAAATGTATCGACGAGTTGCTGGATTTACGAATTAAAGTGTCCTAGCTCCTCGAACGTTTACTGCATGACCTCTGGATTATAATGGCCTGAACAGTAGTACGAAATATATAAACTATATATGGCATGTTTAAATATTCACTTCGTTGTTTTAGAACCTAAGACACGATATCATATTTCTAGGTTGCTCGTAGAGATTTTTCCGGCTTATCCAGCGATTTCATTATATCCTTAACATCATCCAACTCTGAGGTGAGTTCATGGCCCCTATTTTCAATTATTTTGTACTATCTTTGGGGGAGATACATGCTCAACTACTTGCTTTTACTTTCACAAGTACTCTAAAGCTTTACATATTACCGTGAGTCGTAGCCCCTACTCTTTTAATGCTTGTTTTATACTCTTTGGCGGAGATACCTGCTTAACTATTTTTGACAATCACTATTATTTGCAACTACATGTTTATCTGAACTGAATGTTTATTTATGCTAGATAACATTATTGCCATACTTAGAGTTTCTATATCATGGACCGTTAAGCACTATGCGTAGTGAGTATGAATATTATGGTTAAATCTATTGGGACTAGTGTAACCACTAAGTTGACTCAGTTAGAGCAAACAAACATACCATACCTTGTGTTGACCCGGGTAGGGCAAACAAGCGTTCCATCCTTTGTGTTGACCCAGGTAGGGCAAACAAACATACCATCCCTTGTGTTGACCCAGTTAGAGCAAACAAACATACCATACATTGTGTTGACCCGGGTAGGGCAAACAAAACAATGTTCAACGCTTTGGGTGTATAACAACGTAACCCATACACAGAACACATTGCGGACCCAAGTATCAATATGCATGGGCAGCCGTACAGAACTCATTGCGGACCCAAGTAGCAATATGCATGGACAGCCGTACATAACTCATTGCGGACCCAAGTAGCAATATGCATGGGCAGCAGAACTCATTGCGGACCCAAGTAGCAATATGCATGGGCAGCCGTACAAAACAATCATATCACGAGGTTAACCTAGTACCTTTAGGTTAACCAGAACAATCATGCCATGGACTTGGTGTAATCTCGATCTAATAGAATTGGTATAATAACAAACCAACAGACTTGGTCCAATTACAATTCAAACAGGACTTGGTCCAACAACATATTCAAATAGGACTTGGTCCAATTAAGAGTAACAAAAATACTACCTACATGTGATATTGTATTTAGTACAATAGTCATACACTTGGAATCCTAGAAACCTACATTAAGTAATTACCTATACTTGTCACGATGATTTTTACAAGGTTTTCTCATTTATTCCACAAACTCTATGAACTCACCAACCTTTGTGTTGACACTTTAACATGTTTATCTCAGGTCCATAATGAACGAGGCTGGCACGGAGGAGCACGGATATTCAAGAGGGCTATAAATTTTATTATCATTCGAAAACTCATTTGATGTATTTTGTAAACATGGAACCATCTGGGACCTCATTTTTTAAACTCCGATATTTATATAATTCGAATGATAAATCTTTTAAAACGACTCCATTAGAGTTCGTTTTCTATTGTTATAACTGTTGTGCCATGAAGTAACACCCAGTTTGAATTCCGCTGCGTATCACAAAATTGGGGGTGTTACATCGAGTACTAATCTTAGCTAGTACCAATCTACCATGATCCACACGATCCTTACTACTTCACACAATCAACACACTTGACTCGATCTACGCGATCTACCCTTGATCCTCTTGATCAACACACAAGCCCACAAGCTACAAGAGATCTCCAAGATCATAATGATCTACTCTCTCTTGACTCGATCTACCCGATCTACCCTTGATCTACTTGATCAACACACAAGCTCACAAGCTACAAGAGATCTCCAAGATCTCAACAAGATCACAATGATCTACTCTCAGTTGACTCGATCTACCCTTGATCTACTTGATCAACACACAAGCTACAAGAGATCTTCAAGATCTCGACAAGATCACAGTGATCTACTCTCACAAACTCTCAAAAGAAAAATGAACTTGATGTATGCAAGGATACAACAAGTATGTAACAAGTGTTACAAGTGCACTAACTATAACTACAACACTTTGTATCTTCTTTGATACCTTGTGTTCTTCTCTTGCACTAGTAGAGGAATGAAGGTGATCACTTGGTTGCATGATTGGATCACTCTTTAAACAAAAGAAAGCTAAACAAAATGATCAAGAAGAAAAGAAGTGCCAAGAGTTTTGAACTCAGAAAGTTGTGTGTGATAAAGGATGCCCAAAAACTGTGAAGAGGGCTGGTATTTATAGGCAGAAAAATTCTGACCGTCATAAAGACACGGCACCACTAAATGGCACACTGTACCACTAAATTTAGTGGTACCGTGCTAGACAAGAACGCTCCATTTTTTGTTTTTAGTGGTGAAAGTTTATTTGGGGAAGTTTGGAGCTGATTTTGGGAAGAAAAATAGCTGTTATGATATTTAAACTTATTTTTCCAATAAAACATTTCTTTATAATTCAAAAATAACTTGTAAAGTATATTTTTGAAAAAAATGTTTTGTCACATTAAAAATGTGAAGTTTGAAACACAAATTCACTTCTTTGAGAATTTGTCAAGTTGTAAATTTGTTTGTTCATACCTAGAGTGATTTGCGTAGAAACGGGATAATTCGACTAAAAACTTGTTTACGTTAATTTTAACGTGAAGTGTTTTCACATTTTGTTATCATCAAAACGTGAAGTTACCGAAAGATATAAATAACGTTTTTAGAACATTATTTGCATCAACAATCTCCCCCTTTTTGATGATGACAAAACATAAACTCATTTTAAGTTAAAAATTAATTTTAACAAGTGTTTAGTATGAGTTTGTATCCCATTTCTCCCCCTTTTTGTCGAAGCAAAAAGGTTGCTAAGGCTCCCGCTTGATGTATACTCCCCCTCGTTTGGAGGACACCAAGGAATGGAGCAATGGTTCTTGCTACAAAACAAAGTTAGATGACACATATACAATATCTAACATGTAGCAATCAAGACAAATATCCAACCATAAACTAAGAAAATGGCTAAGTAGCCAAACACTATAAAAGGTAAAACACCCACATAATAAGCCCACTAATTCATAGAGAGAAATGTCATACATGAAGTATGACTACAACAAAAGCATAAAAAACAAACTACGAGGAGCACATATAAATCCTTAGTGACAAGAGGCCCTAAGATAAGCTTCATTTCCAAAAGGGGTTCTAGATGGTTTATTGTTAGAAACTAAACATAAATGTGTTTAGTTAAATGGGCTAGTAGGAGGTGGAGAGGGTGACATGATTAGAGGTGGTGGTGGTGTCAAGAGATGTTCCACATAAGAGAACATAAAGTGTATCTCATCTCTCAAAGAGAAGATGAGGTTGCGGTTGTGAAGGCAAAATAGGCAATTAGCACTATGTATGTCAACCGGATGAGGTTGGATAGGTTGGCCCATGATTGAAGAAGGAGGTGGTGGTGAGTGTGTAGGTGATGGGGTTGGCATGGCATAATCCAATGGGGTGATAGGTGATGGTGTGTAATCCATGGAGAATGGCATGGTGTTCAAAGAAGGAGATGATGAAGATGTTGTTCTAGTAGATAATGTTTTTGAAGGAGCATTAGGTGGAGATGGTGAGTTAGGAGTGGCTTGGGAAGGTGGTGTTGTGACTTCATCATCTTTTGTGAGATCAACAAAGATAGGTTTGGATGGTGGTCTTATGGTAATCCTAGGTTTTTTGGAGATGTGAGTTGTTGATCCTTGTGTGGAAGACATGGTGAGTGGGTAATGTGAGGTTGAAGATGAGATGCAAGATAAGCTTGCAATGGTGAGGCCTTATATAGGCAAGAGTTGTGGGATTTGAATTAAAGTTGGTGGTAGTATCCTAAGGTGTAGTGAGGGAATCTTAAGGTGTATGTGAGTTTGCAAAAGTTTGCAGGTTTGAGGTTAGGGATGCAGGGATCTAGAGGAAACAGTGAAAATTCGTCAAAGAAGGGCACGGTACCACTAAATACCGCACGGTACCGTTAAATTTAATGGTACCGTGGCCTATTTAACGGAACCGTGACCTGGAAGTCACGAATTTTCCTGTGCAGCCTAGTTCTGGGGAGCTAAAGGGAGGTTTTCTAGGAGAACTATTTGCAGGAAATGTTAGTGCCTCAAACCACTAAAGATTTATTTGCCTAATATGTCCCATATTAAGCTACTCCTGGCAATTAAAGATTATCATGCAATTTTCTAAGATAATCCATAAGCATGCAAACAAAAAGGACAAAATAAGCTATCATTCAATAATCATATAATTGAAAATCATGCAAGGTGATAGAATAAATGTCAAGCATGCAAGATAGTAAAGAGTATTAAGTCCTAATGTAATCTACCAAGGATAAATCCTAATAGGAGTACTAATCCCTCCTTAACTACTTATTACTTGAGCTTGCTCCTGTTTTCATTACACTCTCGTCTTAAGCATGCATCTCTTCCTCATGATTCGGATCATCAAAGGGTTCTTTGGTTGAGTATTCAGAAATGAGAATGGATGAGATATATGACACATTTAGGGGTTTCATAACGGGATCGAATAGTGAGTATTGAGGACCACGAAGGTAAGGATGAAAGTTCATGAAGTGGTGATAGAGACGAGTTAGGAATATCTCATAGGGAATGATAACGCTCAAATTGTGCATATTTTTAGTAGCGTTATTCGTGCTTTTGTATATATTATTTGGTTATATTTATATGCTTTTGTTACTTAATCGCACCAAAGTATGTTTGCAAAGTATATGTAGCCAATTACAGGAAAAAGGAAGAAAAAGTGAAAGATTAATGAAGGAAACAAGGATTTACGATTGTACGAAGATTCTCATGTCAAGATCCACACCAAAATGGCATTTCAAAGAATGAAGATCCAAGTATTCATTATTCCAAGTTCCAAGACAAAGAAAAGATCAAGTTTTCACAAAGAAAAAAGAGCTATGAGAAAGATACAAGTCAAAAACCAAAAGTCCAAGATTTTGTCTACAGCAACCTTCCGTCCGATCGGACGCAACCCGTAACCGATTCGGATGGAGGCTGCATTTGAAGACCAAGCGATCGGATAGCTACCATGCCGATCGGTTGGAGGTTACCTGTTTTGCCAAACTTCATCATTAAGTATCCTATCTTCATACAAACAATTCTAAGCCCTTATATTGAGTATTCTAGGCCATTCCATTCTGCTTGTTGGCCAAGTTGAAGCATTTAACACCCTAGACCTTGAGAGTAGTATAAATAGAGCCTCTTGTAATCCTTTGAAGGTGTGCAATATACAACAAGTATCTCTAATCATATACCACTCTCAAAAGCTCTCAAATTCGTCCTTAGAAGTCCAGAAAACTTTGGAAGTCCAACAAGTCAACAATTGGAAGTCAAACCTTCAAAAAGTCAACACCAATACTTTTGGTATCATTACCTTATCATTCGTAATCTCATTTCAATAATTGTAAGACTTTTAATCATGATTTCTAATGTTCAAAATTCTGAGTTTATGTTCATGTTTGCTATGAGTGGCTAGTGCCTTTGTGCACTTGCTTAGATGATGTATATTACTTAATGCTTTGCGTATGATTGTGATAACATGTTTTACTTCAATTTCAAGTTGATTCTAAGATCCAATTGTGCTTAAGTTTCATAGTGACATTTGTTAATCAAGTTTGACTAGTTGTTAGTAATTCTAATGGTCGAAAGGTTTATTGTTATTGAACTAGTTATAATCATTTGTCTATGAATGATTATTTTTACCCATTATTCTTGGTTAAACAAAGAAAATTAATTGTGGTTGTAATAAGAATGCTTTTGTCTATCAAATTGGATTGATTGAAAACCACCTGATGCGTGCGATGTGTCGTTGCGGTTTAGCAGTATTAATGCCTACTCAAGTTTTAAATTTATATTTAGCCGACTTATCAATAACACACACACTTAACGAGCAGTGTACCCGGTCAGTATGAATATAATGGTAAGTAGAGTGTCGATCACTAAGAGTGGAACGTATTATCTAGTTATTCTAATAAGTATTTTAATATTCTAAGTTAGCTATACAACCTAATCTAACGCAAGGGGGTTCAGCCTGAGAGACTGGCACGTTTTGGTTGCAATTAAATAATAAACTAAACTAATGAGCACGAATCAGCGATAGACATGCACGTACACAGATAAATACTCGAGACAATAAGAAGACCTGTCCTGATGATTAAGTAGATTGTCACTTGTTTTATTGATAGTTTTATATGAAGTGTATGTAGTTAACCCTTTCTCGTTGGTCCTAATCTTATCGGCGAGAAATCCTGATGAACTCAAATAAGTACATTTTATTACTATCATTTATCCTATTAATTTGACTTGTTTTACTATATTATGTATGAGGATTGATACTTAATCGTTTACTTTTGTAATTCTCAGGTAAAAACAAGCATTTGGTGAAACTTAGCGATTATGGACTAAAAACGGAGTAAAATGATCAAGATTGGAATTTGTTGTTGGAATGAAGAGAATGAAGACCACTGCCTGACTTTGAAGAATGCGCCGCATGGATTTATCCCATGCGCCGCATATGAAACTTTGGTCAACGAAGAATAACCAACTTGTTCTGCTCCAGATGCGCCGCATCTCATTCATTACATGCGCCGCATCACTATCAATATTTCACCAGATACGATCCAAGATACAAGAGGACATGCACCGCATCCAAAGATGAAGATACGCTGCATCTTCTGGCGGTGTACGAATATTCCTGAATATTATAATCTTGGACCCCACGCGAAGTTAAGTACATGCGCCGCATCTACTTACTAGATGCGCCGCATCTTACCCTCAGACAGAAACTATAAATACCCCAAGACCAGACGAATTCAGTGTGACATATATTATATACGAACCGAAGACCAGAAACCCTAGGACGAATTCAGTCAAGGAAGCAGCACAAGACACACCCAAATCAAAGGTACAAGAGCTGTAAGAAGGTGCTGCATGTGTTTAATTCATTAAGTAGTTTTGTTTTATTGTGTTAGTAAACTTTAATTCATCAAGATTGGTGGCTTGTGTAATGTGACAACGGAAAGGTTGCACTCCCTTAAAACTGCTTTCTCATCAATTAAAGTTTATATGTTAGTGTCTTTGGTGACTTTTATTAGTGCATTGATAACCTCTGTGGCTAGCTGAACGTTGATCGGGTCGCCATGCCTCTGCCCTCGCCTGTTTATTAGATACCTATGCATTCTATGGTCTGTAGAAAAGTAGGAGAAAGATAAACGGGATAGTCATAAGTAATCATTAAGGGTTTACTCGCCGATAAGATTAGAACCAACGAGAAAGGACTTAATCTCGGTGCGTTGCATCGAACTATACACTTCATATAACACTAGCAATAAAACAAGTGACAAACTACTTATCATAAGGACAGCCCTCTTATTGTCTCAAGTATTTATCTGTGTACGTGTGTGCTACTTGCTGATTCGTGCCTATTGGTTTAGTTTATTATTTAATTGCAACCAAATCGTGCCAGTCTCTCAGGCTGAACCCCCTTGCGTTAGATTAGATTGTATAGCTAACTTAATATATTAAAATACTGATTAGAATAACTAGATAATACGTTCCACTTTTAGTGATCGACACTCTACTTACCATTATATTCATACTGACCGGGTACACTGCTCGTTAAGTGTGTGTGTTATTGATAAGTCGGCTAAATATAAATTTAAAACTTGATTAGGCATTAAAACTGCTAAACCGCAACGACATACACGCGCATCAAGTTTTTGGTGCCGCTGCCGGGGATTGAATTGTTATTATCTGTTAATTTGATTAGTATTTTAATTAGGTTTTAATTTTTTTTTCTAACCGCTAATTTTGTTGTGTATTAGATTAATTTGCATTCATTGTACTATTTTGCATATTTTCTGTTTTTGTGTGTTATTTGTTTGTTTTTATTTGTGTTTATTTTCTTGTGTTTTTATTTGTTTTTTTATTTTTCGTATTTTTGTGTGTTCTGCTATCGTTGTACTGAGCTAAATCGAACGATACGGCGCATCTGATTTTTCAGATACGGCGTATTGCGTTCAATTTTTATAAAATACAACGCGTTTAATTAATTCGATACGACGCATCTTTTCCCCAAGATACGGCGTATCTGTTTTTAATAAAAAAAAAAATTTTAAGCGATAAAGTGATACGACGCATCTTTTCCCAAGATACGGCGTATCTGTTTTTGATAAAATTTTTTTTCTAAACGTTAATGCCTTACGACGCATCTGCTTTAGCAGATACGGCGTATCTATTATTTTAATTAAAAACAGTTTGCGAATTATTAAACAGATACGGCGTATCGATTTTTATCGATACGGCGCATCTTCTGAATCAAAAATCTTATATTTTGAAACGTAACGAAAATACGGCGCATTAACTTTCGTTAATACGGCGCATTTAATTTTAAATAAATATCGATTTTTGATTATTAAAATTGATACGGCGCATTCAAATTTCTAAGCGGCGTATCTAATTTTCTGAATAAAGACTGATTTAATTTTAACGATTATAAGATACGGCGTATCCAACTTTTTGGATACGGCGCATCGTCTGCAGATATCAGCTATTTTGTATTCTTATATCCGTTTCTAAATTCATTAATTTTTCTTCTTAGCGAACAGATCCTACTGATGCTTTTGTGATTATTTCAGAAGGAAAATGGAAGGATTCGGAGAACTGATTGACTTCGACTTCGAAGCCAATTTTATGAACGAAGTATTAGTGCATGAAAAATCACCCGAACGTTACAATGGGGACTACATTGAACTTAATGACCTTAATGGACAATTAGAATCCAATGACCTATTCATGGATGATGCGGAATCTGACTTAGAAGAAGGAGAAATTCTTGATAGTCCAAAAATCAACGTTATTAATACTAGGAATTACGATGAATTTGAGGGGTATGATGGTTCTTGGGATTATGGTAGAAGGATCCACGCCGATTGTGCTTACAATTTGCAATTCACATGCATGATTGGGTACAAGTGTATTGACGCCAATTTCTTTCCTATTTTACCAATCAATGTCATGTCAAGAAGCTTTTACAATTCTATTATGAGAAATAAAGTGGAGCATAAGGGAAAGAATGTAGTTGGAGCCTTCATTAATGTCCCGATCTTCGTAGGCCGCTTTACTATTGTAACTGAGTTTGCCGTTGTTGAAGACATGAATGCCTATCGTGACAGCAATATGGGTGACGTGATTGTTGGAAAACCATTTTGTAGGGAGATCACTATTAATGCAAAACGATTTGAAGGAAAGATCACCTTTCAATGTGGAAGCGAAATTATCACCTATATGATGCCGCGAACTCACCCTGGATTTAAACATGCTACTAATAGGGTCTGCTACAAATTCTCTCCGTTCCTTTTTATTAGTAATGATGACATAAAGAGAGGGATTGAGTACCCATATCAAATAATGGAAGGATTCTATAAAGGAGTTTTGAATTTGGGACCTGAATATATACGTGACGATTTAGTTGCTAAATGGATCCTACGTGGCCATGTAGGAATAAATGATCGATATTAAAAGAGCTGAACGTGAGTCTAACTTGAAGACTCTGGAATAAAGACAAGTGCTTACCGGGAGACAACCCGGATTTATCTTTTTATTATTCTGTTTATGTGTCGAGTCAGTCAGGCCGCAGAGGATACGGCGCATCTCAATTCTGAGATGCGACGCATCTCCTGCAGATGGTCATATCTTATTTTATTTTTCTGCATTTTTTATTTTCGAATTTAAAACTTTTTATCAGTTTATTTTAATGCGGCGCATCCCTGGTTAAGGATGCGGCGCATCTTTTATTCTGATCCGTATTTATTCCAGGCTCGATACGGCGTATCTTCTTCCATAAGATACGGCGCATCGACTGACCTGATGATTTTCATTTTTAATTTTTATGTTTTATTTTTCCCTAACTACTAATGTATTATGCAAGTTGAACCTTTCTTACCTTAGGTGTGTTTTGAAGCCTTGGTGGTATTATAGATTCCTGCATTTCCTGTGGATACATCGAATACGAAGCTTAAACGTTCTAATCCACAAGAAAGATGATTTTTGCTCTTATACTAATGGAGGATCATACCGAGCAAATCTCAGGGGAGTTTTTCTGTTCTAATTCTTTTATTTTCCAGTTTTTAACCTTTCAAACAAACAACGAGGACGTTGTTTAACTTAAGTGGGGGGATTGGAGAATTAGAACACTTAACACTTACTTGTCCTAAACTTTTCAAAATATGCTTAAAATGTGCTTAATATATAAAAATTTAAAATTTTTTAGCATGTTTTTGTTTAAGATCTAAGTTGCATAGCTGCACACATGACGTTATTTTCAAAAATTGTGATTTTTCAAAATTCACAAATCTATGAGTGTGCCGGTGACTTGTAAACTTTAGAACTTGGCTTGTATACTATTCGAGACCACCATAATAAGTATTATTTATATAATTGGAATGACTTGTCTAAATTGGTAAATTTCTAGGATTACACCCAAATAGCCTTATATGTTATGTGATATTAGCTAACTACACTGGTTAGTTAACCCCCGTATAAACCCTTTTGTTACTCTCACTTTTAGAGTAAGATACCCCTAGAAAAACACTCAGAGCCATTCCTTTCGTTTCTTACACCTATGTTTAAAATGTTTCGTTACACCTTACACCTTAGCCTACCCTATAGATTAAAATCCGTGGTTGGTTAATTGCTATAGGCAAAGTGTGTTTCCTTACATTACCTGTGTTCGCGTGCGTAATTCATTATCTATGGTTAGGTCGGGAAATTGCACAATGCAATTGGAGTGAAAGTAAATATTGTACATCTTTGAGTTTATTTTTCGTGTGTTTACTACTTTCACTATTACCGTTATTTCTGAAGTTATGAAAAGTATGAAAAAATTATCCAGATTTATTGTTATAGTGATGTGGTGAAATTTTACACATCTATGTTTATATTAAAAAAAAAAAAAAAAAAAAATCGAAAAAATGAGAAAAGAAAAAGAAAAAAAGAAGAAAGTTGGAAGATTGATAAACCAACGATGTAAAGTTATGTAAGTGGTCGATATCACCACTATTTGTTGTATTATATCTATGGATTGAATGTGAGTTGGCAGTTATGGGAACGTCAACTAAAGGTTATTCTTTGATTAAGATCTTGTTGAGTATAATTCGTGTCTACCTAAAGCGTGTGTTTCAAGTGTTAAAGCGTGAGTTATTCAATGATATGAGTCTTATTCATGGGATGGTTGGGATAGTGATTAACCACACTTAGGATTTTAATTTATTTGTTTTGTTTATTTTTTATTTTACACCAATTTATATCCCAAATATTATCCATACCGTATTATTCTTTATCCGACCAAACCTTTGATTTATTGAGATTAGGGATTTGAGCAATCTTAAGTATCGTAGTCGTGGATTCGGCTATGTATTTATGATTTTGTCGCCCTTTTTGATATATTATTATTGGTGAAGTTTGGACCTATCTTTAGCCTATTCGAGTTAAGGATTTGAGCAATTGCAAGTATCGTGTTCGTGGATTCGATCATGTATTTGTGATTTTGTCGCCTTTTCTGGAATTTGAGATCGATAGAGATTAAGGAGAATGATTAACCCTTAAACCTCAAAACCCTTTTTACCGCTTTAGACTTGTTATTCCTTGGATTTAGTGGGGGAGATGTGTATACTTGCCAAGCTTATGATAGAATATTCGTCACGACTGGACAGCTAAACGATTAGATTTGCTTCTATCAAATTATTTTATTTTACTTCTAATTCGTTAAGTGTTTGGTTGTGTGATTATGACAAAAATGAATACATGCTTAAATATAAAAATAAATCCTAATATCTTTTAGGATACATTTTCATAAGATTAATTCTAAGGTTTACTTGAGGACAAGTAAAGTTCAAGTGGGGGGATATTTGATGAACTCAAATAAGTACATTTTATTACTATCATTTATCCTATTAATTTGACTTGTTTTACTATATTATGTATGAGGATTGATACTTAATCGTTTACTTTTGTAATTCTCAGGTAAAAACAAGCATTTGGTGAAACTTAGCGATTATGGACTAAAAACGGAGTAAAATGATCAAGATTGGAATTTGTTGTTGGAATGAAGAGAATGAAGACCACTGCCTGACTTTGAAGAATGCGCCGCATGGATTTATCCCATGCGCCGGATATGAAACTTTGGTCAACGAAGAATAACCAACTTGTTCTGCTCCAGATGCGCCGCATCTCATTCATTACATGCGCCGCATCACTATCAATATTTCACCAGCTACGATCCAAGATACAAGAGGACATGCGCCGCATCCAAAGATGAAGATACGCCGCATCTTCTGGCGGTGTACGAATATTCCTGAATATTATAATCTTGGACCCCACGCGAAGTTAAGTACATGCGCCGCATCTACTTACTAGATGCGCCGCATCTTACCCTCAGACAGAAACTATAAATACCCCAAGACCAGACGAATTCAGTGTGACATATATTATATACGAACCGAAGACCAGAAACCCTAGGACGAATTCAGTCAAGGCAGCAGCACAAGACACACCCAAATCAAAGATACAAGAGCTGTAAGAAGGTGCTGCATGTGTTTAATTCATTAAGTAGTTTTGTTTTATTGTGTTAGTAAACTTTAATTCTTCAAGATTGGTGGCTTGTGTAATGTGACAACGGAAAGGTTGCACTCCCTTAAAACTGCTTTCTCATCAATTAAAGTTTATATGTTAGTGTCTTTGGTGACTTTTATTAGTGCATTGATAACCTCTGTGGCTAGCTGAGCGTTGATCGGGTCGCCATGCCTCTGCCCTCGCCTGTTTATTAGATGCCTATGCATTCTATGGTCTGTAGAAAAGTAGGAGAGAGATAAACGGGATAGTCATAAGTAATCATTAAGGGTTTACTCGCCGATAAGATTAGAACCAACGAGAAAGGACTTAATCTCGGTGCGTTGCATCGAACTATACACTTCATATAACACTAGCAATAAAACAAGTGACAATACACTTATCATATAACACTAGCAATAAAACAAGTGACAAACTACTTATCATAAGGACAGCCCTCTTATTGTCTCGAGTATTTATCTGTGTACGTGTGTGCTACTTGCTGATTCGTACCTATTGGTTTAGTTTATTATTTAATTGCAACCAAATCGTGCCAGTCTCTCAGGCTGAACCCCCTTGCGTTAGATTAGATTGTATAGCTAACTTAATATATTAAAATACTGATTAGAATAACTAGATAATACGTTCCACTCTTAGTGATCGACACTCTACTTACCATTATATTCATACTGACCGGGTACACTGCTCGTTAAGTGTGTGTGTTATTGATAAGTCGGCTAAATATAAATTTAAAACTTGATTAGGCATTAAAACTGCTAAACCGCAACGACATACACGCGCATCAAATCCCTTAATGATTACTTATGTCTAAAAGTTATTCTTAAGTGATCAATTTAGTAACAACCGTGGGAGCCACATTCTCTTTCGTAGTCAAATGCGCAGGCCACTAATAAACACAGAGGTTATCAATGCACTAATAAGTAGTAACCAAAGACATCAACATATAAACTTTAATTGATGGGAAAGCAGTTTTAAGGGAGTGCAATCTTTCTCCTCACATTACACAAGCCACCAATCCTGATGAATTAAAGTTTACTAACACAATAAAACAAAACTACTTAATGAATTAAATACATGCAGGACCTTCTTACAGCTCTTGTATCTTCGTTCGGGTGTGTCTTGTGCTGCCTAATTGTCTGAATTCGGCCTTAGGTTTCTGTGGTCTTCGGTCTTCTAAAACTGTCGAACTTCGGAACTCTTAATTCGTCTGGTCTTTGGGGTATTTATAGTTTCTGTCTGAGGGTAAGATGCGGCGCATCTAGTAAGTAGATGCGGCGCATTGACTTAACTTCGCGTGGGGTCCAAGATTAATATATTCAGGAATATTCGTACACCGCCAGAAGATGCGGCGTATCTTCATTCTTGGATGCGGCGCATGTCCTTTGCCGTCTTGGATAATATCTTGTGAAATCTTGATAGCGATGCGCCGTATGTAAGAAGTATAATGCGGCGCATCTGGAGCAGAATAGTCTTGATCTTGTACATTTCAGTAGACTCTTAACTTCTTGCTTGTTTTGTTCCATAATTAGTCCAAAATCGCCAAGTTTCACCAAACGCTTGTTTTTACCTGAGAATTACAAAAGTAAACGATTAAGTATCAATTCTCACAGATAATATAATAAAACAAGTCAGATAAATAGGATAAATGATAGTAATAAAATGTACTTATTTGAGTTCATCAAATATCCCCCCACTTGAACTTTACTTGTCCCCAAGTAAACCTTAGAATTAATCTTATGAAAATGTATCCTAAAAGATATTAGGATTTATTTTTATATTTAAGCATGTATTCATTTTTGTCATAATCACACAACCAAACACTTAACGAATTAGAAGTAAAATAAAATAATTTGATAAAAGCAAATCTAATCGTTTAACTGTCCAGTCGTGACGAATATTCTATCATAAGCTTGGCAAGTATACACATCTCCCCCACTAAAGCCAAGGAATAACAAGTCTAAAGCGGTAAAAAGGGTTTTGAGGTTTAAGGGTTAATCATTCTCCTTAATCTCTATCCTTAACTCGAATAGGCTAAAGATAGGTCCAAGCTTTACCAATAATATTATATCAAAAAGGGCGACAAAATCATAAATACATAGCCGAATCCACGACTACGATACTTAAGATTGCTCAAATCCCTAATCTCAATAAATCAAAGGTTTGGATAAAGAATAATATAGGGTATGGATAATATTTGGGATATAAATTGGTGTAAAAATGAAAAATAAACAAAACAAATAAATTAAAATCCTAAGTGTGGTTAATCACTATCCCAACCATCCCATGAATAAGACTCATATCATTGAATAACTCACGCTTTAACACTTGAAACACACGCTTTAGGTAGACACGAATTATACTCAACAAGATCTTAATCAAAGAATAAACCTTTAGTTGGTGTTCCCATAACTGCCAACTCCCATTCAATCCATAGATATAACATACAACACTAGTGGTGATATCGACCACTTGATACAAAACTTTACATAAGTTGGTTAAAACAAACTTCTAACTTTTCCTTTTACTTTTCTATTTTTTCGATTTTTTTTTTTTAATTTCATTTGAAACATAAACATAGATGTGTAAAATTTCACCACATCACTATAATGATAACTCTGGATAATTTTTCCATACTTTTCATGACTTCAGAAATAACAGTAATAGTGAAAGTAGTAAACACACGAAAAATAAACTCAAAGATATACAATATTTACTTTCACTCCAATTGCATTGTGCAATTTCTCGACCTAACCATAGATAATGAATTACGCACGCGAACACTGGTAATGTAAGGAAACACACTTTGCCTAAAGCAATTAACCAACCACGGATTTTAATCTACAGGGTAGGCTAAGGTGTAAGGGTGTAACGAAACATTTTAACAAGGTGTAAGAAACGAAAGGAATGGCTCTGAGTGTTATTCTAGGGGTATCTTACTCTAAAAGTGAGAGTAACAAAAGGGTTTATACGGGGGTTAACTAACCAGTGTAGTTAGCTAATAACACATAACATGTAAAGGCTATTTGGGTGTAATCCTAGAAATTTTACCAATTTAGACAAGTCATTCCAATTATATAAATAATACTTATTATGGTGGTCTCGAATAGTATACAAGCCAAGTTCTAAAGTTTACAAGTCACCGGCACACTCATAGATTTGTGAATTTTTGAAAAATCACAATTTTTGAAAATAACGTCATGTGTGCAGCTATGCAACTTAGACTTTAAACAAAAACATGGGTAAATTTTTTTAATTTTGATATATTAAGCACATTTTAAGCATAATTTTTGAAAAAGTTTAGGACAAGTAAGTGTTAAGTGTTCTAATTCTCCAATCCCCCCACTTAAGTTAAACAACGTCCTCGTTGTTTGTATAAAAGGTTAAAAACTGGAAAATAAAAGAATTAGAACAGAAAAACTCCCCTGAGATTTGCTCGGTATGATCCTCCATTAGTATAAGAGCAAAAATCATCTTTCTTGTGGATGAGAACGTTTAAGCTTTATTTTTGATGTATCCACAGGAAATGCAGGAATCTATAATACCATCAAGACTTAAACACACCTGAGTTAAGAAAGGTTCAAACTTGCATAATACATTAGTAGTTAGAAAAAATAAAACGTAAAAATTAAAACTGGAAATCATCAGGTCAGTCGATGCGCCGTATCTTATGGAAGAAGATACGCCGTATCGAGCCTGGAATAAATACGGATCAGAATAAAAGATGTGCCGTTGTACTGAGCTAATATAAACGATACGGCGCATCTGATTTCTCAGATACGGCGTATTGCGTTTAATTTTTATAAAATACAACGCGTTTAATTAATTTGATACGACGCATCTTTCCCCAAGATACGGCGTATCTGTTTTTAATAAGAAATTTTTTTCTAAACGTTAGCGCGATACGACGCATCTGCCTTAGCAGATACGGCGTATATATTATTTTAATTAAAAACAGTTTTCGAATTATTAAACAGATACGACGCATCGATCTCTGTCGATACGGCGTATCTTCTGAATCAAAAATCTTGTATTTTGAAACGTAACGAAAATACGGCGCATTAACTTTTGTTAATACGACGCATTTAATTTTAAATAAATATCGATTTTTGATAAAATAACTGATACGGCGCATTCTAATTTCTAAGCGGCGTATCTATTTTCTGAATAAAAGTCTGATTTAATTTTAACGATTATTAGATACGGCGTATCCAACTTTTTGGATACAGCGCATCGTCTGCAGATATCAGTAACTTTAATTTTTCGTATTCCGTTTTCTTTGTTAATTTTCTGATATATTACTTTCTTGAGCATACCCTACTGATGTTTTTGTGTTGATTTCAGGAAGTGCATGACCAGGAGTTCTACGAAGAACTTGATTCAACCTTTCGAAGATCCTGAACGAGTCTTTCATTCGCTTAAAACGCTTTTCAACACAAAAAGCTTTGATATCTCAAGTTCATTCGAGCTTTATTATTTTTCTGAAGAAAAAGAGGAAGAAGAAACAGAAACAATGGGTGAAAACACAACTATGGAGGAATACATGAACAAAACCCGTGATGATTACACTTCAGGAGTTGCTAGACCAAAATTTGATGATAAGTCAAAGTTTGAATTGAAGGGTCAGTTTCTCAAGGAGCTAAGAGAAAATGCTTTCAGTGGATCGGAACATGAGGATGCTAATGAGCATGTTGAAAAGGTCCTCGAGATTGCGGATTTGTTTACTTCAGAAGGAGTCACTGACGATCAACTCATGCTAAGAATCTTTCCACTCTCGCTAAAAGGAGCTGCTAACAAGTGGCTAAGGAATGAACCTGCTAGTTCAATAACTACATGGGAAGATTTGAAGAGCAAATTCCTGAAGAGATATTGTCCACCTGCTAAGACTGCTAAAAAGATGGAGGCTATCAACAGTTTCAAGCAAGAGCCTGATGAAACTCTTTATCAAGCTTGGGAACGATTTAAAGATTTACTGGTAAAATGTCCTCAACACTATCTAACCCCTATGCAGGAGATAATATTGTTTTATCAAGGATTGGACGTGCCTACTAGACAAATCTTGGACGCTAAGGGAGCTGTGCCTCAAATGAGTGCAGCCAATGCTAGGAAAGCGATCCAAGAAGCTGCTGATCATTCTCAAAAATGGCACGATGAGACCTCTACTAGATCTAAGAGCAGCACTAATTTTGACGGGTTTGCTGCTATTCAAGCTCAATTGGATAAAATTAGTAGAGAGATGAAGAAGCGTGATGAAAAAGTGTATGCTGCCCAAGTTGGATGTGAAAAGTGCGAAGGACCTCACTACACTAAAGATTGCCCGAATAAGAATGAAAGTGAGACGTTTGAAGAAGCATATTACACCCAATTTGGACAACCATTCCGACCTTCAGGAAGATTTAGGGAAGCCACCCCAGGATTCTATCAAAAGAACAACTTTAATCTAGCCTATCAAGAAAGGAGGCAGACTTTAGATGACACTCTAAAGCAAATTATGGCCGATGCTGCTAAAAGACATGAAGAGAATACTGCTATGATCAAAGAAATCCGAGCTTCAACGGACACTACTACAAGAAATCAAGGAGCTTCGATCAAAGCATTGGAACAACAAATTGGTCAAATGAGCAAAGTTCTTCAAGAAAGGGGATATGGAAGTTTACCTAGCTCAACTGAAACCAACCCAAGAGATCATGTCAAGGCCATAAGCACCACTGAAGAAGTCACTCCTAACATACCTGGAAGATCGATGAATGGTAATGATGGTGCAAGACCCGAATTTTTCTTTAATTCTTCAATCAGCTTAAGGAGACTACTCAAAGAGAAGACAAAGATTGAAGAGGAGATCAAGGCTACAATGAAAGAAGAGAGCTCTGCAACCGACTTAAATGCCTTGCCTCATAAAGAAAAGGACCCAGGAAGTTTTACTTTACCTTGTTCAATTAGTAATATATCTTTCAATAATGTGTTAGCTGACTTAGGAGCTAGCGTTAGTGTAATGCCCCTTAAGACATTCACTACCCTAGGACTAGGAAAATTAGCACCAACTACGTTACTTATTGAATTGGCTGACAAAACGGTAAAACGACCTGAAGGGATTGCTAATAATGTGCTAGTCAAGATTGAGAAGTTTATTTTCCCTGTAGACTTTGTTATATTAGATATGCCCGAGGATGTTAAGATTCCTTTAATCCTTGGAAGACCTTTATTGTCTACTGCCCATGCTAAGATTGATGTGTTTAAAAGAAAAATCTCATTAAGGGTAGGCAATAATAAACTAGTCTATAAGTGCCAAGATCCTGTTAAAAGCATAATTAGAGGTGTCTATGTGCTAGGATTAAGAGAGCGTATGGACCTCGATCTTGAAGCTAGGCTCATGGGAGAAACATTGATTCAAAAC
This sequence comes from Artemisia tridentata subsp. tridentata, assembly GCA_021014915.2. Classification (NCBI taxonomy): domain Eukaryota; kingdom Viridiplantae; phylum Streptophyta; class Magnoliopsida; order Asterales; family Asteraceae; genus Artemisia; species Artemisia tridentata. The sequence goes on along the minus strand of CP139509.1, from coordinate 297,804,896 downwards.
AACTCAACTAATCCTAATCATGAGAACTTTGAGGAATTTATTGACCTTAATGTACCTACCGAACTTAGACGCAATATTGTTAATGATTCTGATGATGAGTGGTATGATTGCGTAGTAATTAACAAACGTAGGAGAATAGTTGAGAAAACAAATTTGAATAATGATGTGTTTATTGAACTACCACCCCACCTTGCTTATTTATGTCTATATGATAATAAGAATTTCCCGTCTATCATTTTGTCATCTCTGCCCGAAAGGGACAGAAGTTTGTTTATACAGATATTAAAGAAGAACGGCGTGGAAATTAAGGACGAGCAAGGAGTGTTCAATATTACTGAATTGGCGATGAGGGAGCGCGATGTTTCCGACTCCTTCAATGATCGATATTAAAGAGCTGAACGTGAGTATAACTTGAAGACTCTGGAATAAAGACAAGTGCTGACCGGGAGACAACCCGGAAAATTTTTATTATTCTGTTCTGTGTCGAGTCAGTCAGGCCCGCAGAGGATACGGCGTATCTCAATCCTGAGATGCGACGCATCTCCTGCAATGGTCATATCTTACTTTATTTTTCCGCATATTTATATTTTAACTTTAAAACTTTTTATCAGTTTATTTTAATGCGGCGCATCCCTGGTTAAGGATGCGGCGCATCTTCTATTCTGATTCGTAATTATTCCAGGCTCGATACGGCGTATCTTCTTCCATAAGATACGGCGCATCGACTGACCTGATGATTTTAAGTTTTAATTTTTATGTTTTATTTTTCCTAATTACTAATGTATTATGCAAGTTTGAACTTTCTTAACTTAGGTGTGTTTAAAGTCTTGGTGGTATTATAGATTCCTGCATTTCCTGTGGATACATCTAATATGAAGCTTAAACGTTCTTATCCACAAGAAAGATGATTTTTGCTCTTATACAAATGGAGGATCATACCGAGCAAATCTCAGGGGAGTTTTTCTGTTCTAATTCTTTTATTTTCCAGTTTTTAACCTTTGATACAAACAACGAGGACGTTGTTTAACTTAAGTGGGGGGATTGGAGAATTAGAACACTTACTTGTCCTAAACTTTTCAAAATATGCTTAAAATGTGCTTAATATATCAAAATTAAAAATTTTTAGCATGTTTTTGTTTAAAGTCTAAGTTGCATAGCTGCACACATGACGTTATTTTTAAAAATTGTGATTTTTCAAAATTCACAAATCTATGAGTGTGCCGGTGACTTGTAAACTTTAGAACTTGGCTTGTATACTATTCGAGACCACCATAATAAGTATTATTTATATAATTGGAATGACTTGTCTAAATTGGTAAAATTCTAGGATTACACCCAAATAGCCTTTATATGTTATGTGATATTAGCTAACTACACTGGTTAGTTAACCCCCGTATAAACCC